>UFQX01005261.1:1312805-1531943 GCA_900497675.1 Arapaima gigas | reverse complement strand
CCCCCCCCCCCCCCCAATCACAAATATGACTGTGCCATAGACCCAGTGGAAGGGGCAGTGGTTCCCCATACCAGTCCCTACCCTACCCTTTGACACTGGCTGAGACCTGTGCTATGGAGGAGTACATCCAGGAGGCATTAGCCCATGGGTTTATTTGTCCCTCCCAGTCCCCAGCAAGTGTAGGCTTCTTTGTCCCTAAAAAAGACTTCTCCCTTTGTCCCTGTATCAATTATTGGGTCCTAAATAGTGTAACTAAAAGATACTTATCCATTCCCTTAGCCCTTGAGCAACTATTGGAAGCCTGCATGTTTACCAAACTAGACCTTTGTAATGCTTATAACCTCATATGTATCAGGGAGGGAGATGAGTGGAAGACTGCTTTTAGCACCACCTCAGGGCATTATGAATGCCTTTTGGGCTGACCAATGCTCTAACGGTCTTCCGGGCATTCATTAACAATGTGTTGTGGGACTTTCTGGGTCTCTGACATCAATGTACACCAGAACATTTTTTCCCCCCTGATCTCACCTCCCATAGGTTCCATGTCCATAAAGTACTCACCCAACTACTGGAAAACCAATTATACATTAAGGCTGAAAAATGTTAATTTGACCAGACTTCCATAGCTTTTCTGGGGTACATAATCTCACCAGATAGCATTTGCATGTACCTGGGTAAGGTGCAGGCAGTCACCAGTTAGACTGGGGATGGGGCCATCAGAGAATTGCAACTTTTACCGGGTTTCACTAACTTCTGCTGCTTTATCTGCTCATTTCACTCTGTGGCCCTTCTCCTCACCTCTCTCCTAAAAGGCAATACCAAATATCTTCTGTGGTCCCCTGCAGCCACGTGGGCTTTTGCCAAGCTCAAGACCCTTCTTACCTCTGCACCTGTCCTAAGTCATCCTGTCCCTTCCCTCCCATTCATTGTAGAGGTAGATGCATGTGGGGGTGGGGGCTGTCCTTTCTCAACTTCAGGGCACACCTGCCAGACTCCATCCCATAGCTTACTTCTCTAGGAAACTCTCCCCCACCGAACATAATCATGATGTAGGGGACCAGGAGCTCCTTGCCATTAAGCTGGCATTGGAAGAGTGGTGCCACTGGCTGATAGGAGCTACCCATCCTTTCCAAGTCATCACAGATCATCTTAACCTAGAATATGTTGTGTGCTTGCTGCCTTAACACCCATCAGGCTCACTGGTCCTTATTTTTCACCCAGTTTGGTTTTTTACCATCTCTTACTGTCCAGGCTGCACTAATGGAAAAGCAGATACTTTATCCTGGGCCCATGTCTCCCCTCTGGAACCAGCGGATTTAGGCAAACCCATCCTACCATCTCAGGTGTTTAACGCTGTTCAATAGGACTTCGATTGAGAACTAGACATTACTACACTCTGTCCCCATCCCCCAAACCACAGGTTTGTTCCTGCTTCCCTCCATTCTCGCCTCATGGCCTGGACTAACACATGCCTGAGTGCGGGCCACCCCAGGGAGTCCCGCACCCTCCAGCTCCTAGCTCGTAAGTACTGGTGGCCAAACGTGGCCTGGGACATCCCTCAATTCATTTCCTCCTGTTCCATTTGCGCCCGCAGCAAAACTCCCAAAACCCTTCCTGCTGGTAAACTTGTCCCTCTGCCCATTCCAGAATGTCCATGGTCTCACATAGCTCTCAATTTCATCACTGATCTTCCTCCCTCTGACGGTTATACCGCGATCTTATCTATCATTGATCATTTCTCCCAGGCCGTGAAATTCATCCCTTTTCCTGGGCCACCTTCTGCGTTCCACACTGCTGAGCTTCTGTTCCATAAAGTGTTCCGCTGTTACGGCTTGCCAGAAGACATTGTCAGATCGGGGTCCCCAGTTCACTTCAGCAGTCTGGCATTTGTTTATGGAGAACTCGGTGTGAACATCAGCCTCACCTCAGGGTACCGCCCACAGACCAATGGCCAATTCAAGAGGGTGAACCAGGAACTGGAAAAGTTCCTTCGTATTTGTGCCACATTCCCATCTGAGGGGTCTCATTTCCTCCCCTGGGCTAAGAGCACAGAACTTGCTTAAACATTTCACTACAGGGCTGACTCCTTATCAGTGTTTTGGACTACCAACCCCCTTTTTCTCTTTGGGATCCCTCACTGTCCAGTGCACCTGCTGTAGATGAATGGGTCAGATGCAGCAAGGAGGTTTGGTCTCTAGTTCATCAATGTATCAGGAAGGTAATCGGGCGCCAAAAGCGTTTGACCAATCGTCGGAGAGAGTCCCGACTCTATGACCCCGGAGAAAAGGTATGGCTCTCCACCCAGGATGTGACACCCCTAGGGTTCTCACAAGCTATTACTGAAGTACATTAGTCTGTTTTAAAATCATGAAACAAATCAACAAGGTTACCTATAAACTGCATCTTCCACCTCACTTGCACACTGCTCCATCTTTTTATGTCTCTGTGCTCAAGCCTTTCATCCCTGATCCCCTTGATTCAGCTCACAACCAACCCCTCCCACCTCCATCTTGCATCATTGATGGTGAACCAGCCTACACTGTGGAGTGACTCCTGGACTCTTGTCAACAAGCAGGTCATCTACAGTAGCTGGTGGACTGGGAGGGCTATGGCCCGGAGGACCACTGCTGGCTGGACACCAGACATTCTAGACTCCGCTCTCACCCGGCAGTTTCACCAGGACAGGGGCCGGCCACCACGTTGTACTGCTGGCAGTCACCTGCCTCCTGAGCCTCCCATTCACTCCACTCCTCTGGCCCCGGCAGACTCCTTTGGGGGAGGGGGGCTATGTCACGAACTCCAGCATCCCGCTGCCCATTCCACTTAAACAACCCTGTTGAACCCTATCTTTCCCACTCTCCTGCACCTGACTTCTGTTTGGGCTCTCACCTGTCCCTTGTTATCTGGTCAGCTGCCCTTCTGTTTAGCCTCCTCCCTCCTTTCCATCTTTGTGAGGTATTGCATGTCTCATGTGCATGTATGGAGTGCTGTCCTTTGTTACTTTGAGGATCTTCTGCTTGGAGTCTGTAGCACAGTGGTTGGATGATCGGCAGTGTGGTTGTTTGGGGTTGTGTGGTTTTTTTTTTTCTCCCCCTGCATTCTTGCCTCTCAGCCTCCTGATTGTGTTTTGGGAGTGAATTGTGACATGCAGTGATACAGCTTCTGACAAAGTGAAACTTGCAAAAAATAGCTAACCCCCATGCATGTGTGCATTTGGATTTGAAAAAATTCATAACGGTACTCAGTGGAACTTAATACAACACATACAGTATTTATCACAGTATACTGCATGGTATTCTACAATATTTATTTGTAGATTTTAAATTTTGATTTTTATTCACATTTTTCATTATGGAAAAGATTAAGAAATTTGTTACAGCAAGTTTCCATTTGGATACTGATAAATAGGTATTAATTTTCAAGAGGTGTTATAGCAAAAATTCAGATATAGACTTTGGATATGCACAAATTGTTGTACTTCAGTATTTTGTGTCACAGGATAGTGAGATGTAGTAGGCAGAGGTGGAAGTGAAAGCTATGGGGGATACAACAGCAGCCATGGGAAGATGTTTACTACTCATGAGTGTCTGCATGTAGCACCAGGTGTTTTTTGAGACTGTCATGCTGGGTTAGGATACACTGCACAGGAGACAAAAGGGGCACCTACAAGAGGTTTTCAGTGTGAGTTCAGTTCTGTAAATATTTTTGTTGTGGAAGAAAAGGAGAGGAGGTGTCTCAGTGGACCAGATGAGAGAAGATGGTTGCTGGCTATGTGTGGGCACTGCCATTGTGTTGTAGCCCACAGTCTTGTACATCCTTCACCTTATGCAGTCATTATGCTACTATGTTCCATCCATACCTTACAGGTACACATGCAATGTTTTAATGCATTTTCATGATATTTTTTATCTATAATATAAGCACTGAACTGTTTTGTATATGCTTTTGTACACCGGTTGGCAGAAGCTATTGTTGCACTATACAGGTTCTGTATATAGTACATTACAAGATGTTCATGAATAGATGTTTTAATTTGCTGTAAGATGCTCATTTGCTTCCCAGAATTCCTAGAAATTATTAAATTATTTTTAAACAATTTTTGTCCATTTCATTTTTATTTTGATATTTATTATTGACTGTTGTAAGAGCAAGTCTGTCAGGTACGTTCAGTTGAGAACTATCTATACAGTCCACTACAATCCAAATTGGACCACAGAGGCCCTAAACCTTGTGTAGGCACAAGCACAGTCATTAGACAAAACAGACCTTTTGGGGAGGAATATTCAAATAGACAGTTTCTCAAGGGTCTGAACAAGCTGTATCTAAAAGAGCAGAGGCTCACTTTTATTACAGGTGGGTTTTTTTGTGGGAGAATGACTTAGCCTGAAGAAGGCTAAGCTGGGTGCAATCTCATTGAAGAATCACAAGACACATATTGACCTGTGAAGGCAAGGTGATACTTTGTTGTGCTAAAGACAGACGCATGAATAATTAAGAGTGAGCAAAACTGGTGGAACGTGAGCCTGGAGTGCTCTGCCCTTCTATTTACACATGCTGGTCTGAACATGGTAAAGAGGTTGTCAGTCAGGTTGCCCTAGCTGGAGGAGAAGCGAACAGGGGAAGTTGTAGCCATGCCTACAGATATTGTCTGACAAAAATCCAGAGTATGCACAGTCCAGAAACAAGCATGACCTGTACTAGTATCCTGAAACTGAAAAGCACAAATAGACACACAAGTCTTATTTAAAAAAGAGATGGAAGACTGTCCAGTGAAGGACCTGGTTGGTAGCTGAAGCAAGGATGGTCATCAACCCAGGGTCAACCAGATGTGTGCTGCACCAGTCAAGACCCCAAGAACACTGAATATCCACCAGCCAGTGGCTAGGACAAATGTGCAAGATGGAAATAGTGAAAAGAGGAATGAAGAAGACAGTTGTAGGTGTGCACAATGCAAACACACACACATATATAGAGATGCGCACAAACATGAAGAGCTATGTATGCACACAGACATCCAAACAGATACAGAAATGCACAGGAAAGAGAGAGACAGGCATGTATGTCCAGATACCAAATGCAGAACAGACACACACTCACCCAGGTTAGCAGATTCACACACACAGCAGGGCATAGACTGGAGGCATGAAATTGGAGAACGGCAAGGAGGGTTGTGTAATTCTGTCATGCTCCTTAATACCAGATGTGCTGGCACCCTCCTGTTTCATAACAACCACCAGTCAAATAAATAAATAGAAATAACTTACTAACACTTAAAGAGTTTTTAAAAAGGACATAGTGCATATAACTATGTGCTCCTCATAAAATTTTTAACAACACTGTAAACATCATTTTTAGATTTTTAGATTATCATTCACATCAAAATGAACATTAATCCAATAGTTATTTAAAAAATACTTCCTTTTGGTAAAAAAAAAAAAAAGATGTCTGATTCTCTAGATTACATCTGCTAAACTATGGGATTCTGGGCACAGGGTGCCAAGAGGACCACTAGTCATATTCTATATTATTTAGGCCAAATTTCTTCAAAAGTCTCCATCTTTTATGTTGTCCTGAAGATATTTTGTTTTACTGAAAGTAAAAATGAACAGATAAAATTATATTGTGAAGTATCTAAATTGACAATACAAGTTTTGTTCTACAAAGTCAAAGGTGAGAGGTGAGGTTGCCTTCAGTGTAGTTTAACAGTTTTAAAACATTTACTAATAAAGGCTAACCAATCACAAAAATAAACCCTACAAAAATACCTCCATTAGCTCTATAGATACATTCTTGAGAAATGGAGCACTTAATAAACAGAGGTGTCCTGAGCAGAGGAGTCATTGATGCAGTATATTGTACAAAAAACACAGCTTGAAAACATATATGACATACAAAATAAATGAGTTATAACTTTAGTAATACTGAATGAACAAAGTTTGTTTTATGAATAACAATAAAAAATCTGTTTAAAAAAAGATGAAATTTTCGAAAATATGAAAAATGATGAAAACTACTTAAAGAGTTAAAATAAAGTAGCACTATTGTAAAAAAGCACTGTAGGAGATACCACTAACTGACATCTTACTGTATTTTCATCCATACATAAGACCAAAAAAAACTTACTTTTACAATGGCATTTTATCAGTGTTTCCTGAAATGTGTTCAGAATTAAACTGTAAGCAACTGATACTCTGAAAACTTTAACAAAATTATGACATATAAAACTGAAATATATAAAGTGTTCACCTTCTAGCTTAAGTCACTGAGGAATGGGTTTCTCTCCACTGTGATCCACTGACAAATTTAATTACAGGCATCATATAAGTTCCTCAGCTATGACGACTGATGTGTGTTTATATCACCAAAACAAATTGTCTTGCGACTGGCACAAAAATACCACCCACTATCACCTCCAAAGCTATGAATATTCCTATTTATATTTATACACTTTGAAAAATAACTAAAAATGTGCTGCTTCACATGCACATTTTCTCCTCAGTAACAAAACCTTCAAAGTGATGTTCAAAGACACAAAGACTGTGACAGGGACACAGTAGTGTACCATGGTATTCAGGTAACATTAAATTCCTGCCTGCAAGAGCCTCAGATGCAAAATAATACCTTTTAAATCACATTAATAGGGCTTCCATGGTCCATCTGACGGGAGCCACTGACAAAGTGCCACAGGCAAACAATTATATTACCATTCACTCTGTAGGGGCAGGACAGGTATGTGCAGGGTATCAATTTAATCTTACAGGAAATCAGCAGAGTTTCAGAATCATTATTTCCAGAAACGCTTATTTCAAAGCCACCTTCAGCTTTCTCTCTGACATGCATCCAACTCTACACATTCGGGTCTGAGAGCTGACAGCATCAAGGACAAGAAGGATATGGTGATGAGAGTGGTCATCAAGCTGAAGACAAGGATATTATTGCAGGCTTTATTTCTGTTTGTGAGTAGTAAATGCACTTTATACAAATTCTCACAAATAGC
Source organism: Arapaima gigas (assembly GCA_900497675.1). Lineage (NCBI taxonomy): Eukaryota > Metazoa > Chordata > Actinopteri > Osteoglossiformes > Osteoglossidae > Arapaima > Arapaima gigas. The sequence goes on along the minus strand of UFQX01005261.1, from coordinate 1,524,946 downwards.
ATCTCAATTAAAATGTTTTCCTACATTTTTCAGTGGTCATTTATACAAAGTTAGGTCACCTCTGTGTTGTGATATCCATCATAAAAAGGGGACACATTTCCTAGGTCTGTAGTTTAGAACAATGGCAATCATGTTTGTCCTGTAATCTGTTTTATATACAAGAAAATTTTTAATAAGGTGATAGTCAAGCAATCCCTGGGGTAACAAGGATAAATGGAAGCTGATGTTTCAAGGTAACTGGATGTTTTGGAACTCTTTCCAAAAAGAGTGTTAGTCTCTTTGGACTGCTTTGAAAGATGAAGTCACTGAAAATATCTAGGGCACAAATGGTCTCACCTTCATATTCACATACCATTCACTGTGTTCAGTATTCCTTGAAACTGTAAAATCTCTTAACACCTGAGTATAAGTATGTACAGTAATGACAGGAATTGTCTTAAATTCTCCATCAATTCAGGGATTTTAAAGTACAGATAAGCCACCCACTTAAAATTTGACCAAATTTTTTTTATTTAAATCAAATACAAAAATCCAGTGAAATAACTGGGACAGGTTATGGAGGTAACTAGTTTTTAAACATGCCACTGTGTGTTATCCTCAGGTCACCACTTCATGTGTATCTATGGCAGGCTCAGCTCTAGCTTTAAGGTCTAAGTATTCAGTATTTATTTTTTATGGTTAAAGCATTCTATTTTTTAGAGTTGTTGCATGCTCCTAGAGAATTGCCTTGTAATGAGTAGTTTATTAAGCAAGTCTTTATTCAAAACATGACAAAAATGCATTTTCTGTTTTGCAATAGAGTTTGATTAGAAAATGTAAAAAACTGCAATGAACATTATAGAACGAACAATTAACAGGCAAAACACATCTTACCAGGTTTGCTAAGAAAACTGATCCACAGAGATCACCTATTCTAAGTAGATTTTTTTTTTCCACTAAAACAAATGCCAACCATTGGGCTGAATGCTGAGCTAAACAAACAGACAGCAAGCCTGTCTGGCTCTAATCTGTTCTCTTTGGGTATTTTGTTTGGGTTTTAAACAATATATTCCACAGCTTTGTCCATAGGATTCAAGCAAAAAAGAAGAGAAGAATCACTCCTGTCTTGTTTTCCTCCAAGACTTAAGTGTCAGTCAAAAACTAAACATCATAAAAATCCTGTCTCAACTATGAATTGTGATTCTTTCTAGATTGTATTCTTCTGAATTTAACAAAAGCCACTTTTGAATAAAAGTGGCCTTTTGGGAAAAATTGAAATTTACTGATTAAGTGTGGCAGCTTTTTATATTTCCTATGCTGCCTTGTAGATTTCTCCCCCGGAGAAACAGAGATATCAAATTACAATAAATTATTCACTGCCACATGCGTGCTAATTCAGTAATATACACTGCTTGCTCAGTCTGCATCTGTGAACCTCTCTGAATTTACCCTAGTAAAAAGATACTTTGCGATGTAGATGTAATGATTCCAAAAGTGATTTGTACAAACAGTCATTGTACAGCTTTCTATCGTAAATCAAAGGAGACTGGCAGTGTATTACACCCAGATATGTGCAATGGCTCTTCTTCAAAGTTTGTACTGAGCAGGAGTGATGGAACCAAAGAAAGAAAACTGAGGTGTGAGAAAAGGGAGAGAGAAAGACATAGAAGAGACAACTGACAAAGGTACAGAAGAGCAGAGTGTGGAGAACAAAAAAAAGAAAAGGAGTGGGAAGAAACACAAAGGAGAAGTGGGAGGCAGACAGCTGAGATACAAACAATTTTGTTTCAGCCAAGAATGATAAATTGGTGACTGCTGGTTTAGTGAGTCGCTGGTGAGCCAGTTCCAGCAGCAGCAGCACCCTCAGAGAGATGAAGACAATCAATCATAAATCAATCTCAGCCACTCTGCCAATTGATCCAAGTGTGATTCTTGGCCCTTGTTTTATTTACAGCAACTCTAAACTGTATGCAAAGTGAAATGCTTCATATGCTTTTTTGCACATCTATACCATACTAACTGGTATACAGAAAATGCAGTGTAGCCAAAGATACTAAGGACTACCTCCAAATATTTTAAGATGCTTTTTTAATTGCTTGGAAAGCTGCTTTATTGACAAACAGAGAAAATAAACATTTGCACAGGGCAGTCAGCCAGCCATCCTCTGGGAGACACACATAGTGTTCTGTACTGCACCATTGTTACTGGATAGCATGCTCTGTTGGGACCCACAGCTCTTTATGGGGCTTTAGCAGTATGAGGCAGAGGCAGAGGATACACCCCTCTTGCTCCTTCACAATTTTCCACCACTGAAACATGTTGCCATTCTCAAAAGACACAGTGTTTGGAAACCTAAAATTTGGAACTAAAAATAAGCCTCATCTGGGAAGAGGAAGGTTATAGAGACTCTAAGTGTTAACTGTGAAGAAGTGCCACAAGCTCTAGAGCTCTTGAGATATGATGAAAAGGAGATCTCTGAGCATGTCTAAGATACTTGATACCCTCAGCAGCTATCTAAGACGTATGCCATGTTCAAAAAGCATTCATCTCTGTAAAAGGGCCCTCACCATCCCTCAACACCATCTGTGCAGCTTCCAGTTTTTCCCAATTGGTTACACAACAAGACTGAATGAATTCACAAAGTAATAAATTGCTCATGCTAACATTGCAGGACCAATATGTACTTATAAACACATTCCTGTTGTGTCAACATAATTTACCATTCTGATACACAGATTTTGCAAAACTCTACACAAACATCTCAGAGAAGTAGCAAAGCTATCATCTTGAGCACACCTGTTCCTTTGGCAGCAACAGCTCAGTCAGCAAATAAAACACAGTGAGCTACAACATGACAATATGCATCACCTGTGCACCTGGTAAACACAATGAACACAAAATTAACTCAATTCCCTATATATTTGTTAGTATATAAACGTGACACAAAGAGTCAGAGAACAAAATGGAACGACAAAGAGAACAGAGGGGAAGAAGTAGAGGAAGATGAAGAGAATGAGGAAGAAAAAGATACATGTCAAGTGAGATAAGTGTTTGTGGGTGACAGTCATCAACCATAGAATGAAGACGTGAGAAGCAGGGCAGCCCAGAGTCCAGCCCAGTTTGAGCCTTTATACTGTAGCTGGTATCATTAGGTCCTTTTGCACTGAAAACAGGTAAGTCTCATAGTAAAGCTGCACAATTATGGCTTGTCTATGTCTATGAGACATGGTGACTATTGGTACTGTACTCTGCAAAACTCATAGAAGACCATTAATGGTGGGAGAAACAGTCTGTTCAGTCAAGAACAAGAAAAAAAATCATCAGTATATCATTGGCAAGCAGCGCCATCAGACTCAGAGAAATACAAAGTCATAGCATAGAGGACAATGGGGTATTCCATAACATACAGAGTATTGCTGTATCCACCGCTGATCACATGCTGAGAAGAAACAGAATGAGAATGAAGCAAATAAATCAAGTTCCATTTGAGAGGAGCATGGATCGTGTGAAAGATATGCAACATGTGAATATACAAGTGGGTTTCACAACTCACATGATCGTGTCTTCTTCTAGAGAGTACTGGAGTTCCATGCGAATGACGAAACAATTGAATATGTGTATGTTGATGAGGCTGGACTCATTTTGGCTAAAAGGTATTGAAGAGGCAAGAACATCATGGGACAACAGTGGATGTCCCAGGGGTCATTCAAAAAAGTTATCTTCCTTCCACTGTACTCCCCATTCCTCAGTCCCACTGAAGAATTTTTTTTCCAATTGGTGATGGAAGGTATATGATTACCTGTATGGTGTAAGTAACTTGAAGTTACTGTCTTGTGGCTGTCACTGTCATGTCCACAGTGTTTCACTAGTGTTTACTGTGGCCTACTTTTTTGCTGTGTGTGTGTGATTTTGACTGGAATATTTGTGTTGACTGCTGTGTGTTGATTTTTTTTCAGTATTAACACTGTTTTACCGTGCACGTTTAAGGTTGTGGAATTGGGATTTTTAATTTTGTGTGTATAGTTAAGGTAACTTGTTTAGTATTTTGAAAAATGTGTGTAACCAACATACAACAGCCAAAACCTGTAGTCACGCAAATAACTTGTGCAGAAAAAGCTTCTATAATCATATTTTTTTAACATGAAATCTAAAACACCGATTTTTGTTTTCTGTAACTCTCGACTTCGAGTTAAAATGTGTCACTCTGTTTATCTAGTGACTAATCTGCGGGTCTGAAATGTCGTACAGCGAGAAGTGCACACAAAAAAAGGGGCAGTATTAGTGTACAGCGGGGACCACACACAAACACACACACACACGCACAGAGAGAGGAAGAGAGAGAGAGAGAGCAGCAAGGAAACAAAGATATATGACAGGCGATGCGCCGGACACTAAGGATACACGAACGTCGCGCACAAAGGGTCGCAGCAACACGAGTCTCTGCTGGACTCCATTGCAAGTTTCCAGGACAGAGAACGGTCACAATAGCGTACGCGGGGCTACAGTCTGACGTGTGTCACGCACACTGTGTAACACTCACCGGGCAAAATGTGTACTGCTGGACACGGTGACGTGCTGACAGACAGCCGCAGGTCGCTCCGCCCTGCAAGGACCCACTCGATTCTCTGCTCTTTGTTTATCTGAGAGCGCGCGGTTCTGAAATGGACAGCTCCGCGTGCGCGCCCCTGAAGCGGAAGGACACGCGCGCGCACAGGCTTCCCCGCACCGCTCAGCTCGCGCGACTCGTTGCATCACGTCCTCTGTTCCGAAGACAGCGAGCATGGCCAGTGGTCCAAAAAACGGCCCAACTTAATCGGAGAACTGCTTCGGGAAAGTCAGGTCAATCTCTGAAACTCGAAGTGAAACTAAGACTGCTGAGTGTCAGAGGTCCTCCGTGCAGAAGGACAGCTGGAGCAGGTGATCACTACAGAGGAACAGATCATCACTGTAAAGAGGGTTGGATCATCAAGAGGAACAGGTCATCACTGCAAAAAAGAAACAGGTTATTATTGTAAAGAGGGGCAGGTCATCGTAAAGATGAAAAGGCCAGTGCTGCAGAGAGGAACAGGTCATGGCTGTACAGAGAAAAAGGGTATCATTGCAGAGAAGAACAGATCATCACTGATGAGACTAGTGGGTCATCACTGTAAAGAGGAGCAGGTCATCGCCATAGAGAGAAACATTGCAGGCTGACAGCCACCTGTGACTCTCATTAGTGATTTGTACATTAAGTTGTTTCTCTTATTAACCTAGTGCTGCTCAGCATACCAAATGTACATAAAAACATGTCCATGTTCTGTGAGGCTGCTGTGCTGAAGAGATGAACAAGAAACATTTTTTTCTTTCTACTGAGTATTACATTTTTGTTTGGGTAAAGCTGTCTGAAGGTGTGTGACATCCCACACTAGGGCAGCAGCTCAGAGGTATGGCTGCAAGTTCACCCAGTGGTTTCGGGGATCCCAATGAGACTGTGTTGACTTTTACATTAGCTCTGCGTTCCTCAGAGAACTGATGGTGTCACCACTCCCGGTACAGCACAGCACTGGCCCCCAGAAGAGTGCAGCACTAACCATGGAAACATTCATTTCCTCCATTGCTGTGATCTCACAACCATGGCAAAGAAATATTTTGTTTAAATTTGGTGCTAATGTCTCTTTTTCTGGAAATAATTCAAATCAAACACTTCCCTTAACAAAGCAGCAGTCAGTGTATTAGCTTAATGATAAATGCATTGTTACGCCCTCCGGTGGCTGTGACCTTAAATTACCACCACTGCATTCCAAGTTATACCTCAGCAGTCCTATCTCTAAGCACTTCACAACTAATCTGTGGTGTGTTAGCAGTTAAATGTAACTACTTCTGTCTATTTCTTTCATTTTAAAACTAATGATAGGGATAAATGGATAAATGAAGAAGAATGTACTACTTACAGAAGTATTTCTGAAGGCATAGGTCGAGGGGGTTAGTTTTGTCTGACTAAACTGAACAGCAAGACAAGTTAATGCATTTGACAGCGGTTAGGAATCAGTGTCCTAATGTCCAGAAGCTGATGTCATGTGAACTGGATGGGCTTACAGAACAGGAATTAGATAAGAGACAAGACTGTTTTAGTTCACAAAAACAGGAAAACTTACCCTCCATGTGGAGGAAATGTATCCACCATATCAGATCAAAGGCTTTCTGAGCAGGATACACTTCTCTTATAAAAACATGAAAGGAAACAAAATCAATCTAAATAAATTTACTGCACAGAGAAAATGCAAAGACAATGTCTTTTTGAATAAACGTGCTGGGCAGGGGAAGCCTTGACTGACCTGGTTTAGAGAAAAAAACATGAGTTTTCTAAGGGTTTTTAATATGCAATACAGCTTGAGGATTAAAAGCATCAGTCAGTAAAGCAAAAGGAGAAAATGTTGTACTCCAGAAACAAAATCATATTTGATTGCAAAATGCCAACACCTTGCTTTGTTTTCTTGTGTGAGCAAAATAACTGAGTGGTGAAATCTCACAATTACAGTACTGTCAACTTTAATATTCCACCCACTCATTACACTTAACTGCTTAACCGAGGAGGGTCATCTCAGCCTGGAGCCCATCCCGGAAGCAGAGGTTTCTATCTTAAGAAACAGTCCATTTCAGGTTGACTACACACCAATTTACACTCAAATGCAAGTTAATGTGATCAATTCACCTGGATCACATGCCATTTTTTTGGAAACCCACAGACACAGTGAGAATATACAAACTCTACACAGATTGAACCAGATTCAAACTCGTGCCCAAACAGCACAGACACTGCAAGGCAACAGCACTACTCACTGAGCTACCATGCTGCATATATGTAACATTTTATATATGTAAATTGTTCCTCATGCAGTTACACTCATTATAATGTATTTACATTTAATGTCAGTAAAAAAATTTAAGTATACAGGATCATACTCAGTTATTTAAGAAAAAACAAGACAATTCACTGGTCTCCTCATGATAACAAGCACTTGTATTCATATTTTTATACAATTTTACAATTTCAACACACATTTTTAAAGCAGACACAAAAACAGTTGTGTGCTTGAGTATTTACCAATTCACAAGTACACATTAGTGTACTTGTGAATTGGTGAATCTTATTTTTAGAATGCACAAGCAAGAAATCAACCAAAACTTGTATGCTTTTTATTATAATTGCAAATAACAGTATAATGTTTTAAATATCTCTGTTCTAAAGTCAACATACAAAATCTTGAAATCCAAGTTAGCAAATGGTGACATTTTCACAGCTCTGTTGAGATATTTCAGAAATGTGATAATGGTCCAACTATTTGACAAAATAGGTTGTGAGTTTGGCTGGGGCGTGACACTTACATGTGACACTGTTTGCAGCATACAGACATGTGTTCATTAGACAGCTGGTTCCACGCCTCTGACCTGCCCTCTGCACCACGGGGCTGGTGGGGGATGATGCTGCAGCACACCTCTCTACCTTCCCCAGTGATGCCCTGTACGTGAGCATCAGCACCAGCCACCTTGGACCAGCCAAGTGCTGCAGCTAATTTTAGTATCAGATTTAGCAACTCATTAACCAACTGACCACTCCTGCCAAGAGAACACCAAGACAGATCAACAGCATTGTTCACCCTACTGTCTATGAAGAATTTTTTCCAGTTTATCAGAGTGTTTCTGTCAGATTTCTTGCACACCCCATAAACACCCCTACTTGTACCCATGACCGAAGGACATTTTTATGTGAACTGTAAGGGGGGTTTACTCACACACAGTACCTGCACTGGCCATATGCCCAGAAATAAGTTAAAAATTAAAAATAAGCAATCAGTCATTTTTGGTGATTTAATTCTTTAATCGTTTTTCTTTAGGTTTCATAGCTAGTTTAGCAAGGACAGGAATCCAGAAGCCACAGATGTGTGCATGTATGCGATGAACATAGTAATGGAGTATAGTTATGTTTTACTTTTTACACAATTTTTTTACATCTGACATTTGAAAAACATCTCAAATCTTTCACAGTAAAATAATAAAAGCCTAACAGAGGATTAAGAGTACTGAAGGATTTTTTAAATTATTCAGTTAGTTTATAAACATAAATGAACTGCAGTTACAGTTTTGTGCTTGACAGTCAGTAGATGACAGAATGATTATATTTTAGGTATTTTATGTTCCCCCAAAAGACCACCAGTTAAAGATGTTCAGTGTTGATGTCTGCAGTTTCCTTCCTGGTGATGGACAGCCTGATTTCTCTAACAGGACTTTCTGTACAGTTGAACAGAGTGGTTTATTCTGATGATGGACATGAAACACACCATAATTTATTAATTAATATTACACAATTGTTAATGCTACAGCAGCATTTCTACAGTACAGAAAATGATTACTTGAACAATTCTTCAGCTAAATCTAAATACTGTAAAGAGACTTTTCTCACTTCTTTTAAAGTTTGATTTCTGGTATGAGAAACATTTTGCAGTTCATTCATGTATTAGAGGCAATGCACTGTGCATATTTTCATTCAGCTAGCACTTTTCTCAAGGCAACTTAAAGTGTTAAGGTACTTACCATGATTTATACAGTAAGTTCCTTGCTGAATAGTACTATAACAGGAGGAGGGATGTGAACCTGAATCCTCTGAGAAAGCTAACCTGTAACAACTACATCACCAATACTGTTAAAGGGTTTTATTTAAAGCTGAACTATATTTGTGGACGAAGGGTCTAATAAAGAAAACTTACTGAATGAGTTCCATAAATCAATTGGTATTACTTGTGTTCAAAAACTTTACTAAAAAGTGTTTTTTCATTCGGGAAAAAAAGTAGTTAAATAGATCTGTTTTCATCCATCCAGCTGTCTATAACAGTTAACCACTTTATGCTCGTCAAGGTCACAACAGTCCAGAGTCTATCCCAGAATCACTGGGCACTTTCGTATGCTTTGAGTTGCACGTTGCTTTACACTATATTACTGCAGAAATATATATTTCTTATCTAAATACTGCATCTATTTTTTTCATTATCAAAGTTTGAATTTGACTCTGGGAGCTGTGGAAGCTGTGAGATGTTTTACATACTTCAAGCAAAACAAGTCCCAAGTACTTACTGGGGAAAAAAAGGGTTGAAGCTCTGTATCTTATGAATCTCTAAAAAAAATTTAGACAAACATAGCTGTAAAAGGCTACTTGGTACTGTAACATCAAAGTTTAGCAATCAATAAGATATTAAAAATGCTCAGTTAATAACCAAGGAAAGTGTCATTTGTGCTCCGAAGAACATGGTAAAGCAAGAACAAAGAGGAAGCACACTCAGTTGCAGTGGTCTCTCTCCTACTCTGGAGTTCCTCTTCAGGAAATGCCAGAGGTAGGCGTGGGCATACTCACAAGCATCCAGCTGAAGGCCGTGCAGCCAGAGAGATTTGCATCAAAGCGGTTCCACATCGCAGAAAGGAAAAACATAGACTGCTGGTTGTAAATATGCTCTAAAAACTGTTCTGAGTTCTCAGCCTTCTCAGAGACAGTCAGCAAGGTACATGAGAAGGTACCACCCACTAAATCTGTCTTACTGCTGTAGGACATCATGCTCACACAAAAGGAGACACATGGAATGGAATCACTGGTAGAAAAAACCATGCTGCCTATTTTGAGAGTAAAGGATGTATCTAATGTGGATAATGCTTTTTCTTGAATCTGCAAATGACTGCTTTGTTTAAAACAACTACATGGAAGCAATTAATTAAGTCTTGTATAAAGTATGAGTGGTGGCACTGTGGCTCAGCAAGTAGCGCAGTTACCTCACAGTGAAATTGGTTAGGTGTGAGTTTGAATCTGGTTCTGTGTGGGTTTTCTCCAGGTGCTCTGGTTTCCTCCAACAATCCAAAGGCATGTGTTTCATGTTAATTGGTCATTCTAAACTGCCCATGGTGTATTCGTATGAGTGCGTGGCCACCCTGTGATGGGCTGGTACCTCACTCAGGAGCACTTTCATACATTAGCGTGCTTTGCTTCTAGAATAGGTTGCGGACTGCCATGACCCTACTCAGGCTAAGTAGTTAACCAAAATGGATGGATAAATTATGAGATAATAAGAACACTTTTTTAATATGCTGCTGTTAAATTAAAGAAGAAAAGCATTCATTTGTATTTCCCTTTGTATTACCCCATATTTAACTAGCAATCTATCACATTTTGCAAAAAATGCAAATACACTATGAACACATTTAAAATGTTTTGTTTCAGGTACTGAGCTTTATTGAAAAATATTTTGTCAGCAGTGAATTGCTATTATGGTATTTAAGTAAAACATTCAGAATATTGAAAACACACTAAGAAATATCTTCATATACAAATCAAGAGAACTACCACTTCTCACAAACAAAATCTGCCAAATTCTATTTCACATCAGTTCACATCTCAGGCCCATCAGCCTAGTTTTGGTGGGTCTCAATCTGGCTGCAGCTGCCACTTTCCTGTTAACTCTGGCACTGGGTCCTTCTTGTCAGTAGGGGTCCCCATGGTGTGTACTTCAGCAGGAATGTGCACAGCTGACCCCAGTGTGCTCATTATCCAACCTTTTAAAAGAAGGAGACTAATGTGCCCTTTTTGTGGGGGAGTTTTTTTTTTTAATTATTATTTGTACTTGTGTTCTTATTTTCCTGCAAGCCCTATGTTTTGCCAAGTCTCCCACTGTCACTGTTGTTCTGAGTCTGCGCATTTAAGTTCACCTTTCTCTGTTGTGAAAACAGAGCTTGTGACTTGGTGTAATATGTGCTGTGATTCACTGTCCCACAGGAACAAGTCATTTGTGTTCTGCTTCCTGCATACAGCTCTTGCGTTTGGTGGACAGCATTTCATAAGGAGCAGCCTAAAGCTGGAGCTCAGAAGGATGGCGCAATGGTGGCTTTGCAGTACAGCACTGTTTAAACTTGATCTCTACTATGTCCTGTTTGCGCTTCCAAGATATGCTATGATTTTTCTAACTACTGTGTGCTCTTTCTGTAGCTGTGTTATGAAATGTTTTCATCATTTCATGTAATCAGTGACCAGAAAGCTTCAACATTACGGTTTTAAGTGGATGATCACAAAAGGTTTTTAAACTTTAAATAAGTAATGCACAACATGAAGAGCTAGGTTTTAAAGTTCGTGGTTCACTTTTTCATCATTCTGCTATAAACAAATGTACATAACAGAAAAAAATATAGTTCTTCCCATGCTGTAGTGCATAATTCACTAAACAGACAGCATCACAATAAAGGACAAGACTTAAAAACAGTCTACGGAAGTAAGATTACATTTAATTTACATTTATTCACCAAACAGATGCTTTTCTCCAGAGGGACATAAAACTTGGTGTACAAGTGTGTTTCAAACCACAGCTTGTTTTGCCAGTACACATTATTAAAGTTCTCTTTATAGATGTGGCTCAAATGGTAAATGCAAAGATAATCATAGTAGATTAGATGTAAATGTTTCAATAATGACTGAAATTCAATCAAGAGTGAGTACAATGAATTTACAGTCAAATCTTAACAAAAAAGTTTAACTTGGGCAGTGAGATGGTTCTGAAGCTCAATGCTTTGGAAGATGTGTATGATGTTTAACATGTTGTTGCTCAGACTCTTAGAACCATTTAAAGAGTTTAAATAGAGGTTTAAGCAACACAGGGTTTTCCCTTAGCAGCATCAGTGATTAGCGGGCATCTTCAGAATGTTTTGTGTCAGTGAATTGAAGTGGTCTGAAAGTCTGCCTTTGCTTTTTTGAAAGGAGAGTGACCTACTGTTCAAGCTCTATATTGAAGTAATATAGACATGTGATCCTTTTTTCAATATCCTCAATATCCTAGGAGCAGTGAGAACTGGTTGGTACATGCAATCTGACTGTGACAAAAGCTTCTATAGTGGACCCATCTGGGCTTACAGATTTGTCCTGAGAAAGGCACCAGAGCTGGGTACCCTGTATGTGTATGTCTCTGTGTGGGGGAGGAGGACACCGAGTAACCCTGTGCAGAAATGCTGAAATGGCAATTTGCAAAGCTCATTATACATGTATTCAGTGAGACAGTGTGGGACCTATTTGAGTAATGGCAGCATTTGCATTTGCGGTTACACCTCATTTCTTACTTGACAGCTGCACTTTGAAGTTTTGGCATGGAAGATTTTCGTACAGCGTCTGTAAGCTGTATAGCATTGTGATTCAATTCCCATTCAGTCTGTGGAATTTGCATGTTCTCTGTGTTTGCATGGGTTTCATGATAGTTGAGAGACAAGCTTCAGGTAAAATGGGGAATCCAAGTTGCCTGTAATGTTACACTACCTTGCTCTACAAATGGGTATACTCCTGCAAGGACCAAGTCCTGGGTGGTGGCTGGATTTAACTGCCTAGTTCATGCACTGATGGATTGCTATAACACCATACAGGCTGCTGGCATGTGTGTGCCTCACCCCTGCCCTGTTGTCATCACAGCTGCCCAAGTCATGTAGATGGCAATGGGTTGGCTATTACTGGGTTGGTATCCCAGTGATGTAGGATGGTTGCCCCTTAGGATCTGAACAACATTGTGTGGACCTTCCTGATGGACCTTAGCAATCTGCTGCTTTTTCCTTATTTTTTACTGGTATTACCTCGAGGATACAGACGGCAAAGAGTGAAACATTAATCAGGCCCTAGTTGGAGTCAAGGCTGCTTTGCTGATTCACTGAAGTGGGTGTAAGACCTATATTAGGGCACATAGCTAATTTTAAATTTGTTTTTACAGTTGCTGCTAAGATACTACAACTGGTTTCTTGGAGAGCCAAATACATTTTTTGTGAATACTGAAAATTACAACAGATGCAAAATAAATGGCCAGTGCTGAAATGGACTCAATTTAGCATGTGTTAACAGGAACATAAAGGGTCAGAGGTGGGGTAAGTCTTTAATTTGTATAAAATGATAAGTTAATACGCTCCATTAGCTGCATGAATCTATGCTGTTCAGGCTGAGGGAAGAGGGATTGGTGTCTGATGCAATTTAAATGAGAGGTCATCCTGTCCAGTATGGAGTCTCTGCAAACTGATCAGTTTAACATCTTAAACTGTCAAAACATGCTTGACACCTTAAAACATGACTTGCACAGGAAACACAAATTTGTTTTTTTTTATGCATCAGTTTGGTGGAAAACCACAAATACTGCCTTGACTATACAGCAGAATAATTCTTAAACTGGTCTACTTTTCCATGTATGGTCCTGCATGCAATACACTGGTGGTTTATGAAAATTAAATTTAAGATCATGACATCTCTGGGATGTAAATCTCTGGCCATTTGAAAACGTGCTTAGCATACCAAATTATAACTGGTCAGACAGGTCAATGAGGTGGCTGTTTAACAGTTCACTAGACTAAGATGTATTGCAGATCTCTGCAGACTGCAAATTATAATTTGATGTAATAACTTCCTGTTAATACTAATAATTACTTCAATCTCATTTATGTGTTGAAATTAAATATCTTGATTATGGACTTCTTTTAAAAGAACTTGATACATTACTAAGTGTAAACAGAGTGTGACCTTTCAACTGAATACTTGGGGCACCTGTACAGTCCTGTTGACATAGTTAGTATGTTATGTACTGAGTCCATATCTGTTGTAAAGCACTGCCCTCATTGATCACTATATTGCCTCAAAGGTATATTATGTAAATATTCTTGTTATGCATGTTCCTGCAAGTGTACAGTAGAGGTTCACTGCACACACTCTCCTTAATTTTAATCAGCTAGCTAACTTGGCATAAAATGGTGACTACTCATATTTCATAAATGCACAGAGCAACCAAATGCTAGTTTGTGTGCCAGATGCTGTGTATTGTGTAGATGTTAATGTCAAGTAGGGAAAATGCATGTTTTTTGTGCAATCATAATATGTCCATCTCAAACTGTCTGTGCTTTCATTAGACTATTAATTTTCATTTGTTACAATATTAAATAAGGCAAGAATAAATGAGCTATGATGGGTTTTTTTGATGCTAAAGTTTAGCCGCAAATAGGTTCATTAAAATCAATAGGATAATTATTTTACCAAAACTGACTTTCACTACATTACAAATATGGACAGCACTAAATCCAAATGAAGGATGTCATACTGCTATACTTGTATTTTAAATGGGAGAAAAGTTGGTGATGAAAGCACATGTATCACTATGAAAAGTGAAGATAAACTAAGTTATATAATTATTTAAAGGATCGGATGTATAAAATATGTATTTTGACAAAGATCATGACAAATGTAAACATTCTACGGTTATGATAGGCACAGCATGGGTATAAACTTCTACTGTTAGTGAACATGAACAGAGGACACCAAGGAGCTTCTGGGCCCTGCAGGTTTAGTTTGTGGGAGGGCCCTCCTCAGGAGGCTTCTGGCCCATCTCATACCAACTCTTCCACAGCAGCAGGCCCTTGCTCTTGCCCATAGTCACAGCAAAGCGGGGTAGTTTGAAACCACTGAACTGGCCCACACCGTCGTTCTTCCCCATAGCCAACAACATTGTCACATTCCCTGCAAGGGAAGCAAATCACAGTTTTGTTAAAGATCAGTCGGCGTAAACTGCTACCNCCCCATTGTGGGTAAGTGTGTGCGAGTGTAAGAAGTTGGAGAATGGTCAGGGAGGGCGGTTTTGCATAGAGCTGATTTTGTTCATAACCAACCCCCCCCCCCCCCCCGAACCCCCACCCTGCCCCCATTTCCCCGAAAAAAAAGGGGGGGGGGGGGGGGGGGGGGAAGATTCCAGCACATGAGGATTCTCCTAAATGGATGGCGCCGAAGTATATATTAAATAAAAAGGAGATTAACCTAACCCCGACAGAGATACTGCAGCAATGAGTCATCCGTCTGTAACTTTAGTATTGATAAAGAAAATGCTGAAATTCATCAAAATAACAGAACAAAACTACAAGAGTGATATGCAAGACATCATGGAGGTGAGCCAAAAAGGTAAGAGTCAGATTCACCTGTCTTGTAAGAGGTCAGTGGGTCCCCGGTCAGGCTGTTGATGATGTTGGTGACAGCAACACCCGCATGCAAGCCAGCATGATAAGCCATCTTGGGCTCACTGACATTGGCACAGTCTCCTACAGCATAAATATTGTCGTACCCCACAACCTGCATGTGCTCATTAACCTTGAGGGCTTCGTTCTTCGCCAGACATTCACCTACCAAAAACATATTTGTACAGGCCAACGCTCAGATGGCATTGAAGGATTGTTCACAGCACAGGGTGAAGATAATTCAGCTATAGTTCAAGTATTGAAGACTAATCTTTTTCCATTTGTACATAGTGTTTTCTAAGATTCTGCTTCATGATTATTATTCTTAAGGTTGCTGATGTCTTTGCCTTACAATGTTAGGCTTATTCAGTACAAGAGTGCAACACAAAAATACTTACAAAATCACAAGACTAACAGCTGATGATATACCTGGATGAAAAATGCTGAAGCTAACACAACATTAGTCTACGACTGTATACGTTCATAAGGATTAAACAAGAACTATGATAAACAGAAAGCTAAGAAACAACCACATTTTGACAGTAACTAGGATTAAAAACCTAGTGCTTCTGCTTATTAGCTATGCTACACTGCATTATCTCTCTGACACACAGACATGCAGAAGAACAGGCTTACCTAATGAAGATCTGTAGGCAGCAGAGTTGATCCGGTTTCCAGTACAACAGATGACGAGGTCAGTTAAGATCTTTGTTCCTTTGTCCGTTAGCACTGCCGTGTCCTTCCGGGTAACATTCAACTCCAAATCGGAAAGATTTGACACCTTCTGTCCTAAATTTGGAAAATGTAATGAAAATTTGTTGTTACATAAGTATACCTGGGAAAGACAGGCAATAGTTATATCCAGCCAGGATTAATTTTAGTTAAAAAAGGTCTTTTAGTCAAAATGCAACTGACTATGTAGCTCATCCACACATGCATATAGTATTACAGAATAAGAAAACAGGTACATTATTCATTTTACTACAATTATCACAACCTGTCTGTTTTCATGACAGTGAAGTCTGGCGTTCTACATGATGATATTTGTTATGACATGATTGACAAGATCTATGTCAGTCTCTTATCTCACAAGTAAGAAGCTCCCCACACAGTTTTTCACTGTCTCTTTCCACTGCCAGTCCACCTACTCTGTAGGACAATAACGGCCAGGCACAAAGTCCTCTTGCACAGGCAGACAGCCAACTAGGTGCCCCTCAGATGCCCGATTACCTAGCAAAAGCTCCACCTCTTTCTCCACCAGCACCCCTTTGGCCTGTTGACGGACAGAGGGCAGCAGCTCTGGGTCAGCCAACGACAAGTGAGGATGGACTAGAACAACCTGAGGATACATCAAATCAATCAATATACATCAGCTAGAAGTAGAGTAAAGTAAAGCTTTATGATGTGGATCCCTTTGATCAACATTAACACCAACTGGGAGATTGGTGTAATGACCTTACCTTTTTCTCAGGATATTCAGTTTTGACCTCCGCAGCCATTTCCACCCCCGTAGATCCTCCCCCAATCACAACTACCGAATCCGCTTGTTGAATCTGTTGAGATACAGCTGAAAATATCATCTGTACAAGCTCGTTGCCACACAATGCTCTCTGAGACAAAACTTTCACCATACCACCCCCAACTTACAACATTTGTGCCTTTGGTATTATTTGTTCTGCTTGCTGTCAGTGAATTTTAAATGTGAGCAGTCCTCTGACCCAAACTGAGCTCTTGACAAGCTGATTAGCATAAGGTGTTGACAACGGGTATAACATCTGCAATCATAACAAAAGTTACCTGCTTCACAATTTCTTCGTACTTCTGAATGGCCTTCTGATAGGATGTCTCTGTGTTGGCTTTCCCAGGGAACGGTCCATCGCTGCCAGTACACAGTATGAGGTAGGTATAATGGACTTCCTGTTATAGAAAAGAATAGATTACCTTTACAATGGCCAAGAGATGCCTGCCTGCCTCTATAACAGTATTCTTAAACATATGTGTTTACCTGTTCTCCTTCCAGCACAACAACTTGGGCTACAGGGTCCACTCTGACCACACGGCCCTGACGAAAGCTATCCCCAAATGTCTCCTTGTAAGGAATAAATGTCTGTTGGGCAAATCCTGCAGAAACCACCACACATATGCACATTTCATCATCACAGCAGAAATTTCAGTCTCTATCAATAAAAAACAAGCAGTTTTGATATCCAACATTAAAAAATGTTAGTTGTTAAAAAACATTAGTTCTGATATCTAACGTTGCTCAACACTGTTCTTTTGTCAGATGTTCTCAGTGGAAGCTTGTAGAATGAGAGGGGGCCCCAGGGGTGGTGCCATGCTGCACACGCACCGCTTTGGACTGAAGCACGTAGTGCTGCCACGTTGTGGTGAAAGGCATCACGCACATCAATGAGGGTGAAGGGAATGCCTTTAGACTTGAGCTGCTTTCCTGCAGCAATGCCGCCGAAGCCTCCACCGATGACCACTACGTGGACGTCACCATGGTGGGTGACCTGGCCTGACATCTGACCACCCATCTCTCACTGGCAGGCAAAACACAATTCATCCCACAGCCACTATGCCAAATATTGACAAACAATTGGTAGAAAATGTAAGGAAAACAGAATAATAAAACCATCATTCCCTTGGTGACTGGCTGTACTGTGTGATTTATTTTGTTCTTGTCCCAGAATATCCTAAAAATATTTGAGACCACCACTGGATATTATCATAAACTGAATGCAGTGAAACACTTTCCTATGACGGTAAAAAAAAACAACAAATTTTTACATGAAAAGATTAAAGTTTGAGTAATTAAGCAGCAATTACAAATGCAGCTGAAAGGTGAGCAATATTAAGCTTATTGCAGCATTTTATAAGATATAAAAAAGGTCAGACAATAAATACTTTGATATATGTTTTAAGTGCAACCTGAGGCAACTAACAGACTTCCAAACAGACCAGAGAACTGGTTTCTGAATTTGAGGTGCATTAGACACAGAAACTGTACAATTACATATTGTGTCATGCAGAAGAGTCTCAAAAATTATGACAGCATATGCCAAACATGGACAAACCACACTGACCAAGAAAAACAGTGGCTGCAAGATGAATGAAGCTCATAAACAGGGATAAATAATTCCCAGGATAGCTGCTAAATGCCGCAAAAGTACAGCATCAAAAATACCTGCAGAACTGAACAGCACCACTGTGATGCAGTTTCGACATAAACTGCACATCGTGAGCACCACAAATATGGAATTTATGGCAGGGGTGCCATTTGGAAACTGCTTGTATTTGAAGCCAACACATTGAGATGTATAACCAAGTGTAAGGAGCTAAAACCTAAGCAACTTAGTAACAAAAAAATATGGTCGAATTTGTCAACCACATCCTCTGCCTTCATGAACTTCTATCCCAGTAAAATAGTGCTGCAGTAGGTGAGCTACTCATACTGGCCTCATAGTTGCATTTCATTATCCAGGGACCCCAAGTTACACTGCAAGTCGGCTCGTGTATCACTTTCCGTCCGTTTGTTCGACATTTGGTTCTTTTATAAAGAAATGTAATTTGGCACCTGTCACCAATACCTATTACTCTTTATTCACAGCAGAAATGCAATACTTAACCGTTTGCTTATGCCAACCGGTTTAAGCAAATCAGTAACCCAAGAAGGACCGAAGCTATCATGAAGTCAAAATCGCTCCTTTATATTATTATTATTATTATTATTATTATTAAGTTTTTACGGCTGCTTTATCCGCCCTCTCTATATACGTGTATGGTATTAGGTGGCTTATATTCATGCGTTTGCTGCAGAAATATCATTAGTAACGATGACTAAGCACTTCACACATCGTTCATTAAAGAATAAACTTTAAATCTTTGCGAACTCAAGTAACAAACGCGAATTTGGAGTCAGTCCGCGACTTTGTTTCAACGCCCCAAAAGTGGAAAGGTAACATATCAGTGCATTTTAATTTGCCCTGTCACGTTCAGTTTTGCTAGAAAAGTTACGGTAACGAGGCGTCCAACTTACCCGTCCGGAAAATAAAATTCTGGAAGCCAACAGCTCACCTTTCTCTACGGACTGTTGCCTCGTAACGTCCGTCACAGACGGTAGGAAGCAAAAAAGTCAAACACCCCCTCATCGATGAGTTATATTCAAACGAGTACGAAAATAATCATGCTTAAATGTGAAACACAGACGTACTTCGTGAGCGTGAGGAGACGTCAAACTTGACGGAACAAAACGTTCAAATATGGGCTTCACTGCCCTCTTCTGGACGGTAGAGACACACTGAAAACATACTGACAGCGAGTGTTAGTTTTGCACGTGGCAATACTCTGTTTTCGTGTGCATGCTGTACATTGTTCTAATGTCGAAGAGTTTCAAATCGGAAACACCTTGATCATAAGCCAACTGGCCGATGATAGCTGCATTTTTCTGAAAGATCACTCAGGTTTCCCCTTTAATTCAGAGTCGTCAGCAGCAATAAAAGTGTGAAATAACGTTTGTACACCAGACCTCTGTGTCTTCAATCTTTTGTACCCAAATAAAGAACATGGCTTAGACATCCTGGCATCCATATTATCAAGTCTGTTCCTGAAAGAGTCACTTTGAACTTCAACTCCAAATTAGAGGCAGCCAAGGACATTTTTAACATATGGTTAGAGACCTTACAATCTGGGGGAGAATTTTGCTTTGGGAGGCTGAAGGAGTTTTATATTTGGTATATTCTGCTATCTGTCTTTATGTTGACCCTGTTGCTTGTAAATGTTTTGATTCGGTGTATTTTAAGTTCATTTGGAAAAACAAAATAGAATACTGTATGTTAATAAGAAAAACTTAAATAGAGCATTCTTGGAAGGTGGTCTAAATGCCCTAGATTTGAGCACCCTTTGGTTTTAGATTCCAAATATGAATTTCAAGCAGTGTGGAAGCCTAAATTTCTTACTATCTTGCCCACTGTTCAGTGTGCGGGGCTTCCTGTCAGGGTATCTGATTTCAACAAACAGCTCCTTGAGTTATTGAAAATAATTTTCAAGCACATTTAATTTTTCCTGACGCTATTTGGAACAATCAATTTATACTGGCAGTTCATGAATCTTTATTTCTGAACCAGACTAGTTCAACCAAAATATCTTTTTTATTTCAGACCTTTTATGCAATAATTTGTAATACTTACGGTTTTCCAATAAAATCTGGGAATGCCAGCTAGGATTACGGAAACATCATTAACTGCATCCTCTAACCTTTATTTGTTAGTAAAGTCCTTCATGATGCATAATTCTGTCATAAGTACATACCCCAACCTTCTATAGAGTGAATTAATATTTTTCATCACCAATAAGAACATAAGACTAAAGTCCTGCTATAAATGGCAAACATTATATCTATATTTTAATTCTTACAAGTTGTGGTCAGTTTCAGATAAATTGTTGGTACACAACAAAATAAAATAATTACATTTTTGAAATCATCAGCTGCTACTGTACATGCAATAAATACTTGAGTAAATTTAATGGAAACATCTTGCCTCTGTACTACTTTTCTGCAGCTGAAGAAACAATTCAGAAACAATTACTCATCTTTTTTATTTCTGTCCACATTCTAAGTATTTTGGGAACAAAAGGGAACTGTAACTGCTTTCCTCATTTTGTGCTCAATAAAGATAACTGACGGTATGGTTCTTTTTCATACCAGTGAATTTGGCTACAGGGACTTAGACAATGCATTAAATCTCATTTGCATGTTGGGCAGATTTCATATCCACAAACAAGGTGTATTAAATCTAAGCCTAACCCTAAATTATTTCTCACTAATCTGCTGTCTCTTTTCTTGTCAAAAAAGTTCCTCCAATAAGAGAGCTACAAGAACATCCAGAATAATTATTTTTTTGGATAAACTGTAATAATCATATTAATTGTTTGTGTTTTTTTCCTTTCTTTGTTATTTAATATAGTTATGCATCCCCCCCATTATTTTTTTCCAGTTGCTGTTATACTTCTTCAAAACCTGTACGCCTGTTCAGTGTGTGTTTGTCACGATCAACATGTGGTTACCATGTTTGCATCAAAATGAAGATATCAAACAATATTTTCTGCCACATTTGGGGAACCTGAGAGATGACATAACTGAAATGGAACTGGTGCAGCTTATACTGTAGTACATTTAGGTACTTAGGACTGTCCCCTTGTAACCTGAAAGTTCCTGCTGTAGTACCTGTTCCAAGGTACTTACCCTGAATTGTACCCTAACCCTGCAGTAAGAATATCTAACTGTATTAATGGAAACATCACTGTAAGTAGCTTATTGTTACATAAAACATAATATTTTAAAGTTGTATTGAACGAAGACGTCAGATTACATATTGACTAGGATGACTAACAAATAAATGGTTATCGTTCTCCCCTAAATCCCGTCATTCCCTGCACAACGGATTCCATGTATCATATAGTAACTGTTGTACTGTAGGGTTTTGTTTCGATTGAGATAAAATTCAGTGCCCACATCCAGCTATTTACACTGATTTGCCGGCGATGTGCTTATGTTGACAGAACTAAACTGAACATCATTCTAAATCAAATAAATGTCGATTTACCACACTTCCTGCTGGAGAAAACATTAATAGCATATAAATGTTAAATCATTTAGATTTTTAAAAATCAGAAATTTGCACTTCTTGTTTAGTATACAAAGCAATTATATATTCATCATTCTGCCTTTAGCTTAATAAAAAACAATTTTATAACTGTGTGGTGCACCTATTAATTTTCTCTAGAGATTACCATTTTTTACTTATCCATGAAACAAATAAAAATGGACACCGCATAGAACAACTGGGCCAGAAACGAAAAATATCTCGTCTACCTATTCGATGTAGCTGTAAAAATAATGATCTTTCTGAACGTGGTAATTCCTTCATGTGAAGATTTCCAACGTTGAGCAATAAATCCACAACTCCCCNGTAAAAATAATGATCTTTCTGAACGTGGTAATTCCTTCATGTGAAGATTTCCAACGTTGAGCAATAAATCCACAACCCCCCCCCCCCCCCGCCCAATGAATGTCGCGCTTTGGTTGCGTCACGCAAAGGCGGTCCCGCAACTGCTTCGTGTCTTGTCGCTATTGAGCCCCATACATTCCACTCGTCGGAACTATTCGCTGCCAGCTGCTGCTTGGCGGTCCGCTGCTGTTGGACGCACTGCGAGCAGAAACAGTGAAGCGGCTGAAAGTGGCTAGGATTCATTTTTCGCTCATGGTTTTTAAAAAAGCATGAAGACACAGATTTGATAGTTAACAATGTTGCCTTTAACAGTTTTGCAAATGGATAAAAGTATGGTGATATGGGACACAGTGTGAGGTTTTTAGTGAACCATACTGGTGAGAAAGACCGATCCCCTGGTGTGGACTGTAGTACTTTGTGCCCGTCGTCGCCTCCAGGTGGCTCATCGCTCAGCGCGTGCCTACTGCACAGTAGGTTATACGAGGCCAGCGGGGGCTACGCGTGGCATCCGTCCGGGCTCAGGATCCCTATTCACCATCAGCACAGCTTCAGCGCACCCGGTACCAGCCGAAGCTGCCCAGATTGCGCAACGCTCGACCCTTTGACCGGGATGGATGCCGGTCCGTGCGGCTGTGGCGAGTAGCGGGGGTGGGAGAGCGACCTGCTGCTTAGTGGCCGGTGAGCGCTGCAGCGCGGGAGTGGACTGAGCTCGAGACGCTCCAGGTGGGACTGGGGACCTCACATTCAAACCGTGTTGTGTGTGTGTGTGTGTGTGTGTGTGTGTGTTTGTGAGAGAGAGAGACACAATGAAGTACCGTGTTTTGGGAGCTTTCTTCGTCCGGCTGCCCCGGGCTTTGTTTGCGAGCTCCGTTCCCATGGTGAACGACTCTATCTCTCCGTTCTCTTTACCCTGGTGCGGAGAGCGAAACAGTGGAACAGCTGTGTGTGTTTCAAAGTGATGCATTTCGCAGACTGCTGCCCCCCACAGTGTGCGGAGACACTGCTTTGTCCCCACAGATCTAGAAAGCGCTCTTCTGGGCTGTTCCTACAGTGTCGTTATATAGTATTGTTACAATATTGGGACACAGCACGCAGCAGCGAGTACTGCACTGCTCTGTTTCGGGTTGGCGTCTGACAACGTGAAGGCTGTTCTTGTGTAGTAGTTTGATTTGCTCAGTACACAATTGTTTTAATTTACACAATTTTAGAATATTCCATGGAAAAGGTCAGGGTTCCATTTCCCCGTAGAAAGCGGCAGCCCAGCAATAACACACTCTCCCCTACACATTGGACAGTCTGCTGTGGATGTAGCATCACTGTAATGTTCTGAATTTTGAACATGGAACATAAGTCACAAAGAATGTTCTTTATCGTCCACAGGATCTGTGATCCAGATAAATTTCTATGTCTTCTGCCATTATTAGCATTGTTTCCCCACAGACAGTTGTGCCACAGCTGTAAAATAAACATTTTTTGAATTCTCAAACTGTTAACTTAATGAACTGGCTGACATAAAACGTATCTCAATTGAATTTTTTTAAATGGATTACACAATGTAAGTGAACTTAAGTGTGGTTTTTAAAAAGATTTTAATATATATGTAGTTTTCATCTTGTAAAACAGCTAATGGATAGAACTGCTTTTAGTAAGTTCATTTCCCTTATCTGAGGTGTACTGGTCACATGAATCCACTCAATTTTTATACCCTATTAACCTGTATTGATTTTAAAGAGAGATCTGCATTCATGCACAACATCTGAATATGGGATTATAAATATATAATCCCACTTTGAAGAAATACTTGTGGTTGTGGTCAGGATTCTTTTTGTCGAACAGCAGGCGCTAGGGACGTTTCCAGAAGTGGAATTGTGTCCTGAAGAAGTTGCTGGCTTTCACTTTGATTTCCTGTAATAAAGAAGCCGAGTCCCAGTGGAGGTGAGCAGAGGGCTGTAAGCAAGACTGGTTGTTTCCACCCATGACTGCCTGGGAAGCCCTATTATTCATAGCCACTGCCAGCTTTTCAAAACTCTGTGATATTTAATAACAGACATGCCGACTAGAGCTGAAGTCTTTTTTTTGGTCTTTGCTTCCTGCCTGGAATGTGAGAGCTCCAGTGCCAAGTATAATAAAGACAGAAAAAAAGTCTTAAAAATCCATTATATGGTTTTCTGAGTTGTGTTTTGAGATGTTTCCACCTCATTTTTTAATGTTAAGAGAATAATTAATTTATCATGCGGTGAAACATACTTGATCAGATTACAGAAAAATATAATGCACCTTTGTTTTAATTTAATTTTGTGTTTTTTTTTGCTTTTGGCAAGGGCAGAACTGATGGATTGTTCACATTTTAGTTGGATGATGAATGTAATTGTTGGTTTGTGGGCAGATTTCTGCATTGCTGTATAACTACCATTACAGTGCTCACATTCTGAAAAAGCAGTAGGATAAAAATATAATCCCAAAGAAGTACTACAGTTGCATAAAAGTTTATCCTGTTTTTGTGCAAGTTCTGTGCTAGTATTTATTGCTTCTTGCTCTCACACACTTGAAGTAAAGTAACATTGGAGACACTAGAGAACAATATGCATTGCACTTTATTTTTTCACTTCCTTTCTCTGTACTTATAGGCAACCATTCTGTAAGTCATCTGTTTCTTAATCATAATTCTCTATAAAATGTTTTTCAAACTTTTTTCAAATTTGTGAAATCAGATACTTGCATACATTTAATATAGTGTTTACCTAGTTTTTGCAGCCAGGGCATTGTTGCAGAATTAATCATGCTTTGATATTTATATTGTGTCTGTGGAGTTAAGTGGGGTTATTGTGTCTGTTTAAATTAATTTCAAGGTATTCATGTGAGGCCAGGGAGGTACACTTATTCTGTCTCCAAATCCTGTGTGTTGGATGGTTGCGCTTCATACCTTATTTCACACCAGAACATATATGATTCTTGATGTGTTAAGTCATGTCCACCCTGAAAGGAGTTTATCAAGTTAATGTTTCAGAGTGAGTTTATTTCATTCACATTTATTGTGAAACTTGGTCAAACATTATTGGTTTCAGTGAATACAGACATCCCTTGCTATCCAACCTCTTACTATCTAAATATTTACTATAATGAATTCCAAAAATGTGTACCCAAAATGTACTATTCGAATCAAAGACCTACTATAATGAATCTACAATGGAAAAAATTTTAAAGGTCATGCTTGCAAAAACTTTTAAGGTACGTACTTGTATGGGCAGAAAATGTAGAGTGCATTGGAATCGTATCTTAGTCGTTCTTCCAATAGGATTGCATCTCGTGCTCACTTTGTTTAAACATTTTGTGCATTATCAATATCTTTCCCATATTATTAGGTGAACATGTGTTATTTTTGCTGTGTTATTTGCATTAATTTTGTATCATTAACGTGTTATTTAATTATTTATTTACATATACATTACAGTACATGTTGATTGCAGTGTAGAAGGAAGACAATTCATATCAAGTACTGTACAGTTTGGCTCCAAACGGCACACAAACATACTCACTAAGCAGTATATAAGCACTAAGCTTATATAAGCTAAGCACTATAGTGTTTTATAATTAGGTAAATGATGACTAAAAAGCTTTATATTGTACAGAATTTTTGGTTCACTGTTATAGACTGTTTGAGTTTTTTAGTGATATTTGGGGAAATTGGTTGGGTGTTTTGAAATAGGCTGGGAAAGCATTTTTCAGTTAAGAATAGTGAAAAATAGACTCCCAGTGTCCAACATTTTTTCAGGAATGGATTAGATTTTGATAACAAAGGATGTATGTACTATGCCTTTTTTTATCCATGAGATATGCAGTCTGCAGATTTTTATCCAAAGTTTGAGTGCCCCCCCATTTTGGTAACCCTTGTACTGTATTGACTGCTAAGCCTGATTGTGACTGTTTGTGTGTGTTACAGATGCTACATGTTGACACTTTCTGTATCTGAGTATGTGTTTATACACACACTATTTTTGTTATTTATGTGTATCTTTTTCAAAGGGAAGGTGTGCGGTATAACGTAGATGTGTGAGTTTATAGTTTTTTTCATGGGGCAGGTCTGTTACCTCACACTTGACTGTTTCCCTCAGAGCATTTGCCACTTCACTGGGATCAGTATGTCGTGACATGGGGGAGGAGGAACAAAACCGCTATGTGGCCCAGCTGAAGGAGGAGTTTGACAGCTGTGACACCACAGGCACCGGCTACCTGGACAAAGAGGAGCTGACTGTCCTGTGTCATAAACTTCACCTTGATGCTCATCTCCCAGTGCTGCTGGGTACCCTGTTGGGACCACAGCCTTTTGGCAGGGTATGAGAATGTAAACACTATTATACCTAAAGCCCATTGCAGCACAGATTTCTTCAGCTTTTGTCATTAAACAATCATTTTCTACTGACTTCTGGCTTTGTCAGTATAGCCTTCTGAATGACTAAAGCATCCCGAATGGGTTCTGTATACATACTTGATCTGCTGAGACTAAAGACATGAGCTCATTCTTTGCATCTAGATTTACACTGATGTTTGATTAAGATGGATTTACATTCAAGTTCTTCGATGTGCAGTAAAGTCAAACATAGCAAACAAAGTTTTGTGTGCTTTTTGTACATGATGGTGTCCTGCTGAGAGCTGCATAACTGACTTAATGGTTCAACTGTGGCTGCAGGTGAATTTTGAGGAGTTTAAAGAGGGGTTTGTGGCCGTGCTCTCTAGCTCACTGGATCTCAGCACATCAGAGGACGAGAGCAGCTACTTGGAACCAGGTATTTTAACTCTGTAACTGGTGTTGTGGATGGGTTGCTGTGGAGAAGGATGTCATATATCACTCTTTGTATAAATATACATCAATTTTATCAAGTAAAACAAAATAATAAAAATGATAAATAAAAATGATAGTCCTTTAACTTTGATGTGCAAGGGTGTCATCTAAAGTAGCACTTCAATAGCTACTGTTACTAAGTTTATTTTTATGACAAGGTTAAAGCAATGAGACATGTACAGCAGAGTAATGCTAATAAAAATAAGTAAAATCACCATATCTATAGTACTGTGCAAAAGTCTTAGGCATGCAACTTCAACGTCTGTTGAGAAGTACAGGTAGATTCTTATCTACCATCAGGGAGGTTTCTGATTGGTCCCAAATTCATTCTGCAGCCTGAGAATGACCTCAAACACCCAATCTCAGTCATACAGAACTATCTTCAGCAAAAAGAAGGAATCCTGCAACAGATGATATGGTCCCCACAGAGCCCTGATCTCAACATGATCAAGTCAGTCTGGGAGGACATGCAAAGATAGTCAACGTCTGCAGAAGAACTGTGGCCAGTTCCTCAAAATCTTTGGAAGAACCTATCATCTCTACCTTAAACTGCATGCAAGTTTGCATAAGAGAAATGATGCTGTTTTAAAGGCAAAGGGTGGTCACACCAAATATTGATTTGATTGAGGTTTATTTGTTTACTGCACTTTTTAGAAGGTTTATTGATTAATAAGTATTCATGGCATTATTTTTGGAACCATCCTCACTTTATAGCATTTTTCCCACAGGTCCTTAAGACTTTTGCACAGTACTGCATATATACTAATCAATAATATATTCCTCTATTCCTATGACCTTTATGTTGAATTATTGTAGGCCATAAAATTTTTATATTTTTTGTTAAAAATGTTGGGGTTGCAAAACTTGAAAAAAACATACATCACATGTGATGTTGCATTCTTTTAACTTGATCTAAGTAAGGACCCTAATATTTCTTAATTTTATATTTTTTCCATACTGAGATTCTGCTGTTTTGAGTGTTCACATATATCTTTTCAATTTTCATGCCGTTCATACAAATAACGTAAAACGTGACATTATTGCATTGTGACAAAGGTATTCACAGAGTAAATTTTTTGATTGCATACAATATATTCCAGTTGCATAAATGGCTTTGAGCCATGATTATGTGGGAAAATACCACAATATGTAGCAATGCAGAAAGTTCCCGATGTTTAACCAGCCATGAAACAGTTTCTTTGACTCATAGTTTGGAGGGAGATAATGAGTTACTAATTCTTAGTATGACCAGTCATCCCTACTCCCCGCCCCTGTAACATTGGTGTTTTCTGGTTGCTTGGATGTAACAACTCTATTCATCATCACCTGCACCAGACTAACTAGCACAAACCCTTGTATAGACTGCAGCGAGGAATGGCCATACCTTATAATCTTTTATTTCACTCCTCTGTCTGACCACTCAGTGGTGCCAGAGGAGGTGAAGCCAAAGTTTGTGAAGGGGACGAAGCGGTATGGCCGCCGGTCACATCCAGACAGGCCCAACTTGGACCTGAGAGCCAGTTCGGAAGGAACCTCGTCTCTCAGGACAGACCAGGCCGAGTCTTCCCCTGTGGACAAGCAGAGGGCTAAACTCAGGAGGTCCACTTCACTGGAGAGTGTTGAGGTAACATGGCTGTACAGAGGTGTTTTTTTATCATTATGAATGCATCTTACCTTTTAAAAACATCAGTATTTTTATGAAAGTGGGTCAATCCTATCCTGTCTAGGTTTCATGATTTGCTTATTCACTTTTCTTAGTATCTGATTCGGATTAAATTGTCTGACCAAAAGGTTCTGCTATCTTTTCTCTGACACCTCTTAAAAAACCAGTCTAGTTGTCACTGAATACCTTACACTGGAGTGGACAAACATCTGGTCACTAACAAAGCCAAACTGAAGCTACTGCAATGGCTCTAGCAAAGGAAAAAGACAGGAAGTGTCACTACTGTCACTGGGCTCTTCACCTCCTCGCTGCACTGAAGAGTTTCCTATTGGGAGCTTGACAAACACCCTGCCACATGTCAAATAACAAATTCCTGAGGTGAAGACTCCCAGTGTTATGCTGAGGCAGGGAGTTGTAAACACTAGAAAGGTTTTAGGTGGTATCATGTCAACAAGTTGCTACACAAACAGCTGTTATCTCCATTTGACTGTGGAAAGCTGAATTCTTATCTTTTTGCATTGGTGAAAGAGCTTTTCTGGGTTGGTACAGCCTGTTTGGTGTGTATGTATGCTTAAAAGTTCAGATATGATTGTGGGAGCATGTTTTACTGAAAGTAACATGAAATATTTAAACTTTTTATATAACTTTAGAGTGACAGTACTGTTGGACTGCCTCCATGGTTTTAAAGGCACTCGACCCCCTGCACTGCAGTACCCCCCCAGAACACAGAAGGCCCTATCCTACCGGTGATCACTTTAATAGTTCATGTTTGCCACAGTTTAGCCCTTATGTAAGGGGATATTAAAGCTCTGTGTAGTTCTGCTGTATGCTACAGGAAGCTGTGACGATGATTGTAGAAGTGGTCAACACCGGGTTAGACGACCTGGGTAAGCCCATGTAAACTTTGACTTGGACTGCAGACATGGGGAGCAGTAATCCTGATGCACTGAAAAGTTGTTGTTGCGATATTCCACCAGAATGCATCCCGGAGTCAATGTGTTATGTAAAAGACTTAGCACACTCCCAATAAATACTGCATGAAAGGTTTTTCCAGCTAGCAGGATTCAGGGTTGTTGTGTGGAAAATATGCTACTGGAAAGCCTATACACACCACACAGGCCAGTGATGAGTATCTGTGGTTACATACATATTGCTCATGCAAAATTAAAATTTCTACATAAAGTTAGGAGCCAACTGTGATGTTTTTCGTTTTATGAGTAGTGTAATATATTCATTCTTATATTTATTTGTTTTTGTATTGATGTAATGAGGTCTGGACTGCCCTGAATAAACTGATTTGTGAAATTATGTAATCCTAATGCTTATGGTAATGGCAGTATGGCCTAATGAATTGTTGGATGCATGCTATATACGTCACAAAAAATTGAACCAAGTCTGCTGTTCGCAGCTTAAAAAAGCTTTTATAAATAGTTATGTAATATTGTTCAATATTTAAAACCAGCAGCATTGCAGCGGAAAGAATGGAAAGCAGTTGGTTTTCAAGTTATGTTGGGTAACAAAGTTTCAATAGTTAATGCGAAAAGTTTTTGGAATAGTTCATTACTGTGTATGTGTGTCCCTGCTTGTGTCTGTATATACTTTAGTATTTGCATGGACACTGGTATTGAAACTATGACTTTTACCTTATTGACTTGACACTGTTTCTTCTGAACTTGCACTCTATTGAAATGAATTATTATGGCCGTTCAGTACCAAGTACAGTAACTGCTAACCCTAACCCTCAGAACGTTAAGGAATATATATATCAGTGTTGTAAAAAAAGTGGTTTACCCTTTCTTCTTCTGTAGTACACGATTGTAGAGAATTGTTGAGGATCAGAGTGCAGGAACACTACTGTACTTGCAGTAAAACAGTCTTTCTTTCTTTTACCACTTGAGGGGGTACCACACCACAACATGAAATGGCTGATACAAAAATGGCTGACAACTGCTCAGCCTACCCAAAATTCTCAAGACACATAAAGCCATGAATCAGACCCTAACCTCTCCCTTCTTGAACAGTATATTTGCATTTCATGAGCCCAAGACTTAAAATTCTATTCTGGCTGCTGAGGCAGGTGGAGCTAATGGAAGCAGGTGAGAATTCCTAATAGCCAACAAAGGGTTCACATTCACATGCTCTTTCTCACATACCCAACATGCTCTCCTCCCACCTAACTTGCATCAGGGCATGGACTGCCATTTTGTTGCTAGTTATAGCACTTGTAGGGATCATTGTGCCCAGTTTGATATCAAATGCTGGTCATGTGCTACTCATCGCATGTGTTTTGCTCCAGGTTCATGTTGTAGTTCTTTAGCCCAGAGCTTTGATCTGATGTTGTTTCATTTCATTTCTAGAGTATCAAGTCAGATGATGGCGTGGGAACCAATAAGGAGACCAGCCCACACACCTTTGAAGCGCAAGGTACAGCTCCATGTATTTAGACAGACTTGAGGAACAGCTTGGGAAATTGTGACAATGTGTGAGATTTATGTGAAATTGAACCAGGGTATACTCTACTACCCCATTTCTTTACTTAGTTGTTTTCAATTTATATACATATTGTAGCCTTTTTTTGAACCATCTGTAGCTGGTGCTGCTATTGTATTCATGAGACAGGTACTTAGAATGTATAGCGGTGCGAGTAGCCTTTAACTTACATAACAGATTATAACAGTAAGATATTCAGATTGCTTGAATGATTGGATTATAACTGTCTGGAATAGAACTGAATAATAATTTTCTTTTATCATAATATGCAAAGCTTTTAAGCAAAGTACTGTTTCAAACTGGCACATGATTAATCACGTTTTCCACAAAGGTTTAACATGTCTTGCATTAATAAGACCTGGACCTCTATCTAAACTGCATTTGAACATGAACACAAATATGTGCAAGTTTCAAACCAATGCCTTGTTTTGTGTGAGTGATTGCAAGTCTCCTTTGCATCTTAACAATATGTTATCTGATAAAGTTTCTGATAAAGTTATCATAATTTTGTTGCTGTATATTCATGTAGATAATGCTGTTTGTTTGTCGTGTTTATTTTTTGTGTTTGAATTTAAGGTCTCATAATTCTGTGTTATTTTATAGTCTACTTTTATTAGAAGCAAATTTAAAGTGTGCTCATTTATATAGCACTGCATTTTATTGAAGCAGTATAGATTTACTGCTGTGTGGAAGGGGGTACTACAGCATGAGTCTTATTAGGAACTCTAAAAAGGACTATGGTTCTATGTAAATTAAGTTTTTTGTTTTTATTTCTGTCATTGAACAACACACTGACCTGTCCTCTGTGCTGCAAACATCCCCATCTCACCCCATCCTATCCAATATCAGGGCAGCTAAAGCGATGGAAACGGGACAGTGTGGGGAGCTCCTGGCAGACCCTACAGCTACTGCCAGACGAGTTGGATGCACACATGAAGGCACTGTGGGCTGATCTTGGTGTGGGTGGCAGCAGCTTCCTGGGCAGGCAGGAGCTATCTCTTGTGTGCGAGAGCATTGGACTTAAGGATCTGCCCACTGAGGTACATTGCTGGCTTCAGTGGTGGCCTGCCATGTGTGGTGACCAATACAAAATGTTGACAATAGTGGGTCAAATCCTGTTGGCAGACTTGCCACTGGACAAGCTTTGAACACATAACTTATTTATATAAGATATTCACACAAGGTCTTTGTATTCGAATTGTCTGCTGATGGACATTTTTAAATGTTGTAGATATAAAATATTTAGCCCATTTAAACTTTAGAAGAAACCAGATCAACTTAGGTATTCTAATACCAGAATCAACATGTGTGCTCATCTGTCATTGTGCAGGAGCTGGATGCCCTATTCAGAAAGCTCGACCAAGATCAGGATGGCAAGGTTAGCCTGAAGGAGTTCCAGCGGGGTGTTCTCATACATGGAATTCTCCCCAGACCCACCTCGTGTTCCACCCCCATCCGCTCCAACCCACAGGTTAGTCAGTCTGATTTTGTCTTACAGTTTCAGCCCGAAACTGGCGTTTATTCCACTTTGGTTGCTGCTTTATAACGAGACTAGAATTTCACTGTCAAATAGTGTTCTCCGAATAACAACCACTTGTAGTAAACTTTCATAAGCATAGCCCTTTTTGTACCTTAATGTTTGCATGATAAGTGCTCAGCTCTCACAATAAATGAATTACAAGAATAGAAATTAAATAAAAATGTGTATCTTAAAGGCACTGAGCATGTGGCATGGCTTCTCCCACACATCTCAATTGTCTTGTAGCCATATGTTTGCTTGCAAGCATCTCTCAAATCTTGTGACATTTTATCATGGCATTAAATCGTCATTTATTATAATAATGAGCCTAAAAGCAAAAAAGAGTGTTAAAAGATGTTGAAATGGCAAAAGGGCAAAGGCTCATCTGTCAGCTACAAACCTGAAGTAACAAGAGACAGTGAGTCGGGCGGGTGAATCAAAGACACATGCCATACGCTCTACTTGCCTTTTTCAACAATTTGTAATATTTATCATTTGAAAGACAAACCTAAAAAAACAGAGAATCTGCTGTTGGTCTTTCTAAATGAATCCATCCAGATATAGAGAAACCTTGAAAATTCCTCAGTGGCTGAAATACCAGGCAAGCCACTCAGTGATGCTCATTTTACTGACTGAGGATTTAAAGAAAAGCACTGAGGACTTGATTTTCAATTAAATTTTTGCCATTTTAAAAAGATAGCGCAAGAAGTTCTATCATTGGTTAAAAAGTCTAACCGTTATGCATTATTTTTAACATTTGATTTATTCCTAGTTAAGAATTTGTTTTGTGAGAATTGACCTTACAGGCAGATTTTCAAGAAAAAATTAGATTTTCTATGCAAGGGATGTTGATAAAGATGATACGAATAACTGAAAATAAACTCTTAAACATTTTTTGTACCCGTTCATAATTGACAAACTTCTGGAAAAAAAAATGTAATGCTTAGAACAAGTTTAAAGTAGAGAAGCTCACTATTCTTTGGCTCACAGTTGTGTGTGCACATTTGTATTAAATGCTAGTTAATGAAATCCATGGCAAAAGAGAAGCAAACCTCATAGCTTTAAAATAATCAACACTTCATTTTTTGTTTGTAATCACTGTTTAAGGGAGCTGGTATTAGAAAGGCCCCCGTAGAAGCATTATGTTCCATATTTATATAATTAATGTAATAGCCACTGCCTGGTGATGAATCTTGAAAAATCTTTTAGTCAGTAATAAATCTAGTCAGTAATTAAATGAGTTAACTTGTCAGCAGTGAGAATGACTTGTGCCAATTATTCTAAAAATTGTAAAAACAATCAGAAAATGTTTTGAATGTACTACAATGCCTGGTCTTCTCAGGGTTTCATAGAGTACAGTATTCCTCTTTACTTGCTTAAATGTTTTTATCTTGTATATCTCTGCCAGAGGTTTTCATATGTGCACTAAACCAGGCAACTTAATAATATAACCATTCTCAATAAAAATAATGGATTGAGAAGTCTAGGCAGAAACTAAATGCTTGTCCTTTTCAAACAGTCAGCTAATTGACTGATGACCTTACTTCCAACAGACTGTTCTAAAGCTCCTTCTGCACGCTACCTTATAAATGAAATTGATCCAACCAGAAGCCAATTAGATAATTAGCTGAGGTGGGTGGGAACTGCACTCAGCCTGTGACAGTCTCCATGCAGAGAACAGACAGCAAGCCTCAGGATGATGTACTGCTCATCTGGTCTGGTTGCTGGCTGTAGGTTAATGTCATGGGGTGGGATGGATGTTTGTGAAAACCAGAGTGTTCACTCTGCTCAGGTAAAAGTCCCCTGTCTAGTCCTGTAATAGTAGCTATGTTCTCCCCCAGTGACATGATATGCTGATTTCATACTGTGTTTGTGAGCTCCAGTCCCATGGAGAAAGTCCCTGGTCTGAACAAAAGCAACTGGCCAATACAGAAAGTATAATGCAGTCTAGAGGCAGGCACAATAGAGTGGCGAAAACAGGATAAACTGAATTTGGGCTAAGGCAGATTATGTGTTGCATCATTACTGTAGCAAAAAAGAGCTGTAACTGTGGTGGTATAATTAGCCTAATAGGGTAACGAAGCCAGGAGGTGCTCTTATGCCTTTGCACACCGAGGGGTTCTGTTAGCTCTTTGATCCTGGCAGTGAGGCCTTATGACACAGTGCATTACTGAGTTGGGTACTAAACAGAAGGCCCACACTCTTACCATGGCCTACTGGGCCCCGGCACCTCAACAGGCTTCTGAGGACAGTCCAGCATGGTCTGCATCACCCTCACTGCTCTCAGCCACTGTGGGCCAGAAGCTGCTGACCCAGCTGGATGATGGATCAGGCTACACCCTGCCTGAGCACATCATTGCTCTCTGGAGTGAGGAGGGCATCCGGAATAGCCAGCACATCCTACAGGTGCGTGCAATATATCTGAGCTGCTGACTCACTGTATGAGTGCACCTACGCATACATATTCTGATAGGATATTTTAGCATTTATTTTCTTCCACTGTAACTTGTTTTCATGATGATTTGGAGCTTTTCCTATGTCAGTTTTCAGCTGTTGGCCTCTTTATGTTCTTTCTTAAGACCACTGCATCTTCATAAAGGTACCTTGCACTATGAAAGTACATATGAAAGCTGGTGGCAAAAGGGTTTTTCAATGACTTGTAAACTTAACCTGTGTTATTTTTGAAGTTAACTGTCTTTTTTCATTTGCAATGCTTAAAATAGCAACATTAATTATAAAATAGAGAGAAATTTGTCTGGTCAAAGCGGTGACTTTCATCCTCTTACAGTTTTTGGGGCTTTTTTTTCCCCATGCTTTCCTTGTTAGAATCTACCCATTGATTTGTTTACTGTGGTTAATGATTACCTGTGCATCTCTGTCCTATACCCAGACTCTAGACTTTCCTCTGGATGAGAAGTTGAGCTTGGCTGAGTTGAGCTTGGCTTTGGAGAATGAGCTGCTGGTCAGCGGGAATGGCATCCACCAGGCTGCTCTCATCTCCTACAAGAATGAAATTCAGTTCCTACAGTATGTCTGTATCCTCACACCTCCCTCACATGCTTCCAGTCTCTGGTGACCTGCCTAGAAATGTTTTACTACTATCCTACTGTAAAATATAAGGGTAGTAAACCACTTAAA
Source organism: Arapaima gigas (assembly GCA_900497675.1). NCBI lineage: Eukaryota > Metazoa > Chordata > Actinopteri > Osteoglossiformes > Osteoglossidae > Arapaima > Arapaima gigas. The sequence goes on along the minus strand of UFQX01005261.1, from coordinate 1,489,283 downwards.
GTTCATGTCCCCAAGTTTTCGGTTTACAAGTCTTTATTAAGTTAGTCATTCATCTGACTAGCTGTAAATCGGTCCGTGATTTCTAAAGATTTAACAGTACCTCTGGCAGTTTTGCAATTCAGGTGGATCTGTTTTATATTGCCACCTAGAGGCAGGTATTAGCAATGCTGCCTTGATACAATCTTCCAAAATTTTCTGTTTAGTGGCTCAGTAGTGTGTGTTGTGATAATGCTTTCTAATAGCCTATGGTTAGAAAGGAAAACCACATTTTTTGTTCACTGGACATATTTCACAATTGCTTAAGCTTTATGAAATGTCAGAAAAAGCTGAAAAAAAATCTAGTTTCTCCAGACACTTTTATCCAAACTAACATGTATAGCGTACCATTTTTCGCCTGGATTTTACTTAGGGTACAGTTGGACCAGGCCTGCAAGGAGCGAGACAAGGCCAAGATGGACCTTGATCGAGCAGAGCAGCGCAACCTCCACCTAGTAAAGGAGGTGGATGACCGCCATGCCACCATGGAATCACTCAATGAAACCAAAATCAGGTTAGGCCTGTTCATCTTCTTTCTCTTGTCCTTCCTCATTCCCTGAGTTTGCTCAGCACCCTTGAAAGATGCAGTGACCCTATGTGCAAGTCAGCTTGTTAAGCTGGTTTTGCTGGACAATCTGAGCTGGAAATGTTGTCTGCTAGAAGTGTGAATGTCCTTGCTTCAGTTTGAACTGCAGGAAGAAGGTCTGTGTGGCTTTGTAGTGGACTGTTCCATAACTGACTAGAACCTGAGTAATTTGGAGGGCATCTGGGGTATGGTTCCATATGCTTTCTTTGCTGACATACAGATTGTTCAGTGTCAGGAACACCTATCCTTGAATTCAGTTTTAGCAGCTAGTACCTCAGCTAGTTAAACCTTCTCTTTGGCAGGGGTCTTGAGCAGGAGTACCGGGAGAAGTTGATATCACTACGGAGTGAGTCAGAGCTGGAGAGGGAGGTGCTTCTTCAGCAAGCTGAACTGGAACGGATGCGGCTACAGCAAGAAGTGGATAGTCTGCATGTGCAGGAAGCTAATCTGCAAGAAGAAATTTCCGCTGCCAGCCAGGTGAATGTTGTCACCATTTACCTGCTTTTTAAAATCATTTCTTTTTATATTCAAACATATCTTACTGGAGGTTCTTCTTGTGTAACTGTGGCTTGAACAAGTTACACACCAACTGTCAGATGTGTTGTAATCATGCTATTAGTCAATATTATGAGGACAAGGGTGCAGGAACGCATGGTCCTCATGTCCTTCCCCATGGTTGACAGTCTTGGCCTGTGGGCTGACAGTTCTTTCCATCTCCCAGCAGATAAGCTGCAATCACTACCACAGTCTCTCTTGGTGAAGTTTGTATGTGTACATGTTTATCAGCATTGGGTTTTTTTTTGTTTTTTTTTTTGAACAGGAGAACACCCGTTTGGAGAAGGAAGTGAGTTTGTTGAGGGGGAAGCTCTCTGAGTCTGAAACAACCATTTCCAGGCTGCAGAAAGACATGGACCACCTTCTTCTGGACAAGGTGAAACCTCTTAGTTGTAAAAATCATGGGACTTCATTCTCATGCCTCTTAGATAAATATAAACACTGAAGGATTACTGTCAAAAGAAGTTATTCAGATAAGGTCAAAATTATTACATATACTCTAGTTTTTGCCATGGGTAAACTCAAATGGATGTCACTTTAAACCATTTTTCTTTTAGCAAACTGTCAAGGATCAAAACATGCTATTGGTACATAGTAAACTTTCAGCCAGCCAACTTTATGTTCCTGTGTTACATTTAATTGGCTAACAGCTTGGTGGTCTGGACGTTGGCCATATGGGCTTACTGGGTCATGAGGAGCGTTTTGCTGACATCATCAAAGAGTATGAGCAGCAGTGTCGGGTGAGTGGATGTTCTGCGCAAGGTATTGTGTGGGGCTAGGTGCTCTGAAGCTAAAGGACCTTAAATGGCTGCTTCACCTGCCAGCAGCATCAATGTTCATAATGTGATAGGTGCATAGGCCTTCTATGACCAGAGCAAATTCTGAGTTGTTTGTTCAGTCTGCTTTCACATGCAGAGTTCATTTTGTTTAAAGCCAGCCTCCCTTATCTGCCTGTGTGCTGGCTATCCAGAGCTCAGTCAGGTAAAACCAACTGTCAGGTTGCTAGCAAAAATGGGTGCACAATCAATCATGCTTCTCTCATTTGTTCTTATGCCTTTAAAACCTGACCTCTGGGACATTAGAAAGTGAAGGTGAGTGTTTTCAATGTTAACTTCTGATTCAGTTCTTGTAAAAGGAAATGTTATGTGATTTAAAGAAGGATGCAAATGCTTATTAATTTTCTGTAGAATAGATTCTCTGCAAATTTTATGACTGCTATTTGGATCTAGAGATGGTGAATTACTGGAGACCATTGCTGAAGAGGTCTGAATGTTTCACCCAGTACTGAGCACAGTAATGCTACAAGCTACTGAAAGATTTTAATTATCTATTCCTTTTCATTCTGAAGTGCATATGATGCATGTTTTTGCCTGTGGTAGTTGCTGTTGTAATGGGCATTATTAGGTTTCTGGTATAATTAAAGCTGTTGCATGCAGTGTGATGGAAAGGGTAATGTCACACAGTACCATACCACTTGGTACTACAGCTCATACAGAAATGTGCCGTTACATTGTTATCTGCAGGAATTACGGGATAGAAATGATGAGCTGAACTCTGAGTTGGAAATGCTGAAGAGCCAAGGGACTGGGAAGTGTTTCAGGAAGACACAGGATGGCATTTCCATCCATACCTGGTCAAGTCTGCAAGAGCAGGCGATGGAGTCTGATTTTGGTAGCATCTCCTTTCAGTTTCCTCACAGCATTTGTCTTGTGACATGCTGTGACAGCTGAAGGAATTTTCCTCTTTATTCCCTTTCTGTAGTTGACCATGAGAAGAAGAAGTGCACATCCCATCTCAGCAGGAAAAAGCTTCAGTCCACAGATAAAGGTGGTAAGAATCCTTTAGATTATCAGCTGCTGCAGAGACAATTTCTTGCCACCCAGCTTTAGCATAACAACCCACATATTTAAAGAACTTTCCCTGTGTGGCTTCTTCTAGCATTGGGCTCTCTGGAGACCTTACCTGTCAACATGAGCATTGAGACAGAGTTGTTTGTAGAGCAGCTGAAAGAGATGCACAACCAAGAGGTACAAGACTTGAGGATTGAGCTTGAGACTAAGGTATGCACAGTTGACTGCCTCAATATGATCTGCTGGCAGTGTGGTGTAAAACACTATAAATATGTGATGGCTTTATATCACGATTGTGCTAAGCTTTTATCACATTTGGTCCAGACATTGGCATACACCCAAATTAGAGCTATCACCTAGGCTCAGAATTTGAATTCAAATTAAAAAATCTAAAAACCAAATGTATTCATATTTTAACATTATTTTACATTGAAAATGACTTGCAGCATAATCGGTGCAATATGCATTGCTTATTTGTTTGCACATGAGGGCAACTTATAAGCGCATTACAGTAAAGCACACACAGTGCAGTACTTGTTTTACATAAAATACTACATTTTACTACATTTTTAATAAAAGTACTACAGAATATAAAACAACGTGTTACAAACTAATATCTTAGTACAACATTCTTTCTAAATGACTGAACAAATGTTTATAAAGTGAATTAACTTCTTTGCCTGAAAACTTTACATATTATTTACCAAAAAAGCGATCTACACACTTAGCTGTGAGTGCTAAACATTTTCTACTAACAACGTTGCCTGCTGAGGGGGGGGGACACACTGCACTGACGGAAGTGCCAGATATGAATTACTGTATTAACTTTAAGCAGTTACCAACCCTTTCATATTCTGTCAAATGCTTATAGAAAAACCAGCTTTGGGTGTACAGGACATGTGGCTGTGTAATGCAAACTGTGCACTATTCTATTAATCTTGTTTTGGCTAACCATGTAGAGAGGTGATAAAGAGCACATTGGTTGATAATCTAGAACACAGTATACTAAGGATACAAGGTATCTACTGATCTCAGACAATCATTGCTACTCATCTGTCTGGAAAGGGTTACAAAGCCATTGCCAAACAATAAATTGGGCTAGAGAACATACTTTTGCTGGCACAGGTTTGTCTTGTGTTCAGATGTGCATTTTGCACATTCTATATCCAGTTTTTGTCCACATTCAAAACAAAATTTGAATTTCAAGTATCCATTAATATCCCTAATCAAAATATTTAATGATGATCTGAAATCTTGCAAATCAACACATCTACAAAACCACTGTCTTTTTTTTTCTGTGCAACAGATGTCTTTCAGGCTGCTTTCTTCTGATTTTATTTTATATTGACTATATCTTGAAGCTCTGCATTATTATTCCTGTTTTAGCAATCACTATGTAAATTTAAACTGAATCAAGATTAATAAATGAAAAACACCCCTTGTATCTGAGTCTTCAAAATTAGTTATTGCTGTATTCCCATTATACTGCAGATCCACTATCTTCATACTTGTACTGTGTTGTTCAAAAGCCATTAATTAGAGCTTATGACCTTTTCCCTTACCTACTTAAGGTGAACTTCTATGAACGTAGCTTGGAGATGATGCGACACAACATGGAGGTGGAGCGTAAAGATATCTCACAGGGGTTCAAGTTGGAAATCAGTGAGCTGGAGGACCAGAAGGCCCTGGTGGAACAGCGTGAAGCACGACTCCAGGAAAACCTGATGGAGCTGCAGGCCCAGCTACAGAACAATACTTGGAGGCATGCGCAGGAGCGGCAGGCCCAGTGGCAGCAGGCTGAGCTAGAGCAGAGCTATGCCAAGGAGATCTCCAACCTTGTGCATAAACTCACCTTTGAGAAGGAGCAACTGGAAGCAGAGCTCCAACTGAAGATGGAGCAGGAGGTACAGCTGGTCAGGTGGGTTGTAAGCATTTTTTAATCATTTATGATCCAAATGAGCTGATACAGAATTGGGGGGATTTATGTTATATACCAAATCAACTTAGGGTTAGGGTATGACTTGTTTGTAACTATCTAAAACAAGGCTGTTTTTAAATGACAAATCAGTTGTAAAAAATACTGTTTATATGAAGAAACCTTTTACTTCAATGAATTGTGACATCAGAAGTCTCCATAAAGTACACTAGTTAAAATGATGCTTTAACTCAACCTATCACTTGTTTTTAAACTCCTGTTACATTTTTATGGCCCTCAGTATCACCCCACTGAGAGCTTAAGCAATTCTGATAGGGATGTTCATTGTGTAGCATTTTATTTCTATTGAGTTTTGCACCAAATTTCTTAAATTAACATAAATATTAAGATGGTTAAACATATATGTTCTGCATATTTATTATATGAAAAAACACTTCACAGTAGTATTAATTTTGTTTCATCCATTCATAATTGTGTGCAAAGTGACCAGCAAATGTGCGGTCTTGCTGGTTGGTGTGTTGTTGCACTGCTTCATTCTGCACACCACCCAATGCCTGTAGGGAGGAAATGCAGCAGCAGCTGGCCAGAGCAGTGGTGCAATTCACTGAAGTGCAGCATGCTCTTCAGGAGCACCAGGCCCAGAGCACCCTGGAACAGAAGCAGCTCGAAGATGCCCACAAGAAGGAGGTTTTGACACTGCAGGAGAAGATCCACAGCTTGGAGTTGCAGGGACTGAGAATGAGGACACAGTGCAGGCATCTTGAGGATGAGCTAGAGAAGGGGCGTGCCCAACTGGAGGAGTGTGTTTCTTCGTTGCAATCCCAGGAGAACTTGGTCGAGTGCTTAACTGCAGACATGTGCATTAAAGAAGAAGAACTAGAGGTGGTAAAAAAGCAGGAAAGCATCTTCCTCTGTGAGCTGTCACAGTTGACCAGTGAGCTCAGAATCACAAATGGAGAGTGTGAGACTCTCTTGAAGGAAGAGGAGCTAGAGGAAGTACAGGAGGTGCCAACAAGCAGTAAGACATTTCTCTTGCAGAAGGCAACAGAGGCAGTATCTGGTGATGAGGACAAAGTCAAACCGGTAGACAGGCTGCAGAGGCAGGGTGCTGCATTAGAGAAGACGCAACTGTTGAGCCATCAATGGAACAGTGGGCAAAGCCTACCGGATACTTTGAGACGAGAGAAAAACGAGGCTGCAGAGATGCAGCCTGTGCGTTGCTCTAAAAAAGAACATGGAACATGTAAACCAGGAAACCACCAGGACACCAATCTGTCAGATCAGCTCTTCATTCAGATCCAAGAGATGGAAGTAGAATCTTCCAAACTCAGGAAAGTCATGCAGCAGTTGTCCTTAAAGCTGAAGGAAAAGTTAATCATGGCTCTTGAGTCCAAGCAGGACACTGAATCTAAAGAGAAGGCCCAGCTGAAGAATAATGTGTGGCAGACCGAGGGCGTGCTGGCACACCAGGAGGAGCTGGGTAAGAAGCTGGCCAATAAGGTTCACCTACTGACCATCCAACTGGAAGATAAGGAAGAGGCCCTCTGTGCTCATATCCAACACAGTGGTGATTCCACTAGCCTCCTCCAACAGGCTTTGCAGGAGGCCCAGGCTCAGACACGTCAAATGGAGGAGGAATTTGAGAGAGAAAAAAGCAAGATGAGGAAGCAACTCCTGGACATGGAGAAGCTGGTTATGGCTGTAGAGGCTTCCATGGACCAAGACAGTCCACATAGGTTCGTAACCTGCAGACTGATCACTGAAGAACAACAACTGGCCTGCCTCAGTTGAGCTCTTTGTGCCATACTGGATGTGCATGTTCATCATGGGCATGGTTGTTGGAATGCAGTAACACTTCAGCCTATTGCTAACAGACTGCATGGGTTAGCATACATTTAGCATTATGTATTCAGCCAAACTGCCACTCCTGTTCTTTGCGTGCTTAACTTTGTTTCTTTTTTTGACGACTAATATGCACAGATTGCCCACGGAACACCCTTACCCGGGTGATTTGAAAATGTTTTATGGATGGTTGGATAATTTGGCATGTTTTTGTTCCAGTAGTTTATTGATGTACAGTAACCTGGACTGTGACTTTTGGAAGGCATCCAATTTTTACTGTGACCTTTTATCACAAGGAGGCAGCTTACTGAGGTCACTGCCGAGAACACTGCACTGAACAACACGTATGCCAGGATGCAGCAGAATATAGAGAGGCTTGAGGAGGAAGTCAACAGTAAGAGGTAAGCTCAATTGTTCATTTCTGTATGTAATTATTTTTTACTTATGTTTTATTGAAAGTTTCTTACAGTCATTAATTCTGGCAGATAACCAATTAAAGTCCACATTTTCCCTTTAAAACACTCTAAAACCATGTCCATACTGGCTTTTTTAAAGTCTTTTTTTACTCCCTTTATTTCAAGTTAGCTGATACAAGATCATATTTTTAAGATTTCACATATTTTAATAATACTGAAATCTCAACTAGAAAGAAGCTGGAAGAGCTGGAGAAAGAACATGAGAAAAACAGAGACGAGATGGAGAGATTATATAAGGAGGCAAGTGAATTTCAGTGTTGACTTGTTTACCACGTTGCACGTCTCTGCCCTTGACCATTTCACATATACAAACTTTTACGATAATATTGTGTGCTAAAGCAGGGGTGTTTAATGTGGCCTGAGGGTTCCACATAGCTCCATTTCAGTATGTCATTTGTAAAATTAATAATGCACCACTCCTGTTGAAAATGCTACATATAAGAAAAAATATATGAAGTTAATTTGCAATATGTGAGATATAGTTGGATGTATACATATAAACACCAAACCTGAGTAAAAGGCAAAATATTTTTCACATTTTAATATTTAAGATTTGCAATAATGACTATGGCCTTGGGCTAGAAAAGTTTTGACATCCCTGTATTGGTTCTATGAATTTGTTACAGTCCTGGAGGATAATGTAGTTTGACACTTGAGAGGGTTTGTTACAGTGGAGTTGTGTGAAATGAGAAACTGATGGAACACCTAAATATTATAACTGGTATGCAGCAGGTCTGTCTCTGGTAGTTCAGTAAACCTTGCTTGCATTTCAGAATACCCTGCACCGGGAAGAGGTGCTAGAGCTGAGCAACCGAAACCTGAAGCTGAGTGATGAGAATGCAGAACTGAGCGCAAATCTTCGAGCAGACCAGGAGGGTCTACAACTGCTGACAAAGCGCATGGAACAGATGTCACAGGAGCGAGAGAAAGAGCTGGTTGTGGTACACGAGTTGCAGGAGAGCTTGGAACAGCACAAGCACGAGAAGAATCAGTTGAAGCAGGAGCTGCAGGCAACCATGGAGAAGGTAAAGGGTAGTGTAACACACTAAAACACAGCACTGGCTGGCAGCACACATTGCTATGTAAACACTCCAATCTTCTTGGGTTGCACTGTGTATCTTTGTAATGTTTGTGGTGTGATGCTTCTCAGCTCCAGCAGCTGTCTGTGGTGGAGACGGAGCTCTCAGGGCTGACTCTGAAGTATCAATGGCTGGAGGAAGAAAAACAGCGACTTCTAAAAGAGGCTGAGGAGAAGACCCAGAAGGTGAGGGACCAGCTCTGTATGTTTGTAACAGCTCTGATGTTATAATACACTCCACATTTTTAGTGGTTCCTTGCCCATGGCTTTAACCTAAGTCACCAAAATTCATATCTGAACCCCTGAAATTGGTCTTGTTTAATCCAGTGCCATCTCACTGGTTCAGGGTGGGATGTTTCTAAGTTAGCAAGATGTGCTTTACGTGTGTGTGTGTGTGGGGTCTTCTTCATGTGTCGGACAGGTGGAACAGCTCCAGGAGTCCCTCTGCTCTCTCAGCACCCAGACAGAGCAGTTGCGCTCCCAGCTCCAGGCCACAAGCCTGGACAAAGCACTCCAAGCCCAGGAAGTGGCCACCAATCAGAGGACACTCCAGGACGTCAAGGACAAGGTAACTCTGTGCGAGAGAACAGTTCCATCGTGGTGTTGAATTCAACTTTTGGGTGCTGGCAGTTAAACTAGTGTTGAATATATTTCCATGTCTGAAACAGAAATTAACCTGATTGAGGGATGGGGTGTGATTCATTGTGTCCACCCACCCAGTTTCCCACTGCAAATGATTGTCTGCATATAGTCAGAGCTGCTGATACCAAGGAATTTTCTTAGCCTTCCCTCTGTCTTAATGAACATTTCAGCTTTGCTGCTTTTATAATACAGCATGTGTATTTGTATATCATGGCACATTTTTCAAGCAATTTGTTTTAAGGAAGCTGCACCTAATTGTGGCTGCCATTGCAAGTCTCAGTAAGTCCATGGCTCAGTCAGCCATCTAATGCTAGAGTAATCACTATCATAGGTAGAGGAATTGGAGAGCACTGTAGAGAGGCTGCGCCATGAGAAGGAGCAGTTGGGGGTGGCCAAACTGCAGCTGCAGCATGTGGAGGAAGAGGCCCAGGCCCTGCGCCACGAGTGCCAGAGTCTGCGCTGCCAGAACCAGGCTCTCTTCTGTAAGGTCTGGTGACATGTCTCTTTTCTGACTGGTGCCATACTGATTTCTCATTGGGTCTCATGGAGTAAAGAATGTAAATGGGGCACATTTCTCTGGGATTCTTAAGAGAAAAATGTTAACCTCATCTAACCACATCACTCTAGCTAAACTCAGCACTACAGGCTTTCTGCTTACCCTGTGTATTTCCTCTTATCAGTATCATTTCTCACCCGCGGCACTGCAGTTATGAATCTCTGTCTTTCTCAGGTGGACCAGCTTAAGGTCCATGAAGCTGAGGTTCAGAAGATGAACCAGGAGAGTCTGGCACTGAAGACCAAGCAAACAAAATTGGAAAAGGATGTCCAGCAAGCTCAGCAACAGGTGAATGGCCCACCACAGATCCTCTAGAGGTTACTTATATGAACCATGACAATAACATTGCTGGATTTTTTTGAGTGTATTATGAATTAATCAGTTTATTTGTAGACAACACTACTTATACAGGCACACTTGTGCTATAGCTATAAATTTAACTAATATAATTTTAGCATTATGATGTGTAAAATTAGTGTTTTTTGGTATTCAAACCTCAGTGAGTTCAGTGTGCCTTTAAAGACTCTCCAGAGTGTCCACATTGACCTTTGCCACATTGACACTGTGTGCTGATGCAGCAGCTGCAGGCAGACACAGCCCTGGCTCTGGCACAGTCCCAGCATGCCAGGGAGTTGCAGCAGCTGAAGGAGCAGCTAGACGTAATGGCAAGGGAACAGCTGTGCCAACTTCAAACCCAGCTTGCTGAAGAGCGGCAGCATGTGGAGCAGCTAGAGGAGCAGTTCAACCACCAGGCCCTACAGGCCAGCATACAGATGGGACTACAGCAGGTAGCACTGACCATCTGTCTGTTCACAAATACATAAGCTGCTATATGTAAAGCTGTTCACCTATACATGCCCTCACAAATTGCAAAATTATATATTATTCACATCGGCACAAATTGCTCACAGTATCCTCTCGAGTTGTTGACTGTGATGCCCCAAAAGCATTTCCATATGTAATGTTTCATCTAAAGCTACAAGATGAAATGATTATCCAGACATTATTGTATGAGAAGATGCCTGTAAAACTGTCTCTACATGTTCAGGAACAATATGAAAAGGCAATGAAATGCATGGAAGAGAAGATGGAAGAGGTTGAGGCCAAACTGAAGAGTCTCCGCATGGTGCTGCAGGAGAAGGTAAACCAGCTGAAGGAACAGGTAATTTATTGTCCAGTGAAACGAGAATCATAAAGGAGACACTACTGTAGACTATTTTAGTGTAGGTCACCACAGGTAATGCTACATACAGTTAACCCCCTTAAATGTTTAGTGTGTAAGACTAAACATGCATGTTACTGTAGTGTGGTGTTTGTCTGATCAGAAATGATGCATCTTCATGAGTCAGGTGGCAGAGTGGTACAGCAAGTAGCACTGGTGCCTCCTAGTTCTTAGGCTGTACCTTCAAATCTGGCTTGGTGTGCGTAGGGTTTCCCTTCCACAGTCCAGATGTTGTTTCAGGAGAACATAAACTGCCCTTATGTACTTGTGTAAATGAATGTGTTATATTGCTGTGTGTATGTGTATGAGTAGATACTTGTTAGTAGTTTAGTATCTATCATGGTAAGTCACTTTAGCATCAGTCAAATCTGAATTAATGATTATCTTCAGAGACACCAATGAAAGTAGAAATCACTGGACCATACTAACTATAGTCTGTCCACCATCACCATCCCCTAGTTATCCAAGAATGCCAAATTGGATGTGCTGCTGAAGGACCTGTATGTGGAGAATGCACAGCTCATGAAAGCTCTGCAGGTAACAGAGGAACGGCAGAAGTGTGCTGAGAAGAAGAACAATATATTGGACGAAAAGATCGCTGCACTTAACATGCTACTGCGCAATATTGCACTGGTCTCCCTCACCGTGTAAAAACCTTCTCATCACCACCACTCTAGCACTTCAAAAGCCATAACCTCACCAGCTGACTTGCCTTCTCTTTTGTAACTCACCTCAAGCGTGTGATTTCAGATCTGTCAGTCATGTCTGTGTACATCATGCAAGTTACTCCACAAACCTTGCAGATGTAGAATCTTGAAAAGTATGGCTGCACAAAGTTTCTGCTGTCAAGGTATTCTGTATAGTTGGTTTCTCCATCATGTACTGATCAGCACTGAAACTACATTTTAGTTTTTAAGGTCAATCATAACAGACAATGTTGCAAATTGTCATTGGAGACAATTTGAATACCAAAAGTTAAGCCTCGGTGTCAGACAGTATTGGAAGTTATTTATTGCACACAGTAGACTAAGTTCCCCTGTATATATTTAATGACAAGAGGAGTAACAGTCCTGTTCCTGACTTGAACATGTGAAAGCCTGCCATCATTCTGTTAGCCCTTATTTAAAATCCTGCAACAGGGTATTCATAAAATGTAAAGGTTTGACATAAGTTACATGGTAAGGGATGAAACATTTTTAATCCTGATGTACTACTGTACAATAAACTTAAGATTGTTGAATGCAGTATTAAACTGTCTAAAGATACTCTTTAGACACATGAAAGTACGCTATGAAAATGACTATTGAAAGTATACTGTAGATCTGGGTGACAAATCAGTCTATACAAAATGACTAATTGTAACTAATATGGGATAAAGATGTAAAATGGGTAGCAAAGTAAATTTTATTAATTTCAAAAGTATAAAGGAACCCAAGCTGCTGCACTCCGATCCTGACTAGCTCAAGAGATGACATGCTCAAGGACTCCTTGACGAATCAGCTGCTCACATTTCCAACGTGGAAGGAAGTGCTAAGAATGAGGAAAAACTAAATCAGAGACTTTAGCTTCAAAAAGAAGCCGTCATAACATTTTTTTGAAAATCATTCATGTAGCAGAGCACTGAAAGCAACTATTCCTCCTCTGAAGCTTACAAAATGAATCATTTTCTATTAAGTGATATTAAAAAACTGGTCTTAATAGGATACAGATTTTAGCTTTAAGTATTTTACTGCACCTGGCTGTTTTTCTTCAGAAGAACAATTGTGCCATCATCTATTTCAAACTCTCCATAGTCTTTCAAACAGCGAACCTGTAGAGAAGAAACAAGAAATTTAAATCCATGGGCATCCATGACTGAGAAGACAAGCATTACTGCTACTCTAGATGATAAACTTATTAGTCCTTCCTCACCTCTATAAATAGACTCTTGGGCGGTTTCCTGTCCTGGGTGATGTCCAGTCCTCCTTCTCCCCCTAGTGACCTCATATATGTTGCTAGGGACTTCTTGTATTGGTTAAACCATTCCAGCTGATCACAATGTAAAATGCATCTTATTAAGCCTAGTGCCTATTAGAAAATTCCTAATTAAAATAAAATTCCAGTCAGTTGCAATTCTTGACAGTTTTTCCTTCAGTCTGGACCACAACTAAAGCTGGTCACAAGCTAAACAGTATATCCATAATTGACATCCAAATCAAAGTTTAATGATGTTGTATATACATAACATTGCTGAATACTACTAACAAAATTGGTTTTAAGAACCTTTATCTGAATACACAGTGCCAACAGCACTAGAGCAAAGAATGAAAATTTTGCTGTGCTGTCTTGAAAAACATGTGGCAAGAAAACCTTACCTCCTCTGCACACATGTGAAATCGAACGGCAGTTGGCAGCACGCTTCCATACTCCCATCGTAATGCTCGGATGCGCAACAGTCTGTCATAACTGTAGAAGTGGTTGGGGAAACAAGGTAAGTCTCACAACTGTTTTACCTGTTTGTGAAACAAAAGCCACCACAGAGCCAACTAACAAAAGTGTGAAGTGCAAAGAGTCAAAAGAGCACCTACAGATAGGCTGCCACACATCGCTGGTTCCTCAGCAGGCAGCTGTGTCGAAACTTTATTGTTGGGATCAGCTCACTCCTGCCCTCCGTCTTTGCTTCATTCCTAAGAAGGTTGCAAGAATAAAACGATATTATATACTTGTATGGAAACGTCAGTACATGGATAGTCCAGTGTTGACAGAACTGGAATGAAGACCCGGTAAATGGCAATAACTTAAAAATACAACATAGAAAAGAGGCTCAAAAGGTCATTCATTTCTGATTTCTATTCATAGGAAAAAGTGTAAGAGCTCTCACACGTCACTTTGGTTTTGTTCATACAGCGCCTTCATCTCCTCCAACACCTGGCGAACGCCATCCTCCTGTGGGGGGGGTCACAGTATTCACTGAAAGGACTCGAAACAACGCGACGTCATATTTAGCGACACGCATAGTTCTGTGCACATATACATTAATGTAACACTTCAGTCTCATCCTGCTCTTTAGAGCTCCAAACTTTGGCAGACCAACTAAACTAACGTGTCAGAGCCTCGTCGAACTCACACTGAAAGCAGGCAGTTGTCCATCCCCAAGTCGCTGAAGTTCTCTCACAAGTTCCACTGCTTTCTCACAAAACATGATAGCAGTTAACCACACAGTAAATTTAAAATTCAGTCGAACACCAACTATTCCTAAAAGTTACCACATTAAATCTAGTTATGTCTATTACATCCGCTCGCACAGTAAACACCGGTTTCGCGGCAAGAATCTGAATGTGGCGTAAGAACTGCGTTACGTGCGCGGAAGTTACCGCTCCCGGCGTGAGACATACAGAACCGAAGCGCCAAAAATGTCCGCGGGTGTCTGCGTTGAATCGGCCGAGTGAGCAGGTCTCGTTCAAAAGTTTGTGTACGTTACTCAGTCACTAGAGAGAAACAGTATCTACAGCTTTTATTATCAACAGCCGAGCTAACGGACAACATTATGCGAAACAAGTCTGTCTGTTTTAACTTGCCTGACTTAGAAGTTAGCATACAACCCAGACAACTACTGCACATTTTTTACAGCATCGTATCAGGGTTAGAATAGAAGGAAGACTATCAGTTGTGTAAGTTATTCATAATTAATATTGATTTAAATTAGCATATAGGTTAGGCTGTAATGAAAATGTGCTCAAGTACTACATAAAGTATTAAAATAATTTATTTTAATAGTATATAGTGCGGGTGATTACCAACTATAGTTAGTGCTATTTACCTAAAAGTCTTCTCTCACACTTTTTGTTGAAATGTAGTTGCCATATGTAAACCTTTATTATGATGTTAATGCTAGATGTTAAAGTTATGATCGTCGTGAAACGGTGACGACGGTAGTCTGAAGTTATGGTCGTATTTGTGCTCCTCACGAACGTGGCAGGGGCGCTGCTGTGATTGGCTGCAGTAGGGCGGAAGCTGGTGAGGGCCGGGCTGATCAGCTGCTCTGCAGATACCGCACTCGTGCGCGCGATGTAGCCGGACGTTGATTCTCCACCGTGCAGCTGCTGAGCTATAGTCTCACGCTTGCCTCCTCGCCGGTCAGCGCATTGTCAGGTTGTCGCCCGAATACCAACCTACAGCATTAACGAACACTGCGGGTTTCTTCGTTCGGGCAGCCGACCTTCCTCGGGGATCTGGTCGTTTTACTTATTCAACTGCACGTTGAAATTTCAGGTATGCGAAAGCGGAACAGCTCCCAACCTCTGGATCATGATAGCCCTGTCACTAACACGCTGCTGGACCCGAACCTGAACCCTAGTGTGAAGTGTTGTCATAAGAAAAGCGAAGCTGTACACGGTTCCATTCCTCTGGATGCTCAGAAGACCATGGGAAGGACGTACAGAAGGTGAGGATTGTTGTCCATCTATATCTGTGGATGGTCTGTGGAACTGAGCGAACAGTGTGTCTGCTGTGTTGTGTAACTGTGAGCTACATGTCAACACCAGGTATCTTGCAGTAATCAGATTTCAGTAATGTAGTAATCTGTAATATATTTAGGTATGGTCTTGACAGGCACTGTCGTTTACTCAAACGGCTCAATTTAAAGATGTGCTGTCGTTAATAATGTAACAATGATGATTTGTTTTTAATTACATTTCAGCACTTTTATTACTCATTTTCCCTCAATATTGAATCACTTATAATAAAGGGTGAAGATAAAGTACTAAAGGGAACATTTGTAGTTAGTGAATGCCTGTGTCATCTATTGCTGACATTACCATCATGCTTATTAGGGCTGGTTTTAAATATGTTCACTTCTCCCTTGACTTTGTTTCCAACCTTGAATTGAGTGTAGAGCAATACAAGGTGATTCAAAAAGAAGTGAACGCTTTCATAAATTATACCCTGTAAGTATCATATGGACATATAGTCTAAAGCAATATGTTGGGTATATTTCAGAATTTTGTCTTAATTATGTACATATGATACTTGGTTGCTGAGTTTTACATTTTTGAAAGTGTTCAGTTCTTTTTGAATCACCCTGTATAGGTTTCTTTGATATACAGTCATAACCATTTACAGTTATTTTAAAAAAAAAAACATAAAATGTATGGGGATTGATTAGTAAATTGCTAACATTTTTGCAGTATATGTGTTCAAGTGGAAATTAGTTTGAACCTAAGCCTTGTAATTTGAGCAGCTAATGCAAGATTTCCAAAACAGACTTTTTATCCAAAACAGAACGTTATTATAATCTCACATGTCATTGTTGTACATGGGATGAGGAGTAATTGGTAGCTCATACATACTTAAATTTCTAGTTAAGATAAGGCGACAAATTGAATTTGGCTGGCAGTGGGGTAAAGGTGATGTCCCCATCCTGGCTGTGAACATGCAGTACACTGCTTCGGTGTCACATCAATCAAGGGTCATTGTACTTCATGCTTTAGCTTGCTGCTGCTCGTAATGAGATAAAGGCCATTTGTGTTGCTGCCCTGAAAAGTAGCTGTAGTGCAAACCCCAGCTGAAGTCAGAAGTGTTCATGACTTAATCTTACAAGGCATGAAATGGTGTGAATTATTGACAGAAAAGTATACTGGGAGGTCTTGCAGTGCAGATATGTACTGCTTTTGTCTGTAACCATAATCAGTTGACCAGTTAAGCTGTCCAAAATCTGATTTGAAACCAAATGAAAGTTTTACCAGAATTTGTCGGCAGATTTAACATTGGGATTTTCACCAGATAGAGGAGACTCCTCCTGAAACAAATTCTTATTATACTATGCCAAGTATAATGTCCATGATGAAAAGTGAAATGCGTGGAAATATATAGACGGTCATGAGTGCCTCCTTCTGTGCTACATGTTGTGAGTTTTTTTTATGCTGGGTTTCTAGTCAAACCAGTCTGAAGCTCTACACTGCCCAGTTTTCTTTTTTTAAAAAAAACCTGTTCAGAACAAGGTCGTGTCAGTTTCTGTGTCTTTATATTTATGCTTCAGTCTCAGTAGACAGAATTATTCAACGTATGAAATATTGGGGAATTTGTAGCTTCTGTGCAAATCTGTACCAACAAACCATTGCAATGTGCACAAAATGCACCTAATAATGTGATTTCAGAGGAAAAAAACTGTATCAGTATGCGCAGAAAACATCTTGCTTATTGAGGGATGATTACTCATTTAAAAATGATATGATTACAAGAACAGAATGCTAATGTGATGTCTGAAACTGTTAACACCATATTTCATTTTTTTTCATAGCTACTTTTTAGATTTTCTAAAGAGTGGTTTTGTTTTTGTGACCAAATAATCGTTTGACTTTTTTTTTTTTTTTATTGCACACAGTGGGAGATGTTTGGTCTCAGTGTCAATATGCTAGATGTTAAATATGTGATCCACTGGATATACTTAACAGAAAAAACAAGCAGTTAGTAACCCAAAGTGAATATGGGTAAAGGAGGCAATAGTAAGGTATCAGGATGGTAAATTTACACTTCTGTCCTGAATGGTTTTTGCATGACTAAGATGTGCAATTATGTTTGAATCCATTGTTCCCCTATCAACAAGTAAACAGTGAAACATCGTACATAGATGCTGCTCCCACTGGTACTCTTTACAAGGATGACTTGTCAAAAGTCTCATTAAACTGAACTTCATTCCTAGAAAAATTATTACTGATTTTTAAAAAATTATTACCATGCAACAAATTTTTTGTGTATATTTTGACCCATCAGAATCATCCAAAATAAGTGTTTATTGAAGTAATGGCAGTGGCTGAATTTAGGATTGATCATAGGGACGACATCGGTTATCTGCCACAGAACCTGCCCAGATTGGATTCCCACTTAGGTTTGAATTAGTTTGTGTGTTTCTTAATGCTCTTGTAAACCATCCTTAAAGTGTCCTGAATCATTAATGGCACAGATCATTGCAGTATTCATATAATGAGGGAGTGGGCCATTTGCTGCACAGGGGTTCAATTGCTGTTCAGAATTTCTCATCATATCTCTGAACATTTCTCTCTACTGCAGATCTCTAGTGTCTGCTCATTTTTTTTTCTCACTGTTATTCCTGAAAACCTGACCATTTTGACAGACTTTCCATGTTCTGGTCACAGAAATTTCACTCTCTAGCACCTTAAAGCATCTCTCAGGGCTGTGTAATCTCAATGAAATGGGCTTTAATGTACAACATAGCCCTAATGATAGTTTTGGACAGAATGAGGTTACTGCTGGCATGAGAGTAATGAAGCTGGAATAACTTTAGAAGGTCTTACACAAATTGGGTTTGCATACTTGTGGCAAAATCCCTAATTAGATTTTTTCAATGGGGGAAAAAATCAGCTAACTGACAACCTCAGAAACAATTCTTTGTTTGTCTATTACAGAGATATGGTGTCAATGAAATTAAGGCATCTCTAAATTAGGAAGTAAAAAAGAAAGTCACTGAATTTCATTGGATTTCCTGAATCCAAATGAAAATGACTTATTTTGTCAAGGAAGTGAAAATTATTGCACATCAAACATTTATTTTCACTTCAAAGAGAAGTACCACTGTGCCAAATTTCATGTCTGTTCTTTATGCACAGTTATGTTTTCCAGCCACAAACAGACAGAGAATAAGCTTTGTAGAGATGTTTCTAAATGTATATACAGATACTTTTACTCTTAGTTCATACAGACCTTTAATATACTTTAAAGTAACTTCAGCTTGTAAGTTTAATTGTTGGAGTTGATGACATTCATAGTATGTTGTCTGCCTATACTAACATATGCATGTGGGTTGATGTTGAGTTGATGCTGTTAATCGAGTTACAGCAAGTGGTCTGCGCATAGCAAATATGTGAGACCCCTTTTTAGTAAGCATTGTGGGCTGCATGTTCTCAGTCTGCATCACTTCTGACATCTCATTAACTTTGTGCTTCTTTTGCTCCTTTTCATCATCATCATCATCATCATTCATTCATTACCTTGTATTGGCACAAAGTCATTGGTCTGGTTATGCTCTCAGAGGGTTTCTGTTGCCTTTGGGTAATATGAGAGAGAACAGAACTTAATGCTTTTTAGGTTTCTGCTTGCCTAAGATGATAGTCTATGCTTAGGCTTTCCAGGCATAGGCAGATAACTTTCACAGGTGCCCTTGTCCAAACAACTCTCAGAAGCTATGCAGGAGACATGTTAACGGGTGATGCAGCCACCTCCTGCACTAACCCATTTCTGCACTGGGAATCTTAGGTCTTCCTATGTAGCATGTGGCTATCCAGTCCCACAAGTCCCTCTGTCTCGCAGTAATAGGCTCCCAAGAGGTACTGCATGCCTGGTTGCTTGTCCGCTCTCTGTCTTTGAGACCCACTCTGGAACTGTTAACCCGGAGACATGGTTGCTTATGTGTAGGCCAGTGAGCTAGGAGCGAGGCAGGGTCCTGCATCTCCCATGAGAATTGTGGAAGCCAGTACCACAAAGACAGAAAATACAAAAGTTGATCAAATTCATATCAACAAAAATCGTATTTCATAAAGTTAAATGTTGCACTGATGTAGTCACCAGTGAAGATGGCTTTAACCTGGAACCTTCATAACTGTAGGTTTATTTAGTAGTACTTTTTCAAGTCGTCATTTTTTTCATCTTTGCTCATCATTTTAAGACTGAGTATCTTATGAGCTCAATTTCAAGTCCTAATTGCAAATCTCTATCATGCTGTAATCTTAGTTTCCACAAATAGCTCAACCTGTGACACAGTGCTGAATTAGCCATGATTCATTACACAGTGGGACTTATTGCCTTCCTCTGATTTTACTAACGAAAATGTGGCAGAAAAAGCAGCTTGCTAGCGCAGAGGATGATGTGTCAACATCTGGATGAATGCATGGTCTTTTCGGTCAATGCTATGGTCCTGTTTATGGACGCAGCCTGGAAATGCGCTGACCACAGCTGCTCTCAGCCCTATCTGTCCTTTCAGAGGATTTACTAACTCCAACCTCTGTTTGGCAAGGAGCCACAAGCTGTGCTTAAGCTAATGTGTGAGAAATATTGCTGCCCTTGCCAGGACAAGAGCAGCTCAAGCAAATTCTATGGCTTTTTCTCTTTTGTTTTGCCACAGTTACTATTTTTAAAATGTTTTGATTAACTTCTCTGCCAAAGATGTAAACATGACATCACCCCAGAAGCACAACTTTCTGCCTGGGCACAGCCTTTTTCTGCCAGTTTCTGGAATAAGGGTGTCTAGTGTACCTTGATGATTAGGTCATGTGGTCCTTTCATTTCTTGTATGCATCTAATACAGCTGACAAGATTACCAGAATCCTTACAAGTATACAACTTTAGCAGCCATGTGCCCAGCCATTTTTCTTCTTCAGCAGCAGTCTTAATGGGTTGCCACATGTCTTGAGTGCCATGCACAGAGAAATGTAGGAACTGTAACTGCAATGCAAATGCACATAGGGACATAGGCTATGCTAATAAAACTCATAAAGAAAGTGCATCACAGTGATTCATGTTCAGCTGCATTGTGGCTTTCACCCTGCTGCCTTGTTTTTCTTTTTCTCACCCTTCATTTCCCACCTACAGAAAATGAATCACTGCAGATGGTTTGGCCTTTGCAAAGTTTTCAGGCTGCTTATGCCTGGCCATTGGCAATGTCACAGGTGTTATTTTGAGGTCCTCTGTGTTTGCTGGGGCATTGTTGATCTGCAGTGAGACACCAGCACTGTCAGAGCGCTCACTGTACATGCTCTGAGGGCCTCATGGGCATGCATGTGGGCGTGTGGTGCTGGTGGCTGACGGCCATTTTTAGAAGCGCTCTTTCTACAGGAAATATAAGATATCACCTCTCAGAGGCCAAACCCATTGGGAAAAAATTAGTATCTACGTATTTGCTCATCACCCTTATTCAGGTTCATCCTTCATTTAGGCGTGGCTTAATATCATATGGAAATGAATGTTTTTATTTTTGGTATTCATTAGAAGAGAATCTGAATGCATTTTTTGAGAAAAGTGTGGTTGAAGTCTGTCAGTAAAATACAGAGGAAGTGGATGAGGTGGTATAGTAAAAAGCCTTGAAAATTAGTATCAATCCATTTGAATGCATGTAATGTGAAATTTTTTGTATTTCCAGGTAATGTCTTTTCTTTTTTTGAGTGAATGGTTGGGATGAGAAATGGTGTCGTGGAGTGGGTGGAGCCTTTCGGACCTGGCTCACAATCCAGACAGTCACTCTGATCTTGCTGCCAGCCTTGTTCCATCCTGCCTGTCAGAGTGGATTAGACTTTTCGCTCTCTCATTTGATCTTCTTTGCATGGCAGTCCAGGTCATCTCAAGGTTTTGGCCACTGCACCCTTATCTCACTTTTGTGTGGGGGAGGGGGGGCAGGGCCAAGTCAGTGGAATTGAAGGGAGCGATGGCCGTGACGTAGGGGTGACCTTCCTCTCTCTGTTTGTGGCCTTTATCATTACTAACTGTTGGTAGTTTTACAGTTGAATGCATGTATGTAAAACATATGAAATTATGCAGACACCACACCCCAAGAATGCAGTTTGTTTTGATTGGCATGAACTTCCTTGCCATCATGAAATGCCATATTGTGAAATCCATTTAAAGTGACAGCCATGGATATGTCACATGATTGACCAGGTACAGAACTGAATTCCCATCCACAATTACTCAATTTTGAATGAGCGAAGTGTGTCCTGCAAAGATCAGATGTATCTCAGTATAGTTTACAATGTAAAAGTTGAAGAATACTTCCTTTGTTTACAAAGAGACATTATTAAAGTATTATTGTGCTGAAGCCTCTGTCCAAGGCAACTTACAATGTTATGATTGTTACAATGCATTAGTGCTGTTAAGAATACCAAATAGAAATCACATGATAATAATCAGATGAAGTACAGTACTATAATTGAGATTGTATCTAACAGGTTCACAATCAACCAAAAAACAACAAACAAGATCTAGCTTAACTAAATAAGACTTTATCAAGCTATCACAAAATTAAACTTGGTGGTGGTGAACCTTGCTTTCTCAGCTGAGTCCATTAGGTGTACGGTGCTGCAGCATCAGCAGTATCATCCCAAAATGATCGCGACTGACCTCCCTGCAGTGTGTAGGTTTACATAGCACATACTTGGTTTCATGTTTCACAAGCCTCAGGCACATGTTGTGCACAGGTATCTTTGCCATGTGGCTGTTGTCAAAGCAATTAGGCCTCTCCACTGAAGATGACAAAAGGAGGTGACTGCAGCGTGCCAAAATTGAGCCCACTCTGCTTTGAGGAGGAACCCTTCTGTGGTGGTGGGCTGGCAGGCCCCAAAGAGGTCCAGCCAAGCCGTCATGGAGAGTGAGCTTGGGGCCCACAGGCTGTCACATTCTGTCCTTTTTTTTTACGTTGTGAGCAGTTGTCTCCCATGGTTATGCTGATATTGTTTATGTAAACTGCAGTTCTTGCTTCGCTGAACTTGTTCTTAGTTCCATCATTCAAGTCTAGCTGTATGTTTTCACAACAATATTTGCAGTAAAATCATGTAAGCTTTTTTTTTGTCGGTCAAATTTATTATTTGTATTTACATAGATTTTACTGACTAAAGCATCCTAAGCTGAGTGTTACCTAGCGACTCCATCAGCGCTAAAGATGCATGCTCTACTGTTGTGGTATGCACTACAATTTTAGGATATTTTTCACCCAATCATTTCAGCGTGTCCTCCATTGCTCCTGTTGGTTCCAGTCATAATGGTAGTTCCTTCTGTAGCCATGCTCAAAATGATGCTTCCAAAGTAGGCAAAGGACTTTGAAAAAACATGAGGAAGGTGTGTGCGTGTGCATACACATTTGTGCGTATGTGAATACAGTATTTTTCTGTGTAAATTGATTTGGTTATTAACAAGCAGGGAATAAATGGACAACAGACCATTTATAACATGAAAAGTCCAGGTTAGTGGTCTGAAAAGTAGTTTAGTGGTCATTAACTAACTGGTGAATAATCTTAAATCTTAACAGTCATTTAGGCTTATCAGTATGAAGTCTCAGGTTTGTTATTAGAGACATTTACATTGGGTTGGGTTTCTTGTCAAACAGCAGCAGCCTCCCACTAGCAGCTTTTATTAAATTGCATATTCAACTTTGAAAAATGTCAGTTTTTCCTTGTTTATTATGTTTGCCTTTTAGTCTCAATAAACAAACAATTATGAAGCTTATCAATTTGCATTTTTGAGCTATTTCCCCTATACCCTTTTATATTGACAGATTATAGTTATTTGGTACATGAACAGTTGTGGTATCCTCTTCTATGGTTCAGCCTCCTCCTGGCCCTCTCTGACAGGTGGCAACCCCCTTGAAGGGCCATTATGGGCACCAAATTCCAAGGATTTAAAATTATTGTGGGTTTTGAAGGGATATCCCCAGTCTGCTTTTAACTCAAAAGAGCTGCATAAAAACACCTGAGTCAAAGACTACAGTCACCTTTTCATGTTGATATGAATGATGATGTTACCTGCCAGATGTGACTTTCACACTAGTGCTCACCACTTGAATCAAAGGGCATGTCTGCTGGAGACAAATAGCATTGTCATGCAATCAGTATCAAAAAAATGAAGAGTGAGAAGATGAATGCTGCAGTATGGAATTCTTTCAAATGAATGTGTTTTTTAGCTCCCTGGGGAATTTTTTTTTTTTCAATTTAGCATTGGGTTGTTCATTTCAAAAGCAACATATTGCCAATTGGTTAGAAACTTCTAATCTTGCCACTGCATTTTATGGAGGTTACAGCTGTGTGAGATTTCAGCAGCGTGCATCTTCTAAATGTACTTCAATGCATTCTTTCTAACAAACTGAATCATAATAAAATGATCATTCTGTAAGCATTAAGTGATAGCATACATTTTATTAGATTACAAAATAAAATGTTGCTGCACCTTACAAAAAGCTGTAGGTACTTTGTTTTCTTGAGAGCTATTTCACAGAATTAGAGTAACTTATAACACACAAGTATAATATTGTACAGTATTACCACTGATGTGTTAGTTTTTCAAAGGAAATGTACACACAAATATAATGTGCAAATGTTTTCTTAAACACTGCAGTTAATTTGCAATATTTTTAAGGCTGTTAGCAAGAATTTAAAAAAAATAAGAAAACTGTATTCCTGCACTCTTTAAACTAGCCAATTATTATAGACCTCATTTATACAGGAGGGACACTACTATTGCAAAAAGTAACTCTAGCATTCACTTTACAATTCTGCAGCACTTAGTTCTTCTTTATTTGATTTTCATTTTAAGAAGTGACCTGTACCAGTGAGATGGAAGGAAAGAAGTAGGCTGTGAAGCAGTGATGGGCAGATCCAGTCCTCTGAGGCTGTACCCTCTGCTGGTTTTCCCTCTACCTCAGCATTTTGTGATGCTTGTATTCTCAGAAGTAAGCAGCATATATGAAACAGTTTAAACATTTGAAAATCCATTTGTTCACATATGGCTGAGGTCTCACGCTTGTAAGAGAATCATATTGCTTTTGTAGGGCAACCGTGCCTGTGGACTGCAGAGGTCTCTTCTAATGAAGTCTACAGGGTCAGGATGCATATCCCAAGGAGAATTCCAACACTCTAGCTCTTGTGCTCATGCACATACACACAATGAATTTTATAAGATCTCCTTGCTGTCGTAACCCCAGAGTCCAATGGAGGAACTTGCTGTGCAGAATCATAAATCACCAAGTCCTATTTTAGTACAAGAACAAACTTCCTCAAAATTTTACAACAATATTTAGTTGAGCACTTGTGTTTTACTTTTTTATTAAGAAAAGTATTGGTGTATTTCTGAAATGGTCCCACATCAGAAAGGGTACAGATTCGGTCAGAGTAGTATTATAAACAGTTTACAGTATTATTAACAGTTACCCCAGCAAAGGAAATTAAATATCATTCAGCTGGCGCTGCATCCTTAAAGGTCTGTGTTATATTAGACTTGAAATTGTATGAGCTGAGCTGTCTATCCAACTGTTATTCCTGGTTATGATAAATTAACTGTTGCTTTGAGCAGGTGGCCTGATACGTCTCTTCTGGCTAGTCACTGTAGACAGGATTTTTTCAATATGCAGATTAGCCTGTGTTGCTGACTGCTAACAGAGAAAATCAGTTTGGGAAATTAGGGGGACATAAGGGTTACTGGTGGATCTCCCCACAACAGGCTTTTGTTTATAGCATTACCTTATCCAGCTAGAACCCTGGAGAACACAGTCCAGCCAAAAACCACAATGGAACCCAGCACAGATAAGTACTACAGAAATGGGCAACAGCATCTGTACAATGGTCATCACAGAGATTATTATTTCAGTTCCCCTCACTGGAGGCTTTCCCATTCTAGCACAACCTTGGGAGCCTAGTGTATTTATTGTAAGGTTAGGCATGTTTCAACAGTCAAAAAAATAAAACACATTGGGTGGTTGATATGTGCTAAAGTGATCCACAGCCATTGCTTGGTTTCATGAGTCTTGCAGTCATTCAAATTGAGGTGGAGCACATGAATCTGGGGACATAAAAGTCCATGTCCTTCTACATGGTTTCCAAAAAACAGTTAAATGTTATTATATGTTAATTTAACTGGCAAAAATGTTTTTCCAAAATAACTTACAATGTTATATTTAAACAGTAAGGTACTTACAGTTATTTACCTGTTTACACAGTTGAATAATTTTTATGAGACAAGTTAAAGGCAAATAAAGATAATACTGGGGGGGGGGGGAAAGGAATTTGCACCTGGGTCCACCAGCTGCATGGCAACAGCTCTAACCAGTTCCCTATCTTCACTGAACAATTTTTTAAAATTTTTGAATAACTTTTAAGAAGCGACTCTCTGTGACCACTTCATTCAATATGACTGCACCACTCCTTACTGTGTTTGTTTTCCAGGTATCACCTGATGCCCAGGCTAAAGAAGATGATCCTGTGGATTCTGGGTGTCTACCTTGCCATACCCTTCATAGTCAAACTGTGCCCCTCCATCCAGGCTAAACTAGTCTTTTTAAATTTTGGTAAGTGGGGGGAAAAAAAATCTTCTGCTTGCTTCTAGCTATATCTGGTTGATAATAACAGAATGCTAGTTTCAAACACCATTTAGATGTTTTTTAAGGTCATGGCATTTTTACACTTCACTGTAATGGTGTTTATTGAATTGATTGAATGAAGGATGTGGGGAATAGATTCTCAAGGCTGCTCGCCTGTGATATCCATAGTGGTTGAATTATGGGCCATGCCACAAGTACAGACAATACGTCAATTTGTTTCAGTATGTCAGTCATGTGTCTTCCTTCCACTTTTCAAAAACAGACTGCTTATGGAAGAACATTTCTAACAAAAAAAACCACAAACCCTCCAAAAGATATAAGGCTCACCATCAGATCATGTAACTTTGACAAATATATAAAAGTCATTTATTTAGCCTGATAAACAAACCGCTATATGTCAGCTTGACTCATTTCCCCTTAACATACTGTTTTTTTTTTTCTCCAGAATAAGTTTTGCTTAGTTGCAGTTGTACGCTGTAACAGAGTAAGCCCTTGGGAATATTTGAATAAAGAGGTGTCTCTGCATGATGGAAGTTAGCACAGTCATTCCCCAAACACAATACACCATGCAGCCCTAGACAAATGCAGCTTAAGGTGGTTGATATTCCATGTGTGTCATCCCTGTAAACAGCTCCTCTTTCTGATACTCTTTTTTTTTTGTTTGTTTTTTTCGCACCTAACAGTACCACAAGATCAAAAGTTAAGTTACACTTAAAAATGGATGACTAATTGTGGCTCATTGTGCAGGGTCTGTAGTTTCCTTTCCTTATGCTATAAAATTTTCAAGAGTCACTTATGGTAACTGCATATGGAAATGCACATATGGCCAAAATAGAGTTTTGCTGATAAATTTTTCTTCATTTGCTTTCTTTTTGACGTCAGCATGTTGCATCAGTTGCATGTTTTGCTATCTTTGCTCAATCATGTGATGGTTGAGTAATGGAGTTGATGTCACTGAGACGAGAAGTGAAAATTATCTACATTGGACAAAAGGCAATTTTTTACCCTCTTTTGGTGACTGCATTAGTGTGTGCTTACATTAACCTAGTGTTATAGTCATTTGTAGCTTGAATGCAAGAGAAGGGTTATTTTATGAAAAGGCCAGATCTAGTTACTTTTACCGGAAGTTTTCCTCATGCAGAAGCGTGTTGATGAAATGTGCGTTTGCTATAAGGAAGTGGATTGAAGTAATGTTTTTAGAACATGTGGACATGTTAAGACCATCATCACAAAACCCATAGATACACATTAGTGAGCTGAAGTAATGGTTTGACCTCAGAATAAAATCCTGTCTTTGCATTGGACAAAGACAATGGAGGAAAAGTATAAGAATGCTTGTAGACAGATGTGGTGACTTTAGCCCAGATTCTATCCTCACACTTTATAGTTTTAAGTCATAAGTAATGGATCAGCTGTATTCTCATGACCTGTGGAGTAAGTGAACTAATTTCTGCATAATGACTGCTAGCCCCAGGTTCCACCTGTCCATATAAGCTGTATGTTACTTGAGCCAAAGCTGGAAAGGGAACATGGCTCTTTGCTAGAGTAGCGTCAGTACTCAAGTCCCTGTGTTTCATGTCTTGGGAGCTTCTAAGCATCTGCATTAGAGGTAGAGCTCTCTGTCATGGCACAATGATATGAAGTCTCACAGCCCAACTCAATGCCATGGGAAGAGCTGCAGAAAACAAGTTTTCTGGAATATTATAAGTGCAGTAAGGTACATATAAAAGGGTGGCACACAACTTTATAATAGTGACCCTGCTCTGTCAAATTGCAATTATGCAGACTGAGCTCTATCACTCCATAATAAGGGCCTTTATAACTACTGTTTGTTGCTGACCAGGCACTTACCTACATTGGATAAAATATTCTATAGAATGCTTACAAAATACCTTTCACTGTACATTCAGCTATTTTGTACTTCCAGATAATATGAAAGAAAATTTTTCTGAATTTAATATATTTTTATAACTTTGCACACACTCTCTCTGACAGATGTCATCAGAGTTTTTACTGGGCTGTACACACCTGTAACAGTTTCCAAATTCCCGATAGAACAAGTAGCATATGTTAACCAGTGTTGAGTCAAGAAATCACACAAGTGCTGTCTGACCACAGCCAAAGCATATCGGAAAAATACTCAAAATTTGTTTGATTGGGAAGCTAGGTGGCAGAACTGTGTCCAGCATCTGTATTCTCAGGCTTTGCTTCATGTGGCCTGTGATCAAATGCAGTTTGTACTTTAGTAATTTCATTCACTTTTTCACATTGGTATGTACCTCAGTAAGAGCCCATTAGAGAAAGACAGATGAGTTATTTTTTATATTTTTTTTCTACAAGTAAACTCCAGTATAGACAGCCCTGGTATACGCAATTTTGCTATAATCCCGCTAAGCTTTTAATATGAGCACAATAGGTACCCCGCTGTAATGCAGAGCCATCACTCAGTGGCAGTGTATTAAAACTCTAGAAAAATTCTAAGTTCCCATGTTGGCGAGTAGCTTGTGCTTGTGCCATACTGCCTGTGTGTGCTATATGGTGCAATCCCCGACGTGTGGCACAGTGTGTTCGCTCTTGTGAGCAGCACTGCACAATTCCACGTGTGTGTTTTGCCGTGCACAATTCCCTGTGTGAATGCTGTGTGGCATAAAGCTGTGTATATGCTGCTGCACACGTTACAAGGTGTTTTACTATGATTTGTTGATAATTGAGAAAGTTAGTTTGAGGTTTTATGGAACAAATTAAAAATTATATTACATTAAAATGTTTTCTTCATTGAAAATAATCTAAAATAAAGAGAATGCAGTTTCAGTTAGCAGAACGTAGCACAAAGTAACTATATAAACACACAAATCCATATTTATTACCTGAATAACTGTTTGGTAACTAGGTAGTTGATGTTTAAAGTATTCTTTGTCATGCTGAAATAGGTATCTTAAAGTGTTAGGAATATTTTGAGGAAGATAATGGGGATTTCTCAGATGAACCTGGGACGCATCATAATTTTGTTCATAAGAAGTTATGGAAAAAGCTTCCTGATATTCAAATTGATGGTATTCAAACCATTTCTATGAAAAAATGCACTTGTATACCAGACTATATGTGTATGTTAACCAAAATCTTAGAACAAAACTTTATAATACATTATTGACTTGCGACAGCTAGAAAGGGATAAAATTTTAATTTTGTTGTACAAACAATAAAAAAAAAAGTGTAATGAACAGTTTAAGTGAACAAGTGCTATTTTATGTATCTCGAATGGTGTCCATCACTTTTTTTTCAGTGCGTGTACCTTACTTCATTGACCTGAAGCGACCACAGGACCAGGGCTTGAACCACACTTGTAACTTGTATCTACAGCCAGAGGAGAGTGTCAACATTGGTGTATGGTGAGTCATGTAGACAGCATGGCGTACTGGTTCTGGTAGCCTCATGGCCCCCTAACCTCAGCAACACACACATTGCCCTGTGGGACTACTGGAAATATGACAAATATCATGGTGCCCATAGAGGCATGAGGATCTCTGTGTGTCTCACCTCAGTGGGGTGGGGAGGGTGAAGGGGGTGTCCTTGACTGCTACAAAGACAGACTTCACCAGGAGGCTTTGGGAATGACTCAGATAAACAGCACTTATTTGCTGCAGAATTGGTCTTGTTTGAGCTATGCACTGGAGTCTTGTGTACTGTCTTTTTTTTTTTTTTTTTTTAATTAACACACTAAACCCCCTAAAGTCATTCTCAGTCTCAGTCCAGCCTGGTGTTTTCTATCCTAAACCCATAGCTTACTGTTAGTCAGTGTGCGGTCTGAATCTCCTTGTCTGCTCCCTTGCCAGGCACACAGTCCCAGCCCAACTCTGGAAGGAGGCCCAGGGGAAAGACCACTTGTGGTACAGGAGCACCTTCCAGTCCTCGCACCCTGTCATATTGTACCTGCATGGCAATGCTGGGACCAGGTAGGCCCTACCAGCTTTTTCACATGTGTACCTAAAACATTTCATACATTTTTTACAGTATCATGCTATAGCTCAGAGATTTTCTTTCTTCTTGGGTCATTTTGCCAAGATCTGTGAGTCCTGGAGACATGGATCCAGCACAGTGTGACTACTTTATGTTTTTGCATATTCCAGTTCATATCCATCTGTTCATTATTCATTATAAGACAAAGCACTTGGTAGCATTTCTGGATACACTGAGCTGGTCAAAAAGAACTGGGGGAGAAGTGACAGGGAGAAAAAGAATTATCTGACTTATGTGATAGCAGACAGTGGTTTTTACATTTCATTTTGTTTTCACCCTCTTTATGTTTCTTTGTTCATGTTTCTTCTTCAAAGCGGACATGGTACCATTTGCTTGCATCTTTTTTTGCATCACATGTTCCATGGACGCTTAGAACATTTCTAAATACAGAGAGCACGATTATAAGTTTGATGCCTTCAAGTGCTACTTAATGCAGACTACAATTTGGTTAAAATGCTTAGGCTGCTCTTTTAAAAAAAAAAAAAAAAAAAAATTCCAGCTTCTGACTTAATTTAGTTATCTCACATTAAAGATTGATATTCTGTAGTGAACACTGCTGTTAGCTATTGGCTATTTTTCTCACACTGAAGATTTTTTAGGGGGTCTCTTCTCAACTTGAACAGTGAGTCTTAAAGAGTGAGTCTCATTCATGGTCAGTTGAAATGCTAGAGTTGAACAATGCATGTTACATCCACTGAAAGAGTCCCTTTGTAAATTCCATTAATTAATGGAATTATCCAAAGTTTATAATCATACAGCAATTTAGTAGTCCCTGATCCCTTTATGGTACATTGTAGCACTTTTATATTGCTCTTATTTGGTTTATTGCAGGGGAGGGGACCACAGAGTGCAACTCTACAAGGTAAGTGCAACACGCGTTGATTTTGTAACATTATAAAAT
This sequence comes from Arapaima gigas, assembly GCA_900497675.1. NCBI lineage: Eukaryota > Metazoa > Chordata > Actinopteri > Osteoglossiformes > Osteoglossidae > Arapaima > Arapaima gigas. The sequence continues at coordinate 1,458,519 of UFQX01005261.1, read as the reverse complement.
TTTCCAATTACTATGTTTAGTACCTGTTAATACATATTTTTCTAATGGAAATTGCCCTCCCCAGGTTCTCAGTTCATTGGGCTACCATGTTGTCACATTCGATTACAGAGGTAAGTGGAATGTTTTTGTATTCCTGTGTGATTCTTAAAGATACATTTCTTGTAGTTGATGTTGTCTAAGCATATGTGGATTGTTGGTGGTGTTCTAATAGCCTTTTCAGTGAGTGTCCATGTGTGCCAATAGGTGACATGATCAAATAAAACAGAAGGTGTGTCTTTTTGGTCTAGGCTGGGGTGACTCAGAGGGGAGTCCTTCAGAGAGTGGCATGACTTCTGATGCTATTTTTGTCTATCGTTGGATAAAAGAGAAGATTAGCAATAAGCCCCTATATATCTGGGGCCACTCTTTGGGAACAGGGTGAGTCAATTTCTCTAAGCTCAATCAATAATTAACACATGGGAACAATAAACTACATGACCAATCTTTGCAGGCACCCCTTCTAAATAATGGAGTTTGCTATTTCATCTACACCCATTACTGATTGGTGCATAAAATCAAGAGTACAGCCATGTAGTCTCAATAGACAAACATTAACAGTAGAATGGGTCACACTAAAGAGCTCAGTGATTTCAGCATGGCACTGTCAAAGGATGCCACCTTTCCAACAAATTAGTTTGTCAAATTTCTGCCCTGCTAGACTATGCCCATTCAACCATTAATTTTCTTATTGTGAAGTGGAAATGCCAAGGAGCAACAACAGCTCTGTCATGAAGCAGCATAAGCACACAGCCATGTTCCAGAATCTAGTGGAAAGTTCCTCGAAGAATGTAGACTGTTGGCAACAAAGTGGGGGGGGGGACTCCATTTTAATGCCCATGGTTTTAAAATTAAATGTTAAATAGGCACATATGGGTGTCATGTTCTTGTGTCCACATGCTTGATATGTAGGGCATACGGGACAACCCGGACTGAGTTGACACCATAGAAGTATATTTATATGTAATTGAGTACAGGATGATAGATACAGCAATTGTACCTTTTGACAATAAAACCATTTCAAATTTAACTTGTGTTTTCTATAAGCCACCTTTCACACCTCCAACACTCTTAACCCTAAGGTACAAACACAAGATGTGACAACATAAATGTCATTGAACTGGGTAAGACCAATTGTCAAAGGTCAGGTTAACAGGTATAGCCAGCTGTGAGGCCAGGTTTCACTGGAAGTTGACCAATGAAGTGTGTTTTTCTTTTACAGTGTGGCGACTAACCTGGTCAGACACCTGTGTGATACAGGTAAACATGTGTTTGGAACATAAATTTGATTGTGTAGCTAAGTGTGCCCACTCAGTGAGAGAGCCTTAACTTCTTCTTGAACATGAATGGGTTCTTCCACAAAGGGTTTACAAATTCAGCTGGAACTGTATAACCATATTTGTTTACTGATTATACAGTGTTTTTGCATTGTAATTGTAAAACCTCATACTTTAGGTTGTTAAATAACATCACTGTCAGAACTGGCTTGGGCTTTTCTATAGAGTCTATAGCTACTGTTGTATCTCAAAGCGTTTTGGGTGTTCAGGGTATAGCTGTTTGTTTCTGTGTCCCACCCATAATGCTGGAGGTCACAAGCTGGGTTTCATGGTTGTGAGGAAATTTTCTTGATTTAAAATACAGCCTTCCCTCACCATATGTTCTGCGCCTTGTTCCTGAGAAACCCTTCATAATGCAGCTCATAATTTGAAGACATAGTTACCATTAGTTTCAGTGATTAATGTTTTTATGCATTCTTCATCCCCAAAAGTAACACCAGTTTATGACAAATTATGGTCACATACCATTGTTGGAATGCTAAAGTAACAGAAAATATGACACAGTTACTTCAATAGTTAACATTAGTTATCAAAACACAACATAAGCCTTTTTTATGTATGCATATTTTTCTTTCCACAGTCCAAAGACATGCAATTTAGTGACTAAATTGCTCGTATTGTGTGTTACATTGCTCTGCTGTATGAATGATTTTAGGAGGTTTAGTGTGTTAATTAACTTGGATAAAGGCGTCACCAAAGTATTAGTTAATAATCAAGATATCACTTCTGAGAAAAGTGTCTACTAAATGAATTAAATATAAAGGTATTTGTCTTGTGCTGTGTGAAATGTAAATTTGGTCTTAAATGTGAAGCAAATTCTTGCATGTCGATGCATGGGTGTTAAAGGTAAAGTCTAATTCTCATAACTCAGAAAGGCATATTTTGGAGGATGACTAAGTTGCTGAACCGCATTTCTTATCTGAATAAAAAAAAATGTAGTTGTTTATGCAGGGTCTGCATAGTTTTGCATGTCTGGAAGCATGATGGGGGTTAAGTTATCAGGATGACAACTGACTTATTTGTAATAGGCCTTGTAACAAGACCAGCCAGTGATACAGTCTTTATCCACTAAGGTATCCTCTTTTGTTCCTTGGGCCTAAATATTTTACATAGCCTCCCTTGGGTTTCTGATTCAGTCACCTTTCTCAAATATCTCCTAATGCAGTCAAAGTGTGCAGTCAAAGTTTGTTAGACCAAACCTAGCAGTGAATGAAGAGGTACATTTGAACATTTTGTCTGCATGTTCCCCACTGCGGTGTCATGAAATTGACCTGATGACTGTAAATACTGTGATGTAGGCCAGCAGTCCTCTGTTTCACAAATGATAACACGAATGTCCTTTCTGTGTGATGTACTCCAGGGACACCACCAGATGCTCTGATCTTGGAGTCTCCATTTACAAACATCCGAGAAGAGGCCAAGAGTCATCCTTTTTCAATGGCAAGCAACCTTTATTTCAACTTTACTGTACACTTAGCACAATGATATAGTAGCTGTTGTTGTAGTGCTTACCAGAGGCTTCTGCTTGTCTCCTCTGGGCATTTCTGTCATATTTCCCCATATTTATGTTCAACTTGACTGTACTCATAGGGATATCACATGACTTAGTTGCACCACAACCAATGAAACACTAGGTGTTTCATAGTAATGGATGTGAATATTTATGCACTGCTATTTTGCGTTTTATATTTACCATTATTTTAAAACTGAGTCGAAGAAATAAGTTTGTGTTAAAATGCTGATTAACTCTTTTGTGACTCAGTGTATAAAAAAACCAAAAATCCATTGGGAGCAAATACATTAGTGACTATTTGATGTTGGAATTTGTGATGGTATCAGATGTTCTGTTTCATTGTACAGCTTAAGATGTTGTCTCTTATAAATGTTAGCTTTTTCTTCACAGGTTTACAGATATCTGCCTGGATTTGACTGGTTTTTCCTGGATGCCATAACAGCAAATGACATTCGGTTTGCAAGTGATGAAAAGTAGGTTTCTCTTAAAGTTGCAGTATCTTTGTGCTTTTATTGACTTAACGCTTGATTAAACTCACCTTTATGTCTGAGGTACACTGTTTTGTCACTAACACTTCATCTACTTCAGTTCCTAAGTAGATACACATCATGTGTTTTAATGCTCAGGGTCCATACTAGATTAAAGAGTAAGTAGTTGTTAGACTTATGGCTCAATGACAGCCTGGCAGTAGGAGGCTCATGTGGTGATTGTAGTGCAAGAACCATATTTGCATTGAGTGTGACACAGAGAGCATAACATTTCCCATAGAACAATGCAGTTCAAGATCCTGGAAGGCTGAGGCCAAGAGTTAGTGTTACTGTTACAGCCACTGTTACAGTGAAATACCAAATTCAGTTGTTTTTGATTGAATCAATTTTCTTGTGAGTCTTTTTGTGATGCTGTACACATGTATGTTAGACTGCACTCTATGAACATAAATTGAATAGCTGTGCCCTAGATTAAAAGTGTCCAAATATTTGTTCTGCAGTATGTACCACATCTCATGCCCAGTACTCATCCTCCATGCAGAAGATGACGCTGTGGTGCCATTCCACCTGGGTAAAAAGGTTAGCTGCTGGCTTCTTGGTTGTATAATGATGGGTATTATGTCTTGCAAGTCTCTTTGATTTGAAGAAAGTATACCAAAATATTTCTTTCCTAGCCAAATGTTTATGTTTGACTTGTGAGTTAAATAACCTTAATATTTCTACTACTGTAAAACACAACTATAACCTGGTGTTATAGGAATGGGCAGTTTTTAGGTTTCACTTCCTCCCAGTCACCCTTTGCCTTCTATTTCAGTAGAAGTCTCAGTCTCATTTTTATTCTCACTGCTTTAAACAGCTTTTGTTATTGGCTGTGCCCCCTTGGCCATACAGTCTGTTGTTTGCTGCACTGTTTTGCTCATGTTCCTCCACAATTCAGAATTCTCTTTCCCACAATTCCTCTGCCCCCTGTAGCTCTATAATGTTGCTGCCCAGTCCAAGAGCTTGAATGGACAGAAGGTTCAGTTCATTCCCTTTCCCACCAGTCTTGGCTATAAGCACAAGTTTATATACAGGAGCCCTGAGCTGCCGCAAATCCTGAGGTAAGATTGGTGGTAGTGGGGTTGCCTCTTAACGAAAGGTGTCTTGGACTCTCATCTGTTTGTGTAAGTGGGTAAATAGTAACGTGCATACACTTTTCTTTGTTTCTTCTACAGTGATTTTTTTGGAACAGCCCATCCCAATGCATAGCAGACTGGAGGGACTTTTCTCTGACCAGGTCCTTCCCTCATACATGCATTACATGCATTGCATTGACATGCACACATGAGTTCTTGGGTGTATCATGCCAAGTTACACATAACACACAAAAGCATGGACCAAAACGCTCAATTTCTTCCTTTATCATTGTTTTGAATATTGAAGTATGGTTGAAGAAGACTGAGAAGGTTAGACTGACCATCTGTGTCTGACCCCGTTGGATAGCAGGGACCCCCAGTTTCAGGACTGTCCCTGAACACAAAGCAGATGATGTAATTTATGTATCAAATGAACTTGAGCCTTTTTGCTAAGTAATGGGGAGAGCTGTGAATGTAAGCACATGAAAATAGTTTGGCAAGATAAAGGGGACCATAGGGGTCAATTATATTTCCACTGAAATTCCAGTAGTTTTGTTTTAAGGAAATTAACATATTATTGTTGCTCTTATTTTTTGTTCGACTGGGGCAAAAACTGTGAGGTCACACTCATCACTGCCTCTACTTAAAAGGTCACTTTGTGTTCAACAGAATTTGAATGAGAGCCTTTGTATGAAAATAATATACATAAATAATTGCTAGAGTGATCCACAATTGTCTATGGGGCTTAGAAGGCTGCAATGTTTATTGAAGAGTTTTTGTATGAAGTAATTTGGGGGGAAAAAAAATTCACTGTTTTTTACTATGCCATTATCACCCTTTTAACTAGCAAAGGTCTGTAAGAATTTCCCCCCAAAACACATTTACTGCATTAAGTTGCCTGTTGTATGGAGGATAAACCTTAACTAACCTGAAACTCTAGCAGTGTGGCATCACATGCACGTGTTGTTAGAAATGTGCATTTTCAAAAGATAAAAAACAATCTGAGTGCTGTTTTTACAAATATCAATTGGCTCTAGGAAATGCTTATAACAGGAAGTAAGGTGTTCTCATTGTTTAAGTCTGCTGCAGCTCTTCCTGACTGTGCACGGGAAGGTGTTATTTATAGACATCCTTGGTCTCGTCGCAGTCATTTAGAATCACCGTCGCAATGTAATGGAATGAGAAACCCGATCTGTTTGAAGGGGTCCACATGGGGATTCAAGTACGTGATCCAATGTGTTTTAAGGTTCAAGCTTACAGTAATGTTTTGTTTTAGTCCACTCCCTGTCTCCCCTGATCATGGCCTGGCAGGACATTATTTTAGACTGAGCTGAACTGAACTTACTACTAAATTGGGACTAAAGAGCAGAATTTTAAGCTGTATAGCTGCTGAAGTGAACAAATGCAATGGTAATAAAAAAGGGCTGTGGCAAAACTGGGTGAACAGACAGCAGGGTCACCATTTTACTGCCTTTGTGTCTTGAATGTTGTTGCAATGCTTGTGCAGTTTTGCAGGCAAATTCATGTTAAAGAACTATTACAGATCTAATATGCTGTGCTGCATCTGTCAATAGTCAGTATATAAATATATAGGCAACAAGCAAGGCTGTATTTCAGTTCATTTATTGAAATCAAGAGATCTGGACCAGTTCAGCAGTATAGTGTCAGAACGACAATTAATAGAAGAAACTGAAACGTTTTGGCCAATCAAAAGTGTCCTGGTTACAATTCTTCAGACTGAATCACATGTGACCCTGACATGTCTGTGTTAAAGACACAGATTGTTATTCTAAGTTTCCTCTCCTCTCTTACTTTCCTTCTCATCTGGACTGTAACGTTGAAAGCTTGTAAAACTGAAGTACTGACATTATTTTTCAAGCTGCACCTTAATTTCTTTGAGATACAGATACAAACCATTAAAGTAAGTGTGTCCATGTGCAGAGTTGGACTGGCACAGAGGACCACTGTGTATTATGTTATCTGCTCATTAAGGATGGATATGAGGGTATTGTTTGTCACTGACCTGATATTAATGTAGTCCTCTGCAATAACTTCACACACACTGAGTTGCTTTTTAGTAGTTTATTTGATATTTAAATGCATCTTATTGGATTGCTTAATTGAAGAATTTGTTGCCTTTATTAGAAATATTTCATGGTTGTTAAAATATCTAATCTTATCAAAGTTTGTCTAAAATACTTTTTTGCATCCAAATCTGTTACTGTCTCTTCTTTCCCATTTCTTCTCAAAAGCTAACAGTTAGATGGGATAGATGGTGCTCTTTTGCTGGCAGCTCTCAAAGTGGGGAGAAACAATGGTCTCACAACAGGCTAAGGCCAACCACTCCTCTTCCAGCCCTGTCCAGCCACGTGTACCCCAGTGACCTCCACAGCTCTAACTGGCATGGCAGGGCCTCTCCAGAAAACAGTGGGCAGCTGACAGGGCATAGAAAACTGGATTTCATCCAGAAAGCTACTGGTTCAAGTCCCGGAACAGGCTCTGCTGTTGTGCCCAAAAGCAAAGTACCTACACTGAAATACTGCTTGTAATTTACAAACAATAACTCAGTAAAGCAGCTTAAGACAATTTCAACAAAACACTTTGCCAACTATTTGAACAGTAGTAACACTAGTAATGAATAATATAATCGGGGACAAGTGTAACTGTGGTGTATAAATATATATGTATGAGAATAATGTTTCGGGGTGTGGAATAGAGGCAATAAGGGGCCATTCAGCTGTACCACTAAATACTTCTAATACTTTTACTTTTGCTTTTTTTTTTAGTCCTTCCTAAGCAATATTTTCAGTATAAAGCTAAAATATCACAGAAGTAGCTGTCAACCCACACAGTAGGGGGGTGGATGCAGATGAGAAAAACTGGAACGTTCCTGTCCCAGCATTTTGTATGGTGCACGTCTGCTGCAGTTACCTTCGTACTTGCTGCTATTGCCATGTTGAAAAACACACCCTCTGCATTTTTAGTACCGCTCGTGGTTCTGCGCTCTGTTGAAGGATGTATTTGAGGTGGGATGCATGGGGAGAATTTTCTCATTATTCAAAGTATGCATGAGTGACTACTGGTGACTGCCAGGCTCAGCAAGGTTGTGGGTGGAATAGCAGAGCAGCTGTGTAGGGAAAAATGTGATTGTTGTTTTCCTTTAGGGACACCTTGCTCAGTAAACAAAGCTGTTAATACCTTGTGCAGCTTTACTGTTTATCAGTCATTCTAACTGGCTCTGTACTGCTTACTTGCAAACAGTGTAAGAGAGGGGGATCTTGCATGTCCTTCCACAACATGGATTCTGTGGTTCATTCCTGCGTGTTATAGCTATTGTACCTCAGAGGGTTCATTATAAACAATTTCAGTGTATTTGTTGGTGAACAAAATGAAAAAATGGGGATTGCCATTTTGTACATAAACTTGATTGATTCCCTTTTAGTCCAGAAAAGGAATTGCTGTCTATTTTCCAACCACATTTCCTTGTAGTCAGATTCTAGTCAGAAAAAAATTTTCATTATAAATCGTTGAAAAGGAACCACTATGTTTATTCTGCCTTTAGAGGGCTCAGGCTCTGTTGCACTAGTCCCTCGCTGCATGGTGGGTGGAGCAAGGAGATTTGATGATGCTGACAGCCTCATTATTTCAGAAGAACATCACCCACTCGAACCCTAGCAGACAGCACTTCCTTAAGCCAATGGGACTGACACTGAAGACACATGAGGTATTACAGGGGTTGCAGGCTTTTGGGGGAAATGCAATGCTGAGGCAACTGGAAATGACTGCTCAAGTCTCAGTGGGCACATGAGTTCAACTTCCCATCCCATGAAGCAGTTGGCTAAGATGTTGAGCAGGTTGACCTTACATGGACATGTGCTGTGCTGCCATGACCAAATGCCTAATGTGAATGGTTCACCTTATGTTTGCAAGATAAATCAACCATCCAGTTAATTTAATGTTAGACTTCTTTTCGGGCAGTCTTGCTAAAGCTTCCCAATGTTTACCAATTTAAATTTAAAGTTTTGGCTTGTATTTTTTTTTGTAAGCTGCTAAACTGGACAACAAACATTCTTTACTGTGTGTTTTTAAATAACAGTAATTAAAAAGAAACATGTTTAAATTTTACAGTTTCAATTCTTTGAGCCTCTAACAGTATTATGTTTTAAATCTAGACAATGGCTGAGCTCTATGATTGGTGCAATCGTGTTTCAAGATGAAAGATAATTTCTTTTAGTCTGGGAGAGTCGACAATGAAATTTAAATATCAAAATGCTTGAAAATTGCAAAAAAAAGAACTTGAGTGCATCTGGCCACAATGTATGCTACTGTGGATAAGAAAATGAAACCCATATGAATAAGTGGAGAAATGAAAATGGATATGAATCCACCTCCACTTCAGTAATGCCTGCAACTTTAGACATCATGTCACTATGAATATCTGCTTGATCTGAGTTGTGGGGAAAAAATCTACATTGTTTAAATGCTTTGGGTGGGTGCACTGCTGAATTGCTCTGTTCCATTAACTGCAGTCTGGATTCAAATTCCCAGTATGCCTGTGGAATATAAACTGGCTTTTGTCGACAGGTGTGTGAGGTGGCTGTGGTTCTGTACCCTGCCGATCACTATGACACCTGTGGTAAACATGGGACCTACAGGGCTGAAGACAGAATCAGGTGATGAACACTCTCCTCCAGGCTTGTTGGATGCTTTCTGAGGCCTACAGCTTGCAGAGAACAAAGCAGGTTACATGCAACATGCATGTTGGTTCGGAGATGGTATGTGTGTCCAGCCTTCCCCTTGTTGATTTGAGTGGCAAGTTTTTTTTTTTTTTGTTTTTGTTTTTTTTTTTTTTAGACAGTAAAAAATTTGTATTTAGTAAATACTGGGAAAAGTTTACATTTTCGCCCAAATTTGCATTATTTTTTCATAGTCATTTTTGTGGAATCAACCCAGATGTTTTTTTAGGAGTGATCAGTTTGTTGCTTTGCAGTACAATAGTTACACATGAAACACTGCAGTACTCCTGTAGTCTTCTCACCGAATTGGGGAAAATGGTGCTTTATTTTAGTTCTTAGTTCTATTAGATTTCTATTAAAGATGACTACTACTCCACCATTTGTGATATCACGTTTTCATTTCAAGTTAAAGACTATATATACAGGGTGATTTACCACCCACAGGGAGTAGAGATGCTACCAGTGGCTGGAAAACACAGGACTGAAGGACAGTACAGAGGTACTAATCAAAGCAGCACAAGAACAAGCACTCAGCACCAGGTCAGTCAAAACAGAAATACCAGATCAGACAAGGCCAGTGATGCAGACTGTACAAAGAGGCCCCTGAGACAATCCAGTACCTAATAGCTGGCAGCAAGATGCAGGCAGGGACAGTGTACACGGAGAGGCACAACCAAATGGTAGGGATCACTATACAGGAACATCTGTAAGGAATATGACCTGGGCACTCCCCAGTCTAAATGGGAGGTACCACAGAGTGGTGGAGAACAACAGAGCCAAGATCCTGTGGAACTTCCACATCCAGGCAAATAAAAAGGTACTGGCTACCAACCAGATATAGTCCTAATAGACAAGGTGGGGGAAACAGTAGTGGTGATGGATGTAGTGATTGAGTGATGGAAACATCAGGAAGCAATAATATGAGAAACTGGAGAAATACTAGGGATTAAAAGAGGAACTCCAGAGAATATGGAGACTGAAAATCAAGGTAGTCCCTTTGTTGATATGAGCACTTGGGGCTGTGACCTCTAAGCTGGCAGAGTGGCTCCATCAGATCCCAGGTATGACAAGATTGGTCTCAGTCCAGAAGATCACAATCCTAAGAACAGAAGATACTGCACTTGTATCCTCAAACTCCCAGGCCTCTGGTAGGAGACTGGTGTCCAGTGAGGGGAAAACAGGGTGAGAAAGGAATTTCATATATATATAATTGTGAAGTAATGCTGATTTGAACATTGAATTTGATTAGTAGTTAATGGAACAAGACAGACATGTGAAACAGACCCAGACTTGATTAAGTTGATGAATAAAACAGGGGCTATGTGGTATTTTATGCTGCTGTCTTGTAATCTGTGGGTACCAGGTTTGAATTGTGCTGCTGTAGTATCCTTGACCACAGTACTCACCCTAAATTGACACAGTAAGAATAACCTGCTACATAACTGACAAAGATATCAGTTAAAGGTTGACAACATATTAATATCACAGCTGACTAGTCTGGTCAGTGAGTCTGCAGGTTGTGTGACAGAGTATCAGCAACTAACAGGCGGTTTCTCTTGTCGGACTGGTTGCGCAGGACACACCACAGCAAGGAAACTGCGGTAAAGATGAACGGTTGACTGAGCTGATGATCATGGAAAAGTTTTTATTTATATGTAGGATTTGCATATTGGTTTTGTCCTAGATGTTATGAAATGCCATAAGCACTGATCTGTCATCAGAACACTGGCAGTTCAGATCCTTGCAGAGGCCTTGTTGTCTTGCCCTTCAGCAAAATACAGATTTATTTCACTGGATGAAGTGCTGCCTGAGCAACAGAACAACCAAAGCTCTTTTTTAAAGCATCCCACTCCTCCACTATTCCTAAGATAATGCCACAGACAACACTTTGACACAATTTGTTTTATTTGCCTTTAATTGTTAAAATGGTTGCCAAGAACTGGAGCATAAAAACAATACAGTACTTATTTGTAATGGTGAAAAGAAACACCCAAAATGCTAAAGTAGGCATACAAACATACATGTCCACACACTGTTTCCAATCCTTGTAACAGTATTACATCTAAGAGGCATTCAGATAAAGAATGTCGTACTGCCTACAACCTGATTACGTTCTCAATTCACCTAATTCACGTTAAGGTCTTCTGTGGCAAAAATGGCTGCTCATCGCAACTCAGTCCTCACTTGAACTCAGACAGAGCCGTGTAAGACACTCAGCATAGTGCTGTGATCTTTACATATACTGTGAAACCCTCTGTTGTATTTAGTCTGTCCTAGCCAAAATGAAATGTATGCTAGCAGGGTGACCTGATGGCAGAAAAATACAAAATCATCCTGAATGTCTTCAGTAAATACGAAATATTTTAAGGAAATTGATGCACGATCTCCTTTTCGTAGCGGCACATGAAGGAAAAAAACTACAAAAAAAGTGACATGGTCCCCACTAGGTAATGAACAATAAGTGAAACTTAGAATACCTGTTCAGAACTAAAATCTGTATTATCACTAAAGCTTAGTTATATAACCAATCTTGCAAGAAGAAACACCACACACTGCTTTCAATTCCATGCAAAGGTGAGTTTGCTGTTACAGTATTTGGGCACAAAGTGAAAGATGGGGTGGTTTCAGTCGGGTCCCCTTTACAATCAGCAGGTGTTGTTATTGGGTACACAGCCCCTGCCCAATGTTGTACTTCTCCTCAACTACCCAGAAGCGAGGTGGACTGTGGACCAAGCCTGAGGATGGATAGTGCTGGATGGGGAGAACACAAGCAAAGGGGCAGGGCTGGCTGAGGGCAGGATTTGCCTTATTCACGGGGTTCATTAGGGGGTGGGATTTTCACATCTGAGGGCTCCACCCCCCAGATCTCACGGGCATACTCTGTGATGGTGCGGTCGCTGGAGAACTTCCCTGAGCCAGCGATGTTGTGAATCACTTTTTTTGTCCACTCTTTTGGATTCTGATGTAAAAAAATAAATAAATTAAGCTAATAAGGAAACAGAGACACTTTATGGCACACAGGGGAACTACCAAGTACATGACATACTATAATATACAATATCATCTACATTTAAAGTTGTACATAGCTGACAAAATACAAACTTTTTTTAAAAAAAAAAAAAACAGCAATAAAACACAGGCCACACATTTAAAGGCAGTTAAAATATGAATAATTTAGTGGAATACAAACCTGAACAAGGGAATAACATACACTTGTACCTCATGTTACAAACACAATTGGGACCTTAAGTGTTGTTTTAAGTCCAAATGGTTCCCAAGTCCAGCCACTATGTCACAATCAAAACCTTAATAATACAGCCTAATCCGTATAGTTATTCGTGGTTAAGTTCTGTTAAAAACAACACAAAGCTATAATGAATTAAAAATTAATTCTAACACTATTATCATACATAGATCACATAATACAGGGTTCCAGGGTCCTACTATCCTGGAAACCTCAACCGAGAGTAAAGAGTAAATTGGAGAATGGATTCAAAAGTGTTTCACCTTAAAATCCTGATTGTATTTTTTTGCCTACATTCATCACATCAGTGTTTGTCATTATCTGATCACCTAACCATCAAAAAGGCAAAATAAGACACTCCTTCTTAGTATTTTTCTTCCCTCTAGTGGCAAAAAACCGAAGTTTTAAAGAACTGAACAGTGAAACGCAACTGAAAATAAACCCAGAAATGATTGCATCTTCATAAATTCATAACTTGGATGTTCATACCACAAGGTACAGGTGTAAATTTCAGTTATGGCGACACTGTTAAGCTACAATTACAGCTTAACAAATTTAATGTGAAAAGCACTGTGTATAGAAGACCATGTGTTAGTGTTCTCATCACATACCTTGAACAGTTCACTGACTTTATCCTGACAGCTGATGTAGGCTTTGTAGTCGGCAAACACTTTGAATCTTGAAGAGTTTAGAAGGAACATGACATACTTTTAACACGTCATTCATCATAAGACCAACACATACTTGATGAAGAACTGAAGATGAAGAATTACCATCACATCCACCACTCATAGTAGTTCAGTACAACTACACTACATTTTCTATTATGTCAAGGGTTTGGTTCTAGCTGTACTGAATGAATACAGAACACAGCTTTGAGGACCTACCGGTCATGATTCAGGAGCATGTTGACCAGGTCCTTGAAGAGTTCTGGCTCCTTAGGGCTGAAGTAACCACTAGCAATCTGATCGATCACCTGCCGCAGTTCAGCATTATGCTCATAGTACTCCTTAGCATTGTATCTGCAGATGACCACAAGAGAAACTTTATGGTTTACTGTGTAATGTATTATACTCATTTTAGCTGGATGTGCTATTGGTCTTCTTTTGATTATAATAAATAACAAACCTGACATTAGCTACCAAATGAATAAATGAACCAAAACCCAATGTCAAACACAGAATGCTGTATGACAAACCATCTATTTTGGTCTCAAGCATCAGTATAGTGTCAGCTGATTCCCTTCTAGATCCTCACCCTTTTTTGTTCAAAGCCTCTACTTCCTCTACCCTCATGCCAAAGATGAAAAGGTTCTCTTCCCCAGCCTCCTCAGCCATCTCCACGTTGGCGCCGTCCATAGTGCCAATGGTGAGCGCTCCGTTCAGCATGAACTTCATGTTGCCAGTACCTGAAGCCTCAGTGCCAGCAGTGGAGATCTGCTCTGACAGGTCAGCTGCTGGTACCACTGGAGAAAGACAGCGGAAATGAGCGGTGAATTTGACTGCGGATGAGAACGAGACACTGTGCCCCTCTGCTTCACAGAAAACTTTCAAAACAGTCTAAATGGTTTGGGCTTGTGTCCCGAAAGCAGCTACATAAATACAGTATGTATCCCTAACAGCACAATCAGGTGCCAAGGTACCAAATCTAGTTTTTTATTAAAAATATACCAAGCAGTAAAACAGGAAAAGTTACAAAAGGAAATAATGTCAGTATTTTCTACTGTGTATTGAGAATATTTATCAAGTTTTTGCAGAAGTCTGTGCATCGGATTTGAACTTACAACCATCTAGATATAATGCCTTCGTTCAATAATTCTCTTCATGCAGAAAAGGTTCACTCACCCTTCTCAGCCAAGGAGACCTTGTAGTTCTCCAAGAAGATGACCTTGAGTCTGTCACCCACCATAGGGTCATTGTTGACCACCTGCGCCACTGAGGTAATGAGCTTGATGATCAGCTTGGCCATGTGGTAGCCAGGAGCAGCCTGGAGGACACGGACACAGAGGAAAAGCAATTTGGTCACCATTCATAATACAGTACTGCCTCTGAACGGATATAAATCTTATTTCATTGATGAGTCAAGCTGAGACACAAATTTAATTATAAATGCATGAGTACATACCTTTCCACCAATCATTATAGTCCTGGGAACAAAGTGCTTGCTGGGGTTCTTTTTAATGCCTGGACAGAAGTGCAAGAGGCAGTTTGGTCAGTTTGGTTTTAACTGAGATACCTTTTTGAAACACATATCTGACAAATTCAAGTAACCATGGGAAACTGCCGATGAGAATGTTTCACATTCGCAAGACATGCACGAGCACTCGAGTGTATCACCAACAGGGGGCAGCACACAACCATGTCATTTTTAACTTACAATACATTACAGCACAGACAGAACAGCAATCACTTGATGCTAATTGAAACTGGTTTCTAAGCCTAGCATTTACTCAGTTTAATTAAATGCCTGCATATTTTAAGCACATATTTCAGGTGATGAAAACGGTTTTTATATTGGAATTAACCCTCGACAGTGATCTTCCTGAAATTAAACATGCAGTTTATTCCTTCATTACAACTATTAACTATATTTGGCAGCAATCATCTTTAACCTCAGATGGAAAAGTGCTGAATTGGATTGGTTCATTTGAGAAGTCTAGTGCTGTTGTCTGGCATGTCTGGAGGTTAAGAGAGACACAAGGCCCTACGATTGTAGAAAGTGATGATGTGGAGACAGTTGAGCAGCTGCCTCTTGTACTCATGGATCCGTTTCACTTGGATGTCAAAAATGGACTCAGGGTTGATCTTCACATGGTACTCCTTCTCCAGATAGGCTGCAAACTTCAGTTTATTCTCCTGTAAGGACAGTAGCATGGTGTTAGTCACACTAAGAAAAAATTAACATGCACAAGTAAGGCAAAAAAGCCATAAAGTGACCCATTTCTGTGCAAAAAAAAAACAAATGCGCTCTACAATCGAGCCATTAACTCCAGAGCAAACCTCAGACTGGCTTTACAGTCTGTTGGCAGGGAAGCTGCTTCAAACATTTGCACTGTGGACTGTGCCTCTGGACCTGCCTATCTATGTTGAAGTCTAAGGGCTTAGATTCACATGGCTCCAGATCACCCAGTTCTTGTACCTGCTTGACGTTGGCCACATCACGGATGAAGGCGTCATCGTTGATGAAGTTAAGGAGTTTCTTCAGCTGCGAGAGGTCAGTCAGGAAGTTCTCTCCAATTTTCTATACAGTGAGGAGGGAGATTACTGCAGACAAAGAAGGAATCCAACCCCACTCTATACAAGAGACAGAATCTACTACTGAATCTTTTTACATTTTTTCAGCCAAAGGATCTGTTCATCTGTCTTCACTTATGTGACATTAAAACAATAATTGTGTGCTGTAATACACTGTCCATTATACACTTGAATCAGATGTAGAAGTGCCCGATTGCGAGCTCTCCTGTCCCAACCCACATCAGGGCCAGCAGAAATCCACATTACCTCAGCAATAACATCAGCCAGACCAGGGTTACAGAGTAGCAGCCAGCGGCGGGGTGTGATCCCATTGGTCTTATTCTGGAACTTCTCTGGCTCAATGTCATAAAAGTCCTTAAACCTTCACACAAAATAGACAGACAAGTTTTGAAAACAGACACACACATTGTTACAGATGTGTGGCTAAGAACACAGTGGAGTCTGTGTGGCATTTGGATGGCGATTACAGTGTGTTCTTCTCATGTTTGTTTGGGTTCCCTCTGCTCCAGTTTCTTCTCACACTCCAAAGTATGGGAAATCTAAAACTGCCAGTTTTGTGTGTGTGTGTGTGTGTGTGTGTGTGTGTGTGAGTGTGTGTGAGTGTGTGTATTTGGCATTGCTCTATGAATGACTGTAGGGAGTTCGATGTACTGTATACAGCACTGCAAGTTCAACTGAACACTAGTTAATTTCTATACATCACATTGGAAATGTGTCTGTTAAATACACAAAGGTAAATGTACTTTAGATTATACCACTTATTCTCAAAAAGTCTGGGTAAAGGCAACACCCAAGGATAAAACAACAATAAAACTCTGGAATTAAATGCAGCACAATATTATGAATGTTTGGAACACAATTATGGTGCCAACTTCCTGGTTCTGTAAGACACTTTCAAAATCTCATGAAGTGCAATTTGATAGTAAAACAAACAAAGAAAAATATCAGCTGATTCAGTACTGCCCCATTTGCTGTAAGCATGCATGTCTGTGTGAGAGAAAGTCAGGTAGAGTGTGTTCTTACACAGTGCTCTTCACAATGTCCGAGTGAATGCGGGCAACACCATTGACAGCATGTGAGCCCACCACACACAGATGGGCCATGTTGATCCTCTTGGGATCACTCTCCTCGATCAAAGACATGCGCCGCAGCCTGTCAACGTCGCCTGGGTACATGGCCGAGACCCTCTGACAGGGAATACACACATACTACATGATACACATCACAGGAAGGAGGTGGGGAAACCCCCCCTCAGCTGCTGTGTCACTGTGACAGCTGTTTTGGTAGTACTCTTCCTCAAACTGGCCTGTCCTAGCTGGCCTTTCACCACTGTGCTGTAATGTACAGTGCAGATCCCCTGCTCTGTCTTGCAGGCCTCCTACCTCCAGATGCCGGCAGTTAATCTCATAGATGATGTTCAGATGGCGTGGGAGTAACTTCTCAAACATGTAGACAGGCCAGCGCTCCAAAGCCTCAGGCAGGACTGTGTGGTTGGTGTATGCACATGTCTGCACTGTCACCTCCCAGGCCTACAGGAAGGAAACATGACTGAAGGCTACTGCTCCATTTCTAGTTTATTGCCTTTATCGACTTGCTCAGTATATTAAAGCCATTCTGTAATTCAAAGCTCTATACCTTGCAACCAAAGCTTCAACAGGTTATGCACAACAAGATGCTGATGTTTACAAGAGTATAAGATGCAATATAATTCACATTTTTATTTTCTTAAAAGCAACATACAGCAATTTCTCTGTAGTATTCAGTTAATTCCTTTATTCACCTTGGATGGTTAAACTTCCTACAGTCATTCATCCCTGTGTATACTACAGCAATGTAATACAGATATGCACACACACTAGTCACAAGCTCTAAAACACATGTCTTTGGCCTGTGAGAGGAAAGCAGAACTCCAGGAAGAAGCCTACATGAATGCAGGGAAAACACGCAAACTCCACACAGACTAAGGCAGCAGATCAATCCACTACACTACTGCACAATACCAAATGTGTACTGCATTCTGTACATCTAAAAAAGAAACCTTGAGCCACTTTATCTGAGGCAAAGGTTCATGGTCCTCCAAGATGTTCCAAGCTAAAGGATAGATGGAGATGAATTATTAAGCTGAACTCAAGAAACAACATCTCCTAATTTTTCAGCATAAGAACCATCCTTTACATGACCCAGCAGATCATGTCACCCTGAACAATGCAGCTTTTTAAAAGGTGGTAAAGTTCTGCTCATCCTCCTTCCACTCCCATCCTGTCCAAGAGCAAGTAGGGTGGCCACCTACCTTTTCCCAGTCCAGCTTCTCCACATCCACCAGGATCCTCATGAGTTCAGGAATGGCCAAGGCAGGGTGTGTGTCATTCAGCTGAATGGCCACCTGGAACACAGATAGCGAGGAGAAGTGATGCGTCATGGTCACTTTGACCTTACTGTTTATGCACCCTGGAGACTGGACAATGTTTTACATTTGTTTTCTAAGAATCTACTTTTATTTTTAGCTGTACAACTGATGGTGTCTAAAATTCAGTCACAGACCTGGAAGATGACAATATTCTTCTTGAATTCCATAAGAGTTAGTATCAAAATGAAGTATTTTTTTAATGTTCTACTATTTAATATTCTAATATGAAGTATAAAAAAATTAACTGACTATTCAAATGTTGGACATGTCTCATTGGAACAATGCTATAAAAAAAAATTTTAAAAACTGTTGATGTGGCTTGACACTGCTATGTGTGCATGAAGCTGGTGTTTGTAGCCAGAATAACTGTGGATTTAATCTGATATAAATATGGATTTAATTTTCTCTAAACACAAGACTTTCAAGACTAAACAAGATTGTCTGATAAAAGAAAGCTAGCAGTGGTTAACATTTCATTCAGGTTTATGTGACAACATGTAGATTACTGTTCTCTCTATATAAAACATTTTATGTGCTCAGTGATAGACTACAGCAATATTACAGTTGACTGCAGTTTGATATAATTGGAGGACAGTGGGCTAAATCGCTTTATGTACATTTATTG
Organism: Arapaima gigas; assembly: GCA_900497675.1. Taxonomy (NCBI): domain Eukaryota; kingdom Metazoa; phylum Chordata; class Actinopteri; order Osteoglossiformes; family Osteoglossidae; genus Arapaima; species Arapaima gigas. The sequence continues at coordinate 1,439,764 of UFQX01005261.1, read as the reverse complement.
TGACCACTGTGATGCAAGGCCATGACAACATCATTCAAATTCAAGGTGCTGCAGTCTCTTAAACCTTGAGAAAATCGAACCTCAAACCAGAACGAGAGGCTCACCTTCTCAGGGAAGGTCTCAAAGGAGGTCCGCACAGGGTCCCTGCAACCAAATTTTGAGGACTTGAATCGACGGATGATATCCTGGAGGGTGGCAGCCACCACAAAGTACTCCTGCTTCAGCCGCAATTCCTTCCCCTCGAAAAACTGCAGACAGTTCAGGAGTCAGAACCACTTGATAGTAGAGCAAGAACTCAGGCGAGGAAGTGTAATTATTTTCACTGACCACTCTGGCTATTCACTAAACCTTCATGTACATAGTCTCCCAGCCTCCACAATTTACAACACTCCACCCAAAATTCACTTTGCAGTACAGGCCTTTCAGGCATCACAATCTCTCATTATGACATCAATTGCTGTCACTTACGCATCTTTCACTGTTTGAAAGTGGTCCGTCACATGCACACCAAAAATTAAGATTTTACACTCAACCTAGCATGTGTTGGATCTCGGAGAATCCATGTCTGAGAAGTCCTTTTTACAACTTTCCACACCTATGCATTCTGTTTAAAAAAAAAAAAAACTTAGGCCAAATGCTGTGTCTTCAAAATACCATTCTATGTTCAACAGCAAAACCAGGGCTCCCAGATTGCTGCTCATCAGCCAAGGGGTGGTCAATACTGTGAGCAGCAAAAAGTGGCCAAGCACTGAGGGAGAAACTTAAATAAGCTGATCAGGGAACTATTACAGTTCTCTCAACTTCCCACATTGCACTTCTTTAATTTCCTTTCCTTAACGTTTTTATAAACAATGTCTTGAAAAGAAACAATGGATGCTAACTTTCCTGAGTGACTGGTGTGATTAAAATACAGTTAACTACACAGCATAAACTATGTTACATTTTATCCACATATGCTGAAACATGTGATATTTCTTCTGTAATCTGTATACTAAGCTTTGCTAATTTTCAGGCTGTAAATATTGCCATATATCCAGGAGAAATGCTACAGAAGCAGCTGAGGAATCCAACCCAAAGTGAGTTGCTGATCTCTTTGTACTGCCATCAGCCCCAGATGCTGCTGTGGGAACTGTGGTTGCCTGCTGCAGCTCCACTGTTGATTTCATGTCCTTATTAGGGCCTGTGCAACCTACCGCCTGTGCGTGCTGAGAAAGTGAGTTGAGGGACAGCCTGTAGGTTCACTTCATCTACCTTTGTAGATCATTTTTTATCTGTCCCCTTAGCAGTACAACTTGACCTCTAAAACCTCAAAACATTGTATATTTATGCCAGAAATTAACTTTCTGCATTTCTGCTTAGCAAAGGGAAAAAGAGCCATGATGTTTCACACAGAGAGGTTTTCAGTTTCCAAAAACATCTGTTGAATGAGTATAACCGACTTGCGATAATGGACATTTTGAAGTCAGGCAGCATCCTGCTCTCAATATGCCTTTTGTTCTTGTGACTTACGTTGTCATTGGGATACAGGACCCTGGAAATGTTCTCTGCCAAGTTCCTGTCCAGCACAGCCTGGATATAATCCCCCACGTTGACTACAAACAAAGTGAAGAACACTCTCAGACGGGAAAGGCACACACAGCATTCCGCATTCTTTAAATAAAAAGGGCAATCACGGTTTGATCCCTCTCCACTCCTGAGAGGAGTATTGTTTCACTGAACACATGGAACCATGTACGGGATCTGCTACAGTACTTCTGCTATACTTCAGCAAAGTATTTTTCTATTATGGCCAAGAACCTCCTTCAGCAGACTCAGCTCAACAAGATGTAGGTCCAAAATCTCAGCATTCCGCACAAGTCATTTAATTGGAGAGTTGGCCTTCATCAGAACAGCACAAGAGTGTTTCCAGGGGTAACCCTGGATACATGCCACCCCCTTCGCCCCACCCCCACTCCATACCAGCACTTCTGCATTGTGCTAGCACAGTGTACCACTTGGCATTCCAGTCAGCTCTCTCCCTGAGGTAGCCATTGGCTTCACAAAAATAAGTCCATTTTTCTTGAGCAACTCAGACCTGACTGCAGTTTCTTATAGTTTATATGCCTCACTCCCATCTATACACCTTCCTACCCTGGTTACTCTGCCCTAAAACACTGATTAGATCTTTAATTAGAAGTTAAGTCCATCATGATCCATAAAGCACTTTCTATTGATCTCATTGAAGCACAGTTTTAGTAGTTAGGTTCTCTTTTAGAGTGGTCAATACCTGAGAGTACAAATGCTATGGTTGCCCTAAGATAGGACCATTATTGTCACTACTTGTTACATTCTTATATACTGCATATTAGTGTCAACAGGTTGGTCACAACCAAATCTACATAGGAGCAGAGCTATTACCCTGACACCCTGTTTGTAGATAAAGATCCCACCTTGGGGCAGATCTGTCCAATCAAACAAGCTGGCCTATGTCCCACTGCCAGAAGTCATCTCAGCAAAAAGCACAGAAAAGAAACCAGGCCACAATACAAGACTCCTCATAGGTATGAATCCAGATTGGAAAAGGAAGGAAATCACAACAGATGAAATGGAAGCCTGCCTGAGCAGTGCTTTCTTTTTCCATAATGCAAATGGAGAAAATGGGCTGCTTATGTTTGCTTGTATTTGGGGCCTTTGGACCCCTGAGAATTGGCATTCAAAAGGCATGCAGCTAGAGTGAAGTGCACCAAAAGAGTCGCTTCTCACCAAAGCATTGTTGGGACACATGACAGGGCGAGGAACAGCATGCTGACCAGCTAGGGGCCAGTACATAATTCAGATTCTGTCAGATACCAGTGCTAAGGCCTCCTGCCTGTACAAAGGCTACTTTAAAAGAAATGTTCCCAACTAATGAAATGTATATCCTTGTGTGCACATATGTGAACATTATAACATTCATCAGTTTTTCCTCAAAACACTTCCTGATTCAGAACAATGAGTTAATAATGAGTTACAAAAGTTACAAAAATAAGAACATTAAAGCAACTACATGTAAACAAATACCGGTCTACGGTTACTGTAATCACATTTGAGCTAAAGGAGAAAACTTACACTCCTGCAAGTTGAAATCATTGGGGGCCTTGGCTGACCACAGCCTCATGGTGTTAACAGTGTTGTTCTTGTAACCAGGAATAGGAGTGTCATAAGGCATGGCCAACACCACCTGCAACATCAATGGACAAGGAAATGATTCTCACCAAAATATGTTGTAAAACACGACAAAAAAGAATATATGCAACTGAATGCAAAGGAACAGTAATTAAACAAATGTACTGTACATGATGTCATTTTTTAAAGCTCTTCGTACTTGGAGTAGGTGGGGCTATAATCTTAACTAAACTCACCTGAGTGTCCACCCATTTGACCCCAGTGCTAGTGTGCTCCACACGCCCATAAAAATGGACAGGAAGCATGTACTCAGGGCGGGCCTTCTCCCAAGGGTTGCCGTAGCGCAGCCAGTCATCTGCTTCCTCCACCTGTGAAGAAGGACATAATAAACGGTCAACCCAAACTAATCAAGAGAGAAACCCCACACCCACCTCAGCTTTATCCCTAAGACCATCACATCACCTGCCAGCCGTGGGAGATTTTCTGGTTGAAAATGCCGAATTCATAGCGGATTCCATAGCCATAAGCAGCCAGGCCCAAGGTGGCCATTGAGTCCAGGAAACAAGCTGAAGCAATTGGAAGGAAAACAACATTTGCTCAAAATTTTATTCAAGTGCACAAAAAAAAAAAAAAAACAAATTCACAAATGACTGCTAAGTGGCTGGGCAGGAAATGTTGACCAACACAGTGCAAGAGGAGAAGTCATTGCGCATGGAAGTACAACTACTTTCAGAGTCCTTCACCACCATCTGTTAACGTATGTGACGAGGACAATAGCTTTATTCAGCCAACACAAAGTCTCTTTTATTGTAGGGAAACAAAGAGTTACCCACACTTAATCCAAGACAAGCAGGTTATAGTGGCATTAGCTATCAGTCTCCTCTGCTAAGGAAAAATGGTGAGGAATGTATTAGAACACTGTGCTCCAGAAGCATATTTCTTGGACCATACCTGGGTTGTTTCCCTCTCCTATGACAAGGAATACACATGCAGACTGCATGTCACTGTTGGTAACCATCAGAATATGCACACAGGCATTGCAAAGCTGTGGCTCTGACACATCCTGAAATCAAAATTAGCGCTAACATTCATGCAAATTGGCAGCATTTACAACTTGTGCAACTGGCTGTGTATACATTGTATGTGCTGTATAGCGTACGGCAGATAATTTATGCTGCACCTATCCCAGGATCAAGTGACCTCTCACCTGCTAGGCGACCCAGTCCCCCGTTGCCCAATCCAGCATCCTCCTCAATTTCTTCCAGCTCCTCTAGGTCCAGTCCCAGCTGAATGTTCAAGACAGAACACAATATCATCACTCTGCATACCTCCAAACCTGATTCAACTTCAATTATGTCAAATACAACATTTGTAAAAGCTGTGTTCTGTCTTTTTGAGCCTGCACCAGTTCACCACAAACACTGGTTCTTCTGTCTGTGATGCTTGGAAACTGTAATTAGACTAAATAGGTCAAACTAGAAATTTCCCTAGGAGGAGAAAACTAACAGTGTGAGACACTAAAGGGAAAAAACAATCTTTGCTAAATGAAAGTAGTGCAATGCACATTACATTTAGTACTTACCTAAAAGAATGTTTATTCAGTAAATAATTTACAAGCTTACTTGAAATGCTACCTACAATGTTGTTCCATTACAATAGCATAACGTTTTGCTTTAAACCAGCTAAAATCTACTAAAGAATCACCCCAGGCACCCAGTTTTTAATGGCAAAGACAAGATGGGTGTTCAAGAGTCACTCTAACAGAGGTATGGCATCTGTTTTAGCTCACTGTGCCTAGCATGTGCAGGCTGAAGTTACACAGGGGTGCTCACTGTGCAACACCAGCAGGGTTTCTGTGCCTTTTCTTGCATACTGGACTGAGAAGAAACAAGCATCTCTCTGTGTGCAGCACTCATGGTGCCATGACAACAGCAATACACAAGCAGTCTGTTTGAAAGCAGCTAGCAACACCACAGTGCATAGCATATGTACAAATTAACTAACAAAGATAGCTCCTAACATAAGTTCTTTTTGATGTAATCTTCTGCACTAGCAAAGCAATACACAGTCCCCTATGGTGTTTCTTTCTGAAGAAAAATGGATCCTTCCCTCTGTAGTAATGTCAGCTCACATTGGATGTATCAACAGCCAGTACTAATGGAGACTACCTTGGTCCACTATCCACAGAACCCTATCTGGAAGCACTCCCAGGACAGTGCTGTTTAGGGACCAGTGGAAACAAGGACCGTACATAAGACTGGTGTATGTTCCTTGGCACTAGCTACATGTCAGCAGATAACACTCATAACACATGGCACAGAAGGCCACCTTCAGCCTGAAGCAGGGAACCACACAGCATAATTTTTTTTGTGGTGTGAGGGACAGGTACCTGGTAGATGGCTTCATCACAGGCATTCTGCAGGCCCAGATTAATCATGGTGTTCTGCAGCGTGCGACCCATGTAGAATTCCAGAGACAGGTAGTGAATCCGCTGCAGGACAAGGGGATGCAAGCAAGAGAATACTGAAATACTGAGAAGGACTAGCTATATGGTATTTTTAGACAATAAGTCTACATAAAACTTTTATTTTACAATCTAAATCCTCAAAATACTCTTCATGTTCAATGTCCTTCTAAAGAATCAGCATCTATCCAGTACTTATTCTCTGCATGCCACCCAGGCCTGTTGCTTCTGAGTATTTTTGTAAGGGCCCCAATGAGAAGAGTATGGTTGTTGCTTGATGTTATAGCTGTCCAGCTTTTTACATATAGGCCAAAGCCAGCAAAAATGTTTTCTTAACCCAGCTCAGGCCATCCTGCTGGGGCACTGACTGCACCCTTTAATAATCAGGACCTGAAATATACCTGCCCAAATTTTTGTTTTTTTCCTTGTAAGCCAGTGGCACAGCTTGGCAGTTTTAATAAGCAGTTACCCCTGCAAGCCACCCTGGCTGCTGCAACACTGGATATACAGCCTCTAATCCTTGACAGCATGCGCTGCAGTGTGCAGTATTTATTGCCCCACTGCAGTGCACCACCACCCCTGAGAACCACAAGCTGAAGGAAGTAGTGTTGTCAGAGATTCTGCTCAGGGTCTGGGCAAGCCAAACATGTCGACATGGGCTGCTGCAGAAAGTGTTTATACATTTTATCTAGATACTTAATTTCAGCAGACTGAATTCACTAGTCCTTGTCCTTAAAAACCCTCTGAGGTCACAGGTAACATATAAAGATTTTACACAAAGAAGTCTAAACTGATGTTTAGAGTAACATTGTCTTCTTGATAAAATACATAACAAATGAGGTTTGCGTTAGGATGTCCTAGCTGATTATTTTTTGCGTTTCCATTGAAAAATGCAGCCAAGTTGTCAGATCTCATTTTCAGTGGACCTTCTGATTGGCTGACTTGTGAAGCACCTTCCCTGTGACCAAAGATGGATCTTTCCACTGCAGATATTTCCTCTCTTTTTGGCACAAATGCCAAACCTGGGAGACAAGTTGCAATACAGGAAAAAAACACGAAGTGTTATTTCCTTCAATCATCACAGTTGTTAAGTTTTACTGTGCTTAGCACAGTAATGATAACAGAATAACACCCTCTCATCCCCATATTTCAGATTTTAATATGTATTCTGGTCTGAGTCAGAGTCATTGATCAAGTCTATGTATTCTTAAGGCACAATAATTATTTATGTTACACTTATACAAGCATGGTATACTGTAAACAGAATGAATTTCTGAGCCATATCAACACACATAACAGTGCACACCGTAATAAGAGACACAGGTTGTGTTACTATTCTAATGAATGCCAAACAGTCACTGGTTACTTAAAAGAGTGCAGCCACACAACAAAGTACGATGCAGTGCAGTGCAGACACAAAAAAACAACTCAAGGGTAACTCCAGTAGAAGACAGGAAGAACAAAGAACAGATACCCCAGGATGGCATCTGGCTTGACAGACTCACACAGACTCTTATCCTGTGCCAGTTCTCATCAATAATAAAGATCAGTTGCCTGTATGACGACAGTATTAGACAGCCCTGAAAAATATCCTGAAGGCTTCTGACTGATGTTGGGCTTTCCTATATATTTCAGGTTTGGGCACCTTTGATTTCTGTGTTATATGGATTCATTTTATATTCTTAAGGACTAGACAGAGTATTACTTTGAAAATTCTGAGCATCCCTGTTATTTGTGACCTGCCTCCTCAGTTTTATAGCTGGCCTCCTCACTTCTCTTCTTTAAATTGTAAAGGAATTGCATTCTTTAAATCAACAGATTTTTGCCTCTAATGTTAAACCATGACTTGCTGTAATTCTTGTGTTTACACATGATAACCATTTATGACACTATAGTCAATAAAATTCAAATAGGATAGTCAAAAAAGACATAGCCGGAAAATATTTCAATATACACAAATAAGTGACATGAGTGTACACAGAGATAATGACTACCATGAAGTTAGGACCTTAGTATGTTTGTTCAGAAACCTTGCTCAATCTATGCATGAGAACTAAAATGGCACATAACTTACAGCCCAAGGGGCAGAGTTGAAAGAAGGCTTGTATGAAGACATGGTGGTGCTGTTTATTATCCGAGTCATTCTGTGACCTGAATTTGGGTTCCATCTGTTTTCAGAGCAGCTCAAATACATACATGGAAGCAGGGGAAATTCTAATAGTTGAAAACTTTTGAAGAACCTGTTAATCAGCAAAGAATTTGAGCAGAAGTACAGGGCAAGACACAAACCACCAGACTGCAGATACTCAGAAGAAGCAAAAGCTGATCAGGACATTAGCACATGAGCATTAGCACTAATAGCAACAGCTGTGCTGTGGCCTGATGGGAAACTGTGGATGCATGTTGGGTCCACAAAAGTTGTAGGCAATTAACTATAAATCATTTATGAATATCGCTATAAACTGAAACATGGGTCTCTTCAGAATTGTCACTAAATTGTAAATTTACATACCCACAGTCTATAAGATCTACTTTCCCTGTTTCTTCAGATGGAAATTTTTAGCCATCTGCAATCATCCTCTAAAACACAAACACATTGAGCTTTTAAAGGAGCCTTCTTTTCATTGTCATTGGTGTTGTAGCTTAAGAAACACATAACCTACACAGCAAAGACAGCATTCACCTGTGACTATTTGTTTTTTGATGCAGTACATAACATGGGGCTCCCTGAGTTCATAGATAAGATCCTGTGTGCCAATTTAATGTGTGACAATAATCGCAGCCACACCATTACCACACCAGTGCTGTAAAGACATCTGAGCCATTTGTGTAGATTCATGCTAAAGCCATCAAACACCACATGCTGTGAGATAACAGAGAACCTTGCAGGGGGGCTTTGTGTTCAATCTGGGCTGCTAAAACAATTAGTCAGCAAAAACTAAATCCTGGCAAACTCCCAGAAAGTATGAAATAAAACCTGCTTCCTTAGGACTGAGAGGATAGAGAGGCTTTAAAGAAACAGATGTAGTTCAGTACTGTATAGTGGCCTTTAATGAAGGTACACTCCTGCTGCAGGGCTTTCCATCAAACTACAGGAAGAATATCTCGCTGTATAAATGGGTAATTCATCCTAACCTCATCTTACATTGTTAACCCGGACACAGAAATCAGCTAAATAAAGGTTACTAGTAATATGGGCTTAAATTTCTCCCGTCAGCACTATCATTATGTCCTGGGAAATTGCTGTACATGGAAGTGATTTTAGAATATTACAGACAATTTATTTAAAACCAGTTGTGAAGATATTATTTAAAGATTTTACAATATCAATTTTAAAACTTACGCTACAGACAATGGTAGCAACTAAAAATATTAATACGGCAAGATGTGGTTAAAATCCTACCAGCGGGGGGCTACTGACTGAACAGTTGTTAGTGACCATAATTAACAAGGGGCTGTTGCGCGCGAGCGCCGTGGCTCTGCAGAGCGACGGACGATTTATGTACGTTATATTTGGTCAGAAGCGATGGACTTGGGCCCGTCCTGTACCCCGGACAACACCAAGGCTGGTGGCTTTTCCCACATGACAAACTCACATCGCTGCTCATGTGAACACAGATGATGCTGTATTTATGGAGTAACCCTGTAAGTTTTAAAATGCAATCCAAAGCGAGCTACATTGGTATTGGCCGCTGTATTCGGCGACGTCAAACACATCAGTATTAATCAATGACCAACGCTTACTTCCTGTTTATAAAAAGTGACAGTTGTACCTTGGGGTCTTTCTCGTAGTAGTACTGCTGGGTGCGAATCCACCGTCCGACCAGGTGGTCCCGCACCGTGTGCGCCAGGGCGAAGTAATAGTCCCGAGGAGTGGCCACATTGCGGTCCTTGACCAGGGTGAAGTGTAGATGCCTGTTGAAACTCTTCTTGATTTCGGCCACGTCCCCGAGCCCCGCGATGCCGCGCACGCTGATCTGCTTCCTCCTTTCCTGGTCGCTCAGTGGCCTCGCCATGTCTCCGCTTAAACAGGAATCCGCCGCTGTCTAGGTCGTAATTACGTTCCTTCCAACGAAGCTGTCGAAGAGGCGACAGACAACTTGACAGTTTGTGGACAGCCAATAAGCCCGGTTGCTCTTCCGCGATGGGGTACGACTAGGTGGGAGGGGTGGGGAGGCGGGCAGAGATGCCGTACAGTTCGAGGTTCATTGGTGGAGCTGTAGCTCTGAGGAGGCGACAGACAGTTTCTACACAGTCAATGAGCGAGAGCGTTCCTCGGTGAGGGATGGTGCCGGCTGGGATGGGGGTGGGATAGAGGAGTAGGAGGCCACAGAGCACGATGCTCATTGGTGTTCCAAGAGAACACGGAAGGCACGGCACTTCCGGCAGTGCCGAGTCGGGTATTTAAGGCTGCAGCCAAAAAAAAAAGCTTCTGCAGTACCCGTGTAACTGGTGAGAGTCGGGTGTTGCGCAACAAGGCTGAATAAAATTATTAATGTGCAAAATGAGATGACACTGGGGCGTGTTTTATTCTGATCAGTTTTCGATTAGGGAAGTTTCCGGAGTAATTTCGAAGCCACTCTGCAGGTCAGCTGTCAGCTGTACACACCCGCGATTGAGTGAACATTGCCAATGAACCTGACGTAGATAATAGTTAGGTGTAACGTCACTCTTTATCATTGTTACAGATTCAGCAAAAATAAAACCGCTTTAAAGGGTAGATATGCATAAACACTTTTCTTCCAAGGGTCTGACAAAAATTTCTAAGCAGTGGTGAGAACTTGGGGTTTTGCCTTAAGCAATTCTTCAAATGCAATCAAGCAACATGTCTCATCACGAATGAGTAAGATGTGCTGCAACCCTCTGACAGAACACAGAAATATTTCGAAAGATACCAAAGCGTTTTTACAATATTATGATCTTTATAAAACAGTGGAGTCAAACAACATTTCTCATCATTAGTCAATCAATACGGAACGTTTGCAAGAAAAACACGACTTGGCGTCATGCAACGAGCCTCAGCCTGAGCGTCACCTGCTCTTCTCGAGTCTTCTTTGGGTCATGTGACCTCCCCGGATAAAGGCCACGCGCACGGGCAGCATTTGCATTAGATGTTCCTGATAGTCTTTTGAGGTAAGAATGCAAGGGGAGAAAATGTATATGTTATACATACGTATGCTTGGAAATATTCATAGGTAAATTCCTGCTGCTGCTTTATTTATGCTGTACCAGAACATTTAACTGGTGTTATGAGCAGTGCTTGAAGTGGAAATATGTGTTGGTGCTCCTCCTTTTCAGCCTTTTGGCCTGTGTGTCAATTGGTGTCTGACAAAAAATACTAGGATGTTTTGCTGATATTCACAATTTGTATTTCTTTAACAAAGGGGAGACACATTTTCAATTGGTGGTAGGAAAACAGGCCCAGGAGCCACCTTGCACTGTAACTTAGTGCACCCCAGGTAATGAAATGTAGCAATGAGGGCTGTTATGAATAATGATCATGTTCTACAAAAGTGTTTTGTTGGGAGAGCAGCTCAAATGGAGAATCTGGTCAGCAAGGGATAGAAAAGAGTACAGAGAGCTTTTGAGAAGTACTGGTATGCAAGAATTTCCCAGTCCTCCAAAGAGCAAAATGGATAAATGCTGCTGCCCCTGTGTCATGCTCAGTACCAGTACACTTCAAGCACTGGTTATAAGGGTCGTAATGGGGTGTTACACTCTTAGCTAGAGGTATGTTGGGTTTTGTTGGTGCAGACATGTGAAACTTTAATTTGTGAGTTTCTCTGACACTTGGCACAAAAGTATAATGAGCCAATCTCAAAGCTGGGTACTGATGTCCATCTTATTGTTTGAAGCCATGTCGAGCACGTCTCAGAAGCACAGGGACTTTGTGTCCGAGCCCATGGCGGAGAAGCCAGTCACTGCGCTGGCGGGCATAGGAGAAGTCCTGGGCAGGAAGCTGGAGGAGCAAGGGTTCGACAAAGTATGCCCCACACTGCTGGCTGACATGTTAAAGCTCATATTTAGTTGTGCATTCCCCCTCCCTACTACAAAGTTGGTAATGGCTGAATGAAGCCCAAATTTTGGCTTCTGTAGTGTTTCACACAATTTGTCAGCTTCAACAGTGTAATGCTAAGAGCATCTATCCCAGATCAAAAATATGATTTATGTGAAATGATTAACCTGAGCATTCAGCAGTGGCCAGGTTTTCCAGACTATGTGCGTGTGTATATGTGTGGTTAATGGACCACCATCACTGCTGCTATGGTCTTGTTTGGCACTTGCAGGCCTATGTGGTCTTGGGCCAGTTCCTGGTGCTGAGGAAGGACCAAGAGCTGTTCAGTGAGTGGCTGAAAGACGCCTGTGGTGCCAACTCTAAGCAGGCTGCCTCGTGCTCACAGTGCCTCAAGGAATGGTGCGACTCTTTCCTGTGACCACCTTTCTGTTGCTGGGGCAGTGGAGACACACTTTTTTTTTTCACGTATACTATTTTTAATAAAATAAAGGCTGTATTTTCAAGAATGCTTCTGTAGGGTTAACTAGAGGTGTAGGTTTTTTATGTAATATTGCCAATTAAAGGCTTAAATAATGATAAAATAAGTGGCCTGTCATCTGGTTATTTACATGTTAATATAAACTGAATATGTAGGCTTTGTTACATCCCCTGACCTCTCAAAAAATGGTATAGGTGATATAGAATCTGTGTATCTGCAGTTTTTCTACTGTTAATTATACCAGCTTTTTTCAGTTTATGTTTCACAAAAGTCATTAAGCAGGAACTGTAGGCCAAAGGTTAATCCAACAGTTGGTGTAGTCTGTTTATCCTTTAAAGCCAAAACTCTGGGTTCCTTTTTGGTAGCCTACGACTCTGATACATATAAATTGCTCAAAGCCTCAAAGTAGTGAACCTTAATGTCTGTGTCAAGATAAACATTTTTGGCAGTGATGAATTTTGAATCACTGTTTTGCTTATTGTAAACAAAGGGCTGTTAAGTTGCATTTGATTCAAGTGACCACTCTCAGGGCTTTCTTGGCATAATTTATAATTCTACAATAAAATGTGCGTCTGTCCCTCATCATAGGGTTCCATGAAATCACCCCTTCTGGCAAATTCCTGCCATATTGTATTAAATTACTATTTCTTGGGAAAAACAAATCAGTTACTGGACAAAGGGGATTTTTATATTTGAAAATAACATTGTACATTTGTAACAGTTATTTCTGGTTTGTGATTTAACGTTACATGATCATTAATTATGAATAACTGTTCTAATGCAGAGGCCTGCAGTCTATCTGGGGTATGAGATGGTAAACCATGGACAGGGACACAGAGTTTAGGTCACAGATGTTTATGATGTAAATTAAATGTTAAATAAGATCACTGCCTGTGTATTTCTGCAAAGCATGCAACACTACACTGTTAGAGGTGCCAGATAGCATTCCCAACAAGTATTTGTGGTAAGACATTCTTCATTTAAACCCAAAGTTAAGGTTTTAAGCATATTCATGTAATTGAAGATTTTTGACTTGTTCTGAGTTCATAGTTGCACCTTTAGTTTATTAACGTTAAGGGGCAGTAGTATTTCACTGAAAGGTCACAGCTTCAAATCCCACTGTTTGATGTAGCCAGGATTTAAGTGGCTACCCTATGTGTGTTTGAGTTGTACTGGTGTTGTCATGCTGTCTCTAGTGTATTGTGCACTGTGGTCCCAGAGAAACTGCATTTTGTTCTCACTAGTGCAGGACAAAAACCTTTTAGCATTTGAGAAACCAGTTGTGTATCTCTGCCCAAAGTGTTAGACACAGGAAGAAAGAATGTACATTCTGGAAGTAAAATTATCACTAAAAATGCCCTCATACTGAATAATACACCTGTTTTGCAAAAACCTATATTTTTTAATAAATTCTTTTGTTGTATGATAAAGGGATAAAGTAGAGCAAAATGGTGCACAAAGTTGAAACTAGGTGCTTTTAAACAGTCTTCACACTATTGTTCTAAACAGAAATATTGGTCAAAGTTATAAAGTCAACTGCCAAAAGCAGCCTGTGTAGGTAACCACCAACCACCATCTGCATTTTCCAGTTGACTTGTGTGGCATAGTTTGGGAATAGTTGTACAAGTATGAACAGCTATAGAGGAATGATTTGTAAATTAGTGTAATGTGGGTTTGTTTTTAGGGGAAAAATAAGACTTAGAGACTTTAATTTGTTCTACCTGTTACCTTATGCATGCACTCCAATTTTGTCTTCAGGCTGGAGTAATATACAAGGAGCCCCCTACTTATGAGCGTAATGTGCTTTTAGAAATGGGCTTGTAAGACGAAATCATGGAAGTGTGAGAGGTAACTATCACATATTACAATAAAGAAAAAAACTGTAAGCATCCCTGGGCCTATAGTCACACCTAAAGTTCTTTTAAGTAACACCAAAACAAGTCAAAATGGAGATGATAATATAGATGCACTACATAAATTGAGATGGCATCCCAAGATTGCATACAAAAATCAGAGCACAACTTGAAACAAAGGTTGCAGAGATAGTGACTGTACAACAATGGTTGGCAGGGGCACCAGTGAGAAGGCTGCCCTCCAATTCCACAGCACATGGCTGTTGTGGCCCTGTAGGTCACTCACAAATTTAAAAGGGGTCTGTTTCTGAAACAGCCTTTTACTTCCAAAATTGCAAACACTCAGCTCTCCTTATTCATAAATGCAAAACAATCAGCCTCTGATTAACTTGGTAAACAGTATTAAATTTAACTCATACATATGAAAACTCATGTCAGGCTTGTCTCGTATACGATCTGTATTCTAACTGAAATAAAATTTTGTGATACACAAGTACATGTTGCACATCCAAATGATCTATTAAGCGTTTCTTGTGACAATCTGTTTACTATAAAAATAACCAATCATGTTTAAAACAAACATAGCAGGCTCTTATTTGAATAGAGTCCAAAGTCCTTAATTTACACCACAAAATCTTTAGGAATCTTAATCTGTAAAATGACATTCAAAAAGCATATATGACAACACCTGAATATGAGTGATGTGATTGATTAATTATAACAAGTCCCAATTTATCATGAATAATCAAAAAGAAACAGTACCTTTTTTGCCTGAGAATCAAAATCATACATTTCCTTCAAAGTACAAAAACACATTTGTGCTATAATAGTGTTAAAATGCTCAAACCATGATATTAATATGTCCATAAGAAACAGCATAAATAAACATACATTCAAATTAAGTAAACATCAATGAATGCCAATACAGTCACTGAGAAGCTTCCTGATGCTGGGTCAGCAGAGGGAGGGGGGGTGTCACCAGTCACATCACTGTTGCCCACATGTGCACAGCCATCTGCTTAGTGTCTGCGCAGAGATTCGAGGTAATGGAAAGTAGCTCCAAGTGCCCAGCTGGTTTCTACATCATCTATCTTCCTTGCCAACTGTGAACACAAAAATACACCTATTTATTAGTGTTTCGAGTGCTAAATGTGCATGTCAGATGGTGCCATTGTGTTATGTACATGCTGCTTAGATCACTTCAGCGGTCAGAAATGTTTGGCTTAGAGGTGAGGAGCTCCCTCGTACTCTAGAGCAACGTACTCCTGGATACTGTCAAAGAGGGTATAGAATATTTACCTTAAACACTTTGTCCTTTGGAAAACCCAGCTGTTGCAGCAGTACTGAAATGTAGGTGAGATCCAGGCAAAGGAAGGGATGCTCTCCAGGTGTGACTTCCATGTTGTTGCAGGCTGTCATAGGGGTTAGAACATATCAAAACCACCACAAAGAATTATAACCACACGCTTTTTTACAGCAGTCCTTTAAAAAACCAACTGGTTATTTCTTTTGCAGCTGCTTTGTGTGTTTAAAATGATGCACACCAACAACATAGAGGAAAACACTGGACTTCCAGAAGTTTCTCTTCTCTACCTTTTTGAGCAGCATCAATATAATCGCTCACTTTTACAGTCCCACCGGTCTTCTCATCTGAGGAACAAATTGAGGATCTTGTTAAATTCACAAACAAGGACATGAATTTGTAACTTAAATGTTGCCAGTACTACTTTCAGTAAGGCCTTTGCTAGTGTTCCCTTTAGCAAATATGCAGGTAATTGTCAAGATGTATAGTTTGTACAACAGTGAATAATAATATTATTGTTATTATTATTATTATTATTATTATTATTATTATTATTAATTATTAATAAAGGAAAGAAGAAAATTGTTTCCTACCGATTGTTCCAATGTCTACTGCTCTGTCATAATAATAGGAGAAGGCATAGAAATCTATTTCTTTGACATCCTCAGCTTTTTCCACTTTTTTATACAGTACTTTCTCCACCTTCTTGTAGCAGGATTCGTAAATCGGCTCCCCTGCCAACAGCAAAATGGCATGTTTGTGCTTATTTTTAGATTTTGTTTTTTTTTTTTGTTTGAATCAGCATTCAGCCAGTAAGGACTTGTGAATTCACACATTTCACTAAATAAACCAAAACAATTCAAAATCACAATTATCTTCAAAATGCCATCAAATTATGTTTTCATTTTAAACAGGTTCTAAAATGTGAGCAAGTTATGGTATGTAGGGGGCCCTAAACAGAGAAACTTTGACCAGCTTTATCTGCTGACCGAATGGTCATTACAGTCCTCATATCAATGTAAACACATGTCCCACAGCTGAGGAAAATTGTGGTGAATCCCATGGGATTAGGTTCACAGGTAATCTATTATATATAGATTGGCCCTAAAATGGGGGCCTAGAGTAAGAGTTCACAGATATGACACTAACTTACTACACAAAGCTATACTATTAAAGTTGCTCAGGAACTTTAGATAAGTGGTTGTATCTGTGATTTAAATGCCTGTCTAGAAAATTATGCTTCAGCAGTGCTGTTTTACTATAAATTGAACCAATTATAAACACACAAAAAGCACAGTACCTGCTTTCTGTCCTTTTACTGTGTACTGCACTTCAGCGTGTTCCCACTGGCCTGTGAACTGAGGCGCTAAACAAGGACTCACCAGCTCTTGACTGCCACCTACTGTTGAAACAGGTAATATGTGGTTTGAGGTTTGAAAGTCTGAAGACGCTGCAATTTGGTCATTTTACTTATCTATTGATTTCATATATACGTGGTTAACTAAGAAGTTTAAACCTACATACTTATTCACAAAAGGTGTCAGATGGTGCAGTGAGTCCATATACATATTAACTAATCTTCGTGATGTTTTTAATAAATGTGTATAAATGTAGTACTACAATGGTGACAAAATGTGAACGTATGACTAAACATGTACCAAAAAAAAAAAAAAAAAAATTCAAATTCAAAATCCTTAATGCACCAGAATTAAATAATACACCCTAGTGGCTAACAGCATGTACTCCAAGTTAGTTACTATGACCAGCTTGGGGGTTCCAGTCCCTTAAACTGATACCAGCTGACTAAGTGAGGGACACACAACTTTAAGATAATCATAACAGAACAAAACAGAGAGAATATTTAGAAAACCATTATGTAACACAAAGAATATACTAAGAAATCTGATTCCAAGTTTATCAAATTTAAATCCTCATAAAAACTGCACGCAGGGCATTGAACGGATGGCAATTTGTTTAAGCCAGGCACCAGCTAAACCACAGTAACAGCTGGCATCCAAGGAATTAATCTTCCACCATGTTATTAAAAGATTAGATAATGGCTTATTTATGGGTCTGGTTTTATAGAAGTTGAACAAATTGAAAAGTACTCACAGGGCTGCCCTTCAATTCCACCCAGGACAGCAAGTCTTGCAGACATGAGTCCCAGCCCCAAGTAGCTGAGTACAGAGAAGAGACACAGCTATAACACTGTTTCTCATAGACACCCCAGCAAATTACTGCTTAACATTTCTGTAACATTTAAGGACAGAGACTTAGAGATTCTGTGCTGTTACACCATTGAGCAAAATATCTAATTTAAAATTGTTCCAGTAAAATATCTACAATTTTAAGTGACTTTAGGCAAATGCCAGCTAATAATAGAGGAATAATACCTGTGTGCGTAAAGTGTGTGGGTGCTGTTGAACATCTGTACTGATGTGATGTATTCAAAAGGAGAGGTCTGGATAGCTTTCTGAAACAAACACAATGACTCCACATAAATTTGAAACATTCATCACTTTGAACAGCAGGGATGTTTACTTTAAAACCTGAACCTCAGACTTGCCTGATTTTTTTTTAACCAGTGTATCCCCAGAAACTTCTTGAAAACACTATGCCAAATTCACATAAATCCCCAAGCAGTGACTACCATCCTAACAGTTTGACAGTCACAGAATCTCCCTATCCCTTAAGTTGTATTCAACTTTATAGTGCTGTTTATTACTGTTTAATCAACTTTAAACAGTTCTCCAAGTTGAAGCTGACTTTAAGTGCACCTAAGGTTTACACTGGAGTAACAGTGCAATCAGTAGTGAGCTGCACTGCAGTCTTATCATGTTTCCAAACTATGGCAAACAATAAGTCTGATCTAACAGACAAGTGAGAGTCAACATCCTCAAACCCAATTTTGCTTATCAAGTGGCAGCTTGAAGGCAAATTTAAAGTCTTTCGGAAGCGGTGTAATAACCTGGTAAATTGGTCTTCAATCCACCATGTACAAGGTCTGACCCAGTTAAAGAACAAGAATTCCCCCACAGTTAAACATTAATTTCCCAGCCCTTCGGATTACAGAGGCATTTGCAGATTACGCTCTAAGACTGGAGATAGCCCAGCAGTTTTGCACATTTAAGAGATCTGAATTTGACATATTCCATTTCACCCTACCTCATTCTGTGGGGAGAAGGTGATCTGTGTGGACCCTCCTCCCAGGTCCAACATGCCGACAGTGGCCCTCTTTGTGCTGTGCAGGCTGCCTACAGGAAGAGAGAAGCAGGGTCTGTGGTGTGGCAGTAGAGCACAGCACGACCATATTTGCCAATGAAAGATAATCAAATGTTGTTATCCAAGGTGATGTGAAGAAAGAATTTGTTCTTTTCTAAACTGAGTTAGTTTTCACACAGTGAGGGCGGGTGTCAGAGCTTGTTGGTGTGGACAAGTTGCCCCAATTCAGTGTCTGGCTCACACTGACGTTACTTCAAATGCATTCAAAGGGCCACAGTGGCACATTCATTATAATATTCCAATTGCTATTATACTGTCTGAAATAAATGTCAATGCAGAAAAGCACTCTTACCTATTAAAAAGTTGACAGTGATCCATGCAGAAACACCTGTACAGAATAAAGTGCAAAGGAAACCATCAAAAATTCAACTTAGAATACCTGTTCAAAAGAGATGGTGCCTTCTCTGTTATGTTTAATATCAGTTACTTTTTTAGCATTTTTACTGTCATCAAAGGGGCTGTAAAAGTACTAACAGTCCAATGCAGTTGTATTCCTTCAAAAAAGGTCTTTACTCACAATATGTGACCACATAGAAGTGTATCATACAGGCTTTACGATAAAACTCTTAGGACTGTAAAGAAGCAACTGAGATTTCAAAGCAAACGATAAATCTCAGCCTAAGTGCTGTGCCCTGAATTAAGGGCTACAGATTCACTTATCTGGCCTATGGGTCACCCTGTTCTCTACAGAACACGCATCCTTTTGCATTTAAAGTACATCTGTTCAGGCCCAATAGACATGGTTAATCTCAACTACAATAAGAAGCTGAATGAGGGAAATACAGTAGGACTTCAACAAAGGGACTGAACACAGTTTAGCAGCAGTTCAGAACAACAGCCATCAGCGTGGTCTCTTACGTACAGATACGGTATCATGTTGACATCAACGTATCTGTAGTAAGTCAAGAAATTGATTTTTGTTAAAGAACTAAGATTTAGCATCACAAAGTGATATTGTAATGTGAATTTATGAAGCAGATGAACAATGTTCTCAAAATGCACATCTGTTTAATATGAAATGGTATCATATGGTAATTTGATACATATCCACATGGAAGTGAGAATGAGGGTTGTGAGGTCGTATTAGTGTCAAATCGGTGGTTTTTCTGCAGACTAAGAGCCTCTTTGTGTTTACAAAGATCAGATTTGGATTTTAAGTGCTTTCCGATAGCTGAGTTGCACAAGACTATCTACTTTTATTAATTTAGCAGATGCTTTTGTCCAAAATGACATACAATGATTATTATGTAGTTTACAACTGATATTGATATCTGTTGTGAGTTTCAGTGCCACATGTAATATAGCAAACTCCCTGCAGTCATTCACCCATGTATACAGTACAGCACAGGTACACACAAGTTAGGGACAATTTAGAGACACCAATTTCCTTGAAAACTCTTTGGACTGTGGAAGGAAATTCACATGAGTGGGGAGAACATGCATTCCACAAACACTGAGCACGGTTCAAACCCCTGTCCATTCCTGAGAAGGACATATCATTTCAAGAATGTGCTGTGAATTACTTAGAAAAGCAAATCTCTGCGGGCTTTTCTTTGTTGCACATCGATTCTCTCTGATAAGCAAGTTAACTTGAACAAGTTTTACTTGTTCTGATAAGAGGCACTTAGCAGGCAACCACTACAGTGCCTACTGGGATTTCTGCATTTTTAAATGCTTTGCCCACCACCGTGCAGGTGTTTCCATATACATGTGGAAATCAGTTGAGAAACAGCTGCAGGCATTTCCTCCTTCACAGCAAATTATATACCAAATAAATGCATACTTTTGTAAGATGTTTTTAAATAACCTACTAAATCAGCAGGGTATTTGGAGTAAAGCAAAAAATCCTTCCTATCCTTTAGCCCTGTAGCCATACATGATATGTACTGAATAATTATTTCTGCTGTGAAATTAAAAACTAAATACATAAATAAGTAAATATTTTAGTGAGAGGGTCCATTTCCTTCCATAAAAGTTTTTTCCCTACAGGTAGAGCGCATGCTTAGATAGTGTGGTCATCATACAGAAGATCACGCACCTTCATCAGTTCCATCCATTATGGACACACTATCCGCTCTGGACAAGAAGGGAGACTTGCTGAAGACATCTCTCACCTCAGAGAACATAAATGATTAGCTTAGAAATAGTGTTCTCTTCACTGCACTTACAATAACATCCATCTATACACATAGCCAGTCCTGCTGGACTGCCACCCTGGCTACTGTGAGTTGTTACCTTATCCAGCAGGTGAGTGGCCTTTTCTCCAGGTAAAAGACGCAACCCTGCTGTGGCCTTCAGGACAACAGGCGTGCTCTTCCATAAAGACATGGGGACAGTGTCCATGGCAACACCTAGCAGTTCCTGTACTCCATCTCTACACTGATGGGACAAAATTATTCATTTTAAAAATTGTTAGTTTACATGAAGCTTTCTGAAAATAGTTCAAGAATCTTGAATTATTGCATAAAATGAGATGCTCTGCTACCTTTAGGACACTGATCATACCTTATTTTGTGATTTATTAGTTAAATAAGGTATTTCAACATAAGATCTTACTATTCTGTGTTATATGAGGTTTTCAAGTCCATACAAAGTTTCTCACCTTATCTGGATCATCAGCATATGCAGACAGGCCTGGTTTTATGGCTCTGAAGGTCTCATGGGCCAATTTGGGGGCCTCTGTCAGTGGAAGGGGAAAAATGATAAATCAGATAATCATGTAATCATACATTTGTTGAAATGTTTTAAACTGCCTTGTATTTAGAAGTAAGGCTATTTCTCAGAACTCTCCAAAAAAGTCTCATAATGTGTGTTTTTCTGGATTTCAGTGAATCATTGTCTTACAGCACCAATTGACCATAGGGGTGAAAAAACAACAGCACATTTGAGCATAATAGTAAGTGTGTGGAATTGATATACAAAGGGGAGATGTGCCTTTCCATACACTGCACTACAAATATGAAAGTCATAGCAACTGCTGGTATCCAGAGTCAAACAGTAATATCAATGTAAGATGTGCACCAGTGCATTAAACACCACAGCATACATACATACCTGTTTGCATTTTCACAGTTATGAAAAATATGGTTGAACAAGACTTAAAATAATTGCAGCACATACAAAAACATTGCCACTTCAAAAATTTGAACTTCCAATTGAAATAATGTCAAGAGACACAAGAGCTGTTTAAGTGAATTTAGAACATAAGAACAAATAATCAGCAATATTCTTGAGCCATCAGATTTTCTGAAAGTGGATATTTGTGTTAAGAAAAGAGAGCATCCACATCTACGGTGCCTTTCATGTACTTTTATGCATCAAAAACCATTTTAATGGTTTTTAATGATGATGTAGATTAATGTACATCTGCTTTTTATCTCAAAAGTTTTAAAGAGATTTTGATTATGCTTTGCCTTTAACAGAGGCAATGCAATCACATGTTTTCAACGTGCTTAGTGACCATGGCAACACAGCTTCAGGGCAAATGTGTGTAAAACATAAAAGCTTTAACAATATTAACATAAATGGCAGGCACTTAATGTCCATTAGCATTTTACAATCATGGGTTTACCAATAAAGCTAGAGCAGCACTTAAGTGATCAAGCTTAACGTTTCAATGCGATAACTGTGTGCATCACCCTGGAAGCCGTCAGGAGAGTTATTTCTGCACCAGTGAAATTCCAAACACGGACAGTCAAAATCCAGGCAAAGTAAGCCCCATACTGACAGCCTGCTTAACAAATGAAGATTTCATTTATAGACAAGTCCATTATATGAATATGATGATACTCTTTTGGTAAAGTAGAAAACAAAATCACAGCAAAATAAGTTTGTAACAACATTTTAGACATTACTGAATACCATCTTGTGTAAATATACAATTTTTTTCCTTTTGTGTATGCAATCCAGGGCCCAGGTTTGAAGACCACAAACAGTGGATATAGGACGTACCATTTTCTTCCATTAAAAACTTGAAAATGTGAACTCTTGTTCCTGTGCTGCCAGCATCAAACATGATTCCATATTGAAAGTGGCTTCTATTGAACTCCTCTGGAACAAGTGGGTGGTCACTGGCAACAGCTGCAGCTGAGGGTTGGTTGGGCATTCTCAGGAGTGCTGCCCTCCCACTTTCAGCATGTCTCTTGACATAGGTCAGGTAGGCCACGAGGCAGCCCGCAAACACAAACACAACGGCTAACTTTGGTATCCTCATCTTCAGAATGTAAAAAGCTCATCACTGCTCCTCTGCTTCCACTTAAGCGGGATCCATTGCGTTTTCACTGAATAAAGGACAAAAAATAACATGGAGTTATTATTCATTAGCATCAGAATTACGTTTAACTCCCACCAGCACTTAAGGGGGTTAAGATATACACGTCGTTTTGCCTGTTGGAAGCTCTATCAGCATTAACTGTCGCTACACGGCAGGACCAGTTATCCTGCTTTCACAAGGTTCTTATTAAAATTCCCAAATATCACCGTAACGCTACTGATAAGTAGGTGTTTTTTCCCCTTACTGTGACAACTGTCACCCAGAAGATCGGACTACTTTATTAAAAACGTCCCACGTCAACGACACCACGGCACTGTCAGGACCGAGCGGGTTAGGCGACGACATGAAAAAGAAACAGTGACCATCGTTCTTTTCTTACTACTGCCGAATATGTACCATTGTTATTAATTCCGAATCACACACAGCTGCTGTTTCTGTCTAGAAATCAACGAATGTACAGTTACAACATATCACGTCACACATTATAAGTATCTATTGCTTTCGCTCCCTGTTAAAAATACAAATTAATAAAGGTAGCCAAAGGTAAAAGTTAAAGCGAACCGACTTCGCAAGTGACCTAACTGTAGTATATTTGTTCCACTGTAGTCACCTGTAACTAGAACGCCTTTCTTTGGCGTGTATTTCACCCCTTACCTTCAGTATTTCAGACCTTCTGTAATGAAGCTCATACCGGTTTCCGTGTCTTCAATGGGTTCTTTGAGAAACTCAAGGCGTCTCCATTTGATTGCGTCACACTAATGGAATGTAGTGATGACGTCTCTTGTTGTTTATGTCAAACTTATGCATGGAGTGAATGACGTGCAAGGGCGAAAGTTTGGGTGTGTTCTTTCTCCATTCTCACCGAGAACGCCAAATTATGTATCTGCTAAATTTGTTTGAGATTTAAAACAAATCTTATTTTGAGCAAAATATCATTTATGATTATAATTTTTACATGAATTGCACGTTGCTCACAGTGATGGTTGCAGTGAATTTGACCATTCACAGGACAAAACAAACTGGAAAACACGTAATTAATAGGATATTATTTTTACAAGATGCAATAAATGATGTACAAATCTTTGCATTAAAAATAATAAGCAAATATTTTAGATTTTAATTAGTCATTTATGTTACATTTTATGTTAGTCATATATTTCCAACTGTATTGTTTTTATAAATGCAAAGCTGAAAATTTCGTTTAAAAATGTTCCAAGTTTTTTCTTGAAAACGATGCAGAAGAATGGAAAGCTGCATTACTATTGTTTTAGGTTTGGGGCGCTATTTTTCTAGGTGGACAGCACACGTGAAAAGCCGGGAATACTGTACTGTATTGTCATTCT
This sequence comes from Arapaima gigas, assembly GCA_900497675.1. Lineage (NCBI taxonomy): Eukaryota > Metazoa > Chordata > Actinopteri > Osteoglossiformes > Osteoglossidae > Arapaima > Arapaima gigas. The sequence goes on along the minus strand of UFQX01005261.1, from coordinate 1,415,608 downwards.
GATCCAATCGAAATACATTTGCACGGGAAAATAAAATATGAATTATTGTTTAAGCAAACTGCATCAACACTGCGGGCCTTTAGTAACTTTTTAAGCAAATATTATGCACCTTCCTCTTCTGAAGTGGAATATATATAGCCCAGTTTCTTTTTATATTTATAACGTTTATTTTTGCAAATGAACAATTAATTGTTTTTAGAGGAAATGTTTCACTTGATGAATTCTACATTGTTTCATAGAAAATACAGGTCTTACAACAATCTATTTCTGTGATATTTAGTAATAACAGTATATCCTAGCTTTGACATGATTTATTGCTTGTCCCTTAAAAGTATGTATTTTTGTCTTCACTCTGTACATCCAGTACACTGATAAAATATAAGTTCGTAATTCAAAGGCATTAACAATTAAGTGAATAAGCTCATTTTACAGGTTCTCCTGAACTGTATATGCACCTAAACTACTACTAAACTAGATTATGAAAACATTGGCCTGGTTTGTTTAAATTAAGCCAGTGCCTTCTGCAGTTTAAGTATTTGGACCCAGCAGTTTTCTGTCCGTTTATTCAGCTTTAAAAAGAGATTACAGGGGCCAGTTAGATTCACATTGCTGCTGTCTGTAATATGGCACCAGCTGGTCTGTTACCAGCCAGTCTGTGTCAGAACCACTTCACCACTCCTTTGAGCGATGAAAAGTTTTGTTAAAATTCACCAGGCTGGATCAATAGGCCTCCACAGGCTTCTCTATTCATTACCTCAATTAACGTTCATTAGGCTTGATATATGGGCCAATCTGTTTCCTCTGTCTGTTTTTTGTGGATACACACCCACAGACGCACACTCACAGGCATAAAGTATACATATATTACCAAATCAATGACCCACATTGGGATGCATTGGGTATATGATGGGGATGGGAGTGTGTGCAAAGGGTGATATTCAATTAGTTCTTTATTCAGCTTGCCCTTAGACCCAGGGGACACTGTGAAAGGACCATATGCTTGCCATGTGAGTATCTATCTAGGGCACAGGTTCTCTCGAAGCAAACTGTTTTTCATGTGCACCTCCTCTGTCTTTTGTCAAAGATGAGATATGGTGTGGGTGGTGGGTGGGATGGGGCTGGAGTACGGCTGCCACTATCCCACCCCTACAAACTGTGGGCTCTTGGTTGTAGGGAGTAGTGGCTTCTCTGACAAATCTCAGCACACATGAGTGGATCCATTGTACACCTACTAGTCATTACAGATGCCCATTAACAGTCAGCACACAATAGCCCACACACCCGTCCAACAGCAACCTGGAGCAAATACTGAGCAACACAATTAATTTCTTAAGTGGCAGTTTTTAGACCATCTCTTGATCAATTGGAGGATGTCAGTCACAGAAACTGTGAACCTGGGTGGAAAATTACCAAATAATCTGGACTTTTCTGCACCAATGACAAGTTGAAATTTGTTTTTAAGTAACTTTGACATGACAAGTTTATAATAAATGTTAAAGTATTTAAAGTAAAAATAATGACGTCATCAGGATTATTAAACATAACCTGAGCTAGAAATGTAGCCTCTGATTGGTTGTTCTTTAAGCATGTTCATATTTTTTAATATACAAAACAAGACATGATGATAATAAATAGATGTAAATATAATTGAAGATAAAAGTTGAAGTCAAAAGTATTGTTCCTTTGTTTTTAGTCAAATATGAGATGTAAGGTATGTCTCATATTTATGCATTTGTAATGTTCTAACTGTATTTTGTACCTCTGCAGCACTTATATGTAATTTAATCTTTAATCTCTTAATAGCTTTTTATCAAATAATGGGTCAGACATCATGCTTAATGGTTTGGTAATCTCTCCCCTTCACGAGCAAACGATGATGATGATGATGATGATGATGATGATGATGATGGTGATGAGTATTATTATTGTTGTTGTTGTTGTTGTTGTTTACATTTTTCATTTGCATTTATGCCTTTACGAGACACTTTTCAATAAACATTTTGAGTCAACAAATTCATTCTGCAAAAAGTGCATCCCACAATAGTCAGAGTATGTCTATGTTTAGACTACTGAAGGAGGGCTCGTTTGTTTGACGTCACTGATTCAGATATTCTAATAGCTACGTGTACCTTTAGCTACTTTTTGAAAACATATATAATAATCATGATAAACCTCTTCCATTCTGACCCCTACCAAAAATCACGCAAGTGGTCACTATGAGTTGAATTTGTCTCTGTGGTGCTTACCTTATTCCAACTATTAAAGTTACATACAAATAAGAAAACAAGAGAATAAAAAGTAACGGGTGCTGAAGGACTGAAGTATGAAAGAATCAAAGAGGTAAATCGAGTCAAATGAGATGAGTTTTGAAATCTTTTTCAATTCAGCAATTTTGGACCCCTTATGAGGAAGATGAGCAGGTGGCCAGAGGCTGAGAAGAGCTCTGTATCATTTATATAACAGACACATTATTGCAACATATAAATGGCATTTACGAAGAACCCCACTCAACGATTAAGTTCCATCTTCAATAAAAAGATAACTGAGTTAAGTGAGGCAGACATATAGGTATCTTCCCTTCATAAGTCTCATCACCAGCAATGAAAACCGCTCCTGCAGAAACAGCATCTTCCATGTGCGTATTTCCATTGAGCTCATCATTCCTTTATTTAGGAAACCTTTATCCAGGAAAGATATGGTTTTTCTCATGGAAATAGCTGGACAATTAAGCCCCCAAACTGAACTGCTTTTCTGATGCTGAGTCTAGAAACAAATGAGCCTGGGTACTCTACTGTAGTATTGTCGCCTGAGGAACTTATGTCTACATATTGAATATCACATGAAGTTCACAACGCTATCTGACCTTTAGGTGTGTGTATTTGATTGGAAGTAAGGGAACCAAGAGTCATGGGACATATAAGCTTTCTTGAGCCTCATGAGTACTACTGCAATAATAAATGATCTGTAGATCAGCGAAGGGCAGGTTAGAGAGTGAAGACTGAGTGACAGTTCTCTGTGATTCAGAGTTCTGTTATACCATTTTTGTCCTTTAGTGGGTTGTTGTTTAACGTTGTTGACATGTTAAACCTCGCACTGAGTATCTCCTAAATAATAAGAAAATTCTTTAATCTCCTTTAGAGTACTAAACATTGTCTAATCCCAGTTATATTGGTTATTCTAAGTACACAGAAGCCACAGAAAGCCAGGACCTGTTGTATTTCATAGGGATGGTCCACCTCAGATGAAATAACATAAATCGATTTTAGGAGAATTAGTCATTGTTCTTTATTACCATAGTGGCTTTTCAATGAACACAATTCAAATTCCCAGAAAATCTCATTGAACATAAATTTTAATTTCATTTCTACAATGCAATCATGTAAATCCGACCTGAGTAATCCAATGAGATTAAGTAAATTTACTTTGGTGTACTTCTGCATACTCAAAGATAACAATATACAACAATACAAAAATTTATGTAAGGTAAAATCTCTTAATTGGCAGTGGTCTTTTCCTTTTCTGAGAAAAAGTTGCAGAAAGTTGGCTGATGATGTGATTTAATTTTTTTTCAGAATTCTACTAATTTTCTCATTTAGTATGAACTATTTAAGAAGGCTGAAAGAAATTAATTTATTGAAAAAAGCAGGTACTGAACATGTCCATCTCTCACTTAATCCACAGTGAACCCCAGTCTAAAGAGATGAAAGTGGAATCTTCTGTTAATTGTTACTCAAAAGTACTTACACTAAATTACATCTTTATAAACCCTTCAAATTATTTCTTAATAATCCTCCCTCTGGAATCACATGACCTAGATATGTTGCCAGTAAGGGTCATTAGGTTTTTTACTAAGGATCTTTTTACATGCAAATAGTTGCTAATGCTTTGCTATTGATTTGTAATACAAACAGTTATAATAAGATTTTTTAATCAATTTGAGATCAGACAAAATATAATACATCTTCCACACTGCTACAATGTCAGTTAATTTTGTCTGTCTTCTCATTTGTCCACGTTCCAGCCGTGTAGCCATATCCAGATACACCACAGTATTGCATCATGATTGCAAAGGATACCATTGTTGATTGTTGACTGCATTATTTTACTCCAATCCAATTTTCATTAAATCGTACCTTTTTCGATATAAAATGGATAAAATGGTTACCACTTTGATAATGCATTAAGGGGAGCACTGGATGTCATAATATTAATGGGATAATTTAATGCAATTTTCTTGATTCATTGTGCTCGGATTGGTCAGGCTAATCTGAAAGAATGTTTAGGAAATCAAAAAATGGCAAAGTAGGGCTAATCCGCTGTGATGTCTTTCTCTGATCATTTCAGGTGAACTAGTGGGAGGTGGGGGAGGTCTCTTCAAAGGATATAGTGGCTAGTACTAGCATCTTGCATGTCACAAAAGCATAAAATTATTTTATTTGTCAGTCTAAGCTGTGTTAAGTTTCCCAAATAAGGTTGGTTACTCAAGCAGGTAGAGTGATATAAAGATGAGCTTAAGTCACATCAAACTAGGCTCAAGTAAAATAATAAATGAAGAATTTTATAGTATTTGGATACCCTAATGTGGAGCACTCATACAATTGTGAAATAAATACAAAAAATTTAAAAACTTATCGAAGCAATTTTACGACATTTACTTTGTCAACACTTAATTTGTTTTTTAACTAGTACATGCTAGAAACACAGAAATCAACCTTTTTGATTCACCTCAACTGTGTAGTCTTCCCTTTAAAAGATGCATGTTGGCCTTTGGAAATAGTCAACATCATAGTAAGAGAGCTTATGCATTTCATAGCAGTTGCATTTCAATACACCTATATCCATCAGTTTTTATGCATTTTAAACTATCAATTGATGCCATGAGCAACTTCTGCAACACACTTTGAACTTTTGTGCAATGCTTTCTTTCACTGTAAAGTGACATTATCTACACTTTTTGTACATATGAAACTAATTGGTTTACAATATTTTATTTTTTTGCATGGATCACAGCAACCTATCCTCAGCACTGCACATCTGAAAATTTGTATCGATAATCATATTTTTCCAACCTTGAAAGGAGGAACTGGACTTTGGCTTACTGACATTCCTAACCCCTAATGTACATTTGGCCTTCTATACTTGTTCTATGTAAATATGCAAGCTGATGTTTTGAAAGGGGGATTTAACTTCAATGAGTAAGCTCATGCAACCATGAGGGAAATAAAAACAAATTAGAGGATGCCCAATAAAATTACGAGGATTGAGATTTCTTAGTCATAGAATTGGAGGGGGTTTGTTGTGTGGATGATTGATGCTCTACGATGGCAAATCCCTGTCACATGCAGCGCTAGCCACATAGAAAAATGTGCTCCCATGCTGGAGACGACAATCAGTATGATAAGTTTAATCGTCAAAGCCACAAAAGCATATTTTTGGATTTTTATAGTTTTTCAGAATTGTGTGTTAAACAATCCATCCACACCACTTAGATTATGTTTTTTATGGAGGCAGTAATGGCAGTTTGATCTTTTAATATAAACACAATAAAAAAAAGATTCTGATGGTAGCTAAAGCTGTTTCAATCAGATTTGAGGAAGAGTGAGGGCAAAGCTGATTAAGCACACTGTAAAACACAACACTTGTGTAGGACACAGGGATGTCAAGCAGTTCTAGTCATGCTGGGCCTCTCAGGAGATGTTTCAGATAGGAGAATGATGCTTGTTCAAGAATAATGCAAGGTCATATCACTGACTGCACACAGGAATCGCAGGTATACATTGCGTACATAGTCAAGTCCTCGTTGCCCACAGTGAGCTATTGTTTGCTTGAAACTAAATGTGCTTCTTTGTCTGATGACCTGTTAATTTTATGCCCTAGCTGTAGTTACAATTACAGTAATGAGCGCTGGAAAACAAATCACATAATGCTTTATCCTGGCAAATCATAAAGTGTCGCTACACAACCCTAATAGCATGACTGCTGATACTTGCTTTTAATTTAAGTAGTCCAGGACAAGTCTCATTAACATGCCTGTAGATTAACTCATTCAGAGCAGTAGTTGTTCCTTTTCCTAATGCCTTTTCACCAGAGCTAATCCGAGTTAACATGGATTTAAGAAATGCAATGAGATAAGAAGCAAAATTAAGTGATGGCAGAATCAGTAAGCTACCACTGCAACCAGCAAACACCACACCACATGTCTGCTGCCTGTGTGTGTGTGTGTGTGTGTGTGTGTGTATATGTTTTTTTTAGATTAAAAAATGAATTATTAATTAATAATTGACCTTTTAATGTGTAAATCAGTTTAATATTGAAATACAAGTTGAAATTTAAATAAAAACAGTTTTGTAACAAATCAGCTTCACTTTATTTCTGGCTTCAGAGAGTAAAATTTTAAATGCTTGTTTATGTAAAGTTTTACAGCAGTAAATCATCATTCAGTGAGACTGACATAAGCCTGTACAGAGTTGCTCGTCTTCACTCTGTTTTGCAGTTCGTTTAGATATTAAAAACTGTGGAAATTAAGCACACTATTCAGTATTCTTATAATAGTAGCATTTGTATGGTATATATAAGTCTATTATGGTCACTAATGGACTTTGTATAATAAAAATTACTGTAAATTAATGTCAACAAATTCCCATTTATCTTTTTTATTTTCCTTAATTCATTTAGCAGACGCCTTTTACAAACGTGACAGTGGATTTTAACCTCAAATTCTGTTTTTTGAGCACATTAAATGGTATGATTTTGGACTTATATTTCATTACTTTGCTACATTACAAAGCTGAACAGTATCCTCATATCATTCAGTTCATACATGTTTGGGGAACCTCAGGTCCCTACAAAGAGCCTTCAGTGGAATGAATATGCCCAACCACCTTCTGCCAAAAAAGCATCTGTGGCGTCATGCCGAGTGAGGTATGGGGCAAGGACAGGCGATATAGGTTGTAATACAACATATGCAAGAAATTAGCTGCAGAGCAACTGTTTTACCTCTGGGGTTTTTGGCAGTGTTTTAGGGAGTTCAGAGAACAGGCAGGCTGAAGCACTGCACGTGTTATCTCTCCGTCATGCGCCATCTGTGGGCCCAGCACAACCTGCATGATGGGACAGTGGGCTCTAATAGCTTGTGACAGAGGAAGCATGCCGTGTGGGGAGCAGACATTTGCCCTTCAGCTAAGGAGGATTGTCCATAGTAACCAGGGTGTGGAACTAGTCTGCTAAAGACAGCTCTGTACCTGTTAATGTGAGCAATACCTTCTTCCTTCTTGGGGGGACCTGAAAAACAGTTAGATGCGATACAAGTGAAAACAGCTTAACTTTAAACCACAAAAAAGATGGTGAACAACATCAAAATAAAAAACTTATTCTAATCTGTTCACCATGCATGTTTAATACCAATCAACTTGCACATTATGGTGAAAATATTGTATAACGGTTCATAGTTCTAAACTGAAATGATGTTTCTTCAAAAACTAGAACACATAGACCAGTGGTAATTCTGTAACATAATTGGCAATAAATATTTTCTTCTTTGTTCAAGCATTCGGCTTACTCTTTTTACATGCTACAATGTACAATTATTTGAAGGTGTGGAGGTTTGAAATTTTTGTCAAACTGTAAATTAATGTTTGCATTTTTAAACCGATTTTCTCTTCTTTTCCCTCTTTTCTTCAATCTGTTCTTAGCCTCTTTTGGGCTAATCCTGTCACTGTTGATGGGTGGGGCCAGCTGTGTGTGGCAGCTTGTGTGGGCTGACACTCAGGGTCATCGCTGCCCCTGTCACTTTCCTCCCCTGTCTGCCCCTACACCACTGCACCCCCCCCCCCCAGTGATTCTAGTATAGCTGTTACAGCTATGACAAATTAACTGCACTGCCTTCTATGGATTAAACACAGGCAAACATTTAGCCCAGGAGGGTAATCTGCAATCATGTACTTTGTTCATCCTTTTGTCTTTGGCACACTGGAGATGAGCATTTTGAGTGGAGGAGGTACCCAAACCCCACCAGATCTTCCCATCCATGAGATGTGTGTCTGTAGCCCTGTTAGCACCCCATCTCTAGTGGTACCAACTGAGGACAGATTACACAGGTCCAGTTACGGAGATGAGGTCTGGCTTTGGCAGGCCACATTTAATCATTGATGTCAGCACATGACGTCTGTCCCCATGATGGCAGCACAGGCCCGGGGCAGCATCGCCACTTTGGGTTCATTCCTGAACCTCTGATCACATCAGGTAATAAGGGCTCATTCCTCAACACTCTTTGACTGCACATTTAATCAGGATGTTCTCCCCCGCTCAGCTTTTCTTAAACATTAAACATATTATGACCAATTTTAATGGCAGAAAATCTGTAAAAGCAAATTCCAAGCCCAAGACGAAAGTAGTTTTAAAAGTAGAGTACAATTTTATATTGAAAATATTTCTTTCATTATGTTTTGATGTAAGGCTTTGGTTTTTACAGTCATCCCAACCAATGGTAAAATTTGTGCAGCACTGGATTTTTAGAATTACCAGTGGTGGAAAATTAGATACTTACCATAAATAACTCCATAATCCATCAATAAAAATTGTGCTTTCCTATTCCTTGCAGAAACCATATATTCCATACACACCATATGCTAGATCCCATATGTCATCTTCTCAGCTACAGACAAAGAAGGGACAACATTGTCATATTAATCCCAAGAAAGCTTTTTAATATCACAGTTTTTGTTTAAATCAAATACAGATTTTATCTTCATATTTTGTCACAAAGCTCTTAAAAATATTCCATATCTCTCTCATCACAGTCTTTGGTCACTTAAAGCAACTCCATCCCTTGCTGATTAATAATGGGACTGTTGCATTTGCTTTTTGTTTGTATGTACATACTGTGTATATACAGTACATATGCGTGTGTGCGTGTGTGTGTGTGTGTGTGTGTGTGTGTGTGTGTGTGTGTGTGTGTGTGTGTCCTGATTACACATTCTACCCTGTTACACTGTGAGATTGAATTTACGTGTTTCTTCCTTAATGATGATTTCAATCATCATCTTAGATCTTTGATTTCATAATAACATTGTCATTCAGTACTGTTTTCCTTCATGGTCCTTCCTGTCTGGCAATAAGAATATTTTGCATTTCTCTACAGCTGATTTACCTTAAAACTTATTTTATTAATGTCCCCCACTTGAACAATTGCTCCTTCCAACTTATTTATTTATTTATTTTTATTACTGAAAAGTTTTGAGTTGCTAGGTAATTGTAACAACTTGTCCAGGCTGCTTCTTTTTAAGCAGCACTGTGGGCTCAGCTGTCTACCAGTACAAAAGCCCCTTAGTGTCCATAGTGAGTAAACAAGCCTAATTCTAACATTAAACACCCCCTGTTCCCTCTGAGCCAGCCATCCTGTTGTGTTCACAGGCGTCACAATGGTTGAGAGTCTGGTTGGCCTAACTTTCACTGCTGTACCACAAGAAAGACCCCTTAATGAGTTTCTCCATAAGTGACTTGATGATCGCTTTGTAATTAGCACACTTTGAGGTGGAGAGCTCACCCTGTAATAGGCTAAGTCAATCAGACAGGCTTCTGGCAGGAGCAAGAGCAAAGCCATTGTGTTGCTGATTGAAGTAGACAATTTTCTGGGTTGAGTCTGGCAAGCCTGCATACTGCAGAACGTGGCGGCCTAGAGTCATTGTGAACCTCCCCCAAAATCCACAGATAAGATATGGATACCACACTACAGCCTAATGAGCCACCAAGGTCATAAGTAACAAAGGCCCATGTGGAGAGGTGTGCCAGTAGCCTTCCTGGCAGGACCATTGAGGCAGGGGGTAAGGGTTAGAGCAGGAAGCCAGTGACCCACAGCTGAACAGTGAAAGGTCGGTATGCCCACTGTTTCACCATAACTTTCCAATTGTCGTCCTGTCTTCCTCTTCTAAGAGCCACCTCTCCCAAGGCTTCAGGAATTCTAATGTCACATGGCTTTAGTGGTCCAGTGCTTCGTAACACAGATGGGCGACATCAGGCATTTTAGCATTTTACTGACCTTAATACAACAACAACAATAATAATGATGACACATAAATAGACCTCCTGAGCTGATGTTTCAAAGTCTATTGTCTGTGCCTCAAAAGTTTGATTCTCTTGTCCGTATTATTGCAGTCATATACCGTGTCCTCTGTCATATATGGAATATATTTCAGTCCAATTTTTCTGTATCCATTAATTATTTGGAGTTTTAGCCATTGTCAGCCGAATGTTTTATTTCTACAAGCTATTTCCAGCCTAATAGAATTACTACTTGTTTTACATTTTACAGTATTAAATGAGGAGCAAGAAATTGGCTACCTTTATTTGTTGTTTTTAATTTTTCCTGTGACCATAGGTCAGGCAAAGTTTGCATTAAAGTGATATAATTATAACCTGTAATCAGAAATCTTAGATCTAATTTGGATCGACAACATCCATTGTTTTATTGTCCACATTTATTTCGTGAGCCTGCATAGACAGATCATTCTTTTTAATTTAAGATTAAGAACTAAGAGGTGGGTCTCCTTTTAAACAAGTCTCAGGCTCCAGGCTGTCATGAGAGCCACTGCCTAATTTACAAACTGTAATCCTAGGCTGAGAGTTGTTTACATGGGTGAATTAGGTTAATCTACCCATGGCTGTTTGCATACATGTGCATCTCTATGTAATTAGTGAGCTGAGGTACAGCATTTTATTGGATGGATGCCGACACGTGTCTGAGTCCCCTCACTGTAAACAAAGAATTGAGAAAACAATGAGCCACAATGCGAATATGTAAGGCTGTCTTCATGCCTTGACAGCAGAAGTGCCTGGGACCACTGCCGGGGTCCCTGCACCATGGCCAATGCTGCTCTCACTTGTGTCGCTTCATTAACCCTTAGAACACAGGTCACTTACAGCTGAATGAGAAGGTTATGCTTGTTACAGTTACTGAGCATATGGCTCATACTTGCTGCATTTGCTTTTAGGGAGGAATCTTTTAAATATTAAAGATGAACTGTTTAAGGTTTGTGTGTACATGTGTGTGAATCAGTGTGTCTACTGTACAGAGCTTTTACAAAAAATTTACAAATCAGTCTCAGTTCAACATTTATGGGTGGATGTCTGTTGAATTTATTTTAGTAGATCAGAGCTATACTGAACACTATCATAACTAGGAATATGTGTTTTTAAAATGCTGTGAAACAACTTTTATCCTGGCTCTTCTTCAATCTCTCATTATACCAATAAAAAGTTAAATGAAATTTTAGCAACACAACTCTGTTCCTCAGTATAAGAAAGGTAAAAGCAGACACGCTGCTGAAGATGAGTTAATTTTTTGCTCCACAAACATATTATCTTAGTACTTCACATGCAGCGGCTCAGTTTATAATCTAGGAAACACTTGACTCTCCTGAGGAGTAACCATTACCCAGGGTCTGCCACTGTATGACCATGGTAAAGTGTAAATAAGATTCTATTCTGCTTTCGTTGATGACACCACAATAGTCTTACTTACTTTTGTATAATCAAACAAGTTGCTCTCACAAATTAAAAGGAGTAATCAATAAACTTCTCAGGTTTGTTTACATAATCTACATTTTATGTTTCTGAACAAAAGTGTTGAAATGCATATATACGATTATATCCATAACTGCAGTACAGACAAGCTGTGTATTAGTGTAGTCTATGGTCTTTAAGATAAATGTATAGAATGGTGTGCATTTTGAATGGCCACGAGTTTACATACTGATGGTATATGAACAATAAATGGCCACTGAGTAACAGTCACATATGCAAGCCAGTTGACAGTTCCACTGGGGGCTCTAACTAATAAGGATGCACATGCTATCATTTCTTTCTATCCCAGTTGAGGTGGAAGATGGATACTATGAGGTTTTTGTCCATTTTCCCAGGGGAACCTGGAGCACGCAGCTTCCCTACGCTGGAAAGTGTGACCTGATGGCACCATTAACATGGGAGATGGGCCATTTACTTTACACCGTGAAGACTGGCTTCCACTGTGCCAGATCATGAGCCAAATTCACAGAGTATTACCTTAAAATCACATACATTACATTTAATAACTTACCACCTCGGCTGTTCAGGCGTTTGCAAGTTTCTCCCCATGTCTGTGTGTGTGTGTGTGTGTGTGTGTGTGTGTGTGTGTGTGTGTGTGTGTGTGTGTGTTCTCCCCAGGTCCTCCCACAGTCCAAAAACATGCATATCGGGTTAATTGGTCAAATTAATTGCCTATAACCTGTGTGTGTGTGTGTGTGTGTGTGTGTGTGTGTGTGTGTGTGTGTGTGTGTGTGTGTGTGTGTGTGTGTGGGTGTGTGTGTGCATGTGTATGTGGCCACCCTCCAATGGACTGGCATCCTGTTCAAGGTGTACTGTCATAGCTCATGGCCATTACCATGAGTCATAATAATAATAATAACAATAATAATTATTATTATTGTTGTTGTTGTTGTTGTTGATTTTGTTGTTGTTGTTTGTATGTTTGTTGTTGTTGTTGTTGTTGTTGTTGTTGTTGTTGTTGTTATGTGTTATGTATGAAGTCCATATGTTACACGAAACCCAATGTTACCTACCAGAAGAGCTGAGAAAAAGGCAGAGGCTGGAACTTTGCCTTTTTACAGATGATCATCAGTTCCACTTAATTTCAACAAAGTTGATTGAAAGCAATGTCTGTCTATTAATTCAGAATTCCAGTAAAGCCAAAAAAGGAGTTCTAGTCTGATGTCAATTAATAAGAACACCAAATAAGCAAAGCATAAAAATAATAAAAACAAAAACCCCAAAATCCCCAGATCAAGATAAACATTCACAGAATCCCAAACCTAATCTGGAAGTACATTATTTATCTCCAGTAATCAATAAATCCTTTCTTATTATAATTGTAATCCACATTCAGAAATAAAACATAAGTTTTGTGCCTGTACGATAGCCTAAGCTTTTGGATGGAAATCACAATAAGGAAGTAGAAATTTTCGAGATCTCAAACATTTAATTTTAAATGCTCAAATGTTGTATCCTTTCTGTTTTTTAATAATACAGGCAAAACCTATGTCAGGACTTTGTCTGCCCCACAAATCTTCGCTGGCATTAAATTATACACAAAAGCATCATTGTTTCATTACTATTATATAAAAGATTACACTAGAAGGCAATACACAGAAATCAGATTAAAAAGGGAGAAAATTGATTTTGTCACTAATGTGTACAATATTTGGAGGGGGTGCAGAATGAGGGAGTCAAGGGTTTCGTCTTAGATTTGAAAAGGCATTTGAATCATGTCAACATTCGTGTAATTTCCTGGATTTCAAGATTGCTCGAAGAAGCTGGTAAGGACATGTGCATGTAATTGTGGAATTTGTGTGTGAGTGGGTATGGATTTTGGGCAGGAAACAGCCACAGCAGGGCTGAAAGAGTCTTAAATTGAATTTTCAAAAGCCTGTTGTGACAGTCAAAGTGACTATGGTTTTCATTTTCCTAATGATTAAGAAATGCGGGAATCTTTTTAATATAGAGTGTGAGAATTTTGGCTTAGTCAGCTTGAACAACACATGTTCATGAAGAGCTGACTCTGGTCTTGACCAAGGGGTTTTTCTTCCCTGGTGCCACATCTGTCCTAGCTAAGGAGGAGGTTCATATGAAAGTCGGCTACACAGTGGGTCAGTACAGTGATCAACACTCTAGTGGAGAGTGAAATTTACTCTCATGGCCAGTATAATAATTTTCTTGATAATATATTTATTAAGAATAATAAAACATGCATAATTGATTGTTTAAAATATAATGCCATGAAACATGCCTTTCTGTTAAGAAGAACACTTCTGGTGTCTTGTAACGTAGACCTTTTGTGAATCACACAGTATTAGATATTAACATAAATAAGGAATTTTCAAAAGGAACTTTTCCATAAGGAACTTTCAAGACAGTTGATAGATTTATTCAATTATTCCTAAATTCAATGATGTAAAAAAATTATTTGTATTTTTCATCTATTTGGAGGTACTCCAAATTAAATCATACTCTCCATGCCTAGTTGGATGAGATAATATAGTAAAAATGCATACTGTGTACTATAGAAAATACTTTGATTCTATGAATTTATATTCATGTTAATTCCCTAAAAAGCAGTTCTTCCATCCATTATTAGAGATTTCCTAAGTCGCAGTTCAATACAAACTTTTAACAGAAATCATCAATACATGGTAAATGCCATAAAATCATTCCTTTGAACAGTGTAGTAGAAAAGCACAGTTTAGTTTAGATAAAAATTGATTTTTGTGTCTTATTTAGTTGAAATTCCAGGAAGGATGGACATGTGTTGAAATTGGTCTGGTTTCTTTGCAGTTCATCAGTCTGTTCCCTTTCCCCAGTAACAGGAGGCTAACCAGAAATAGGCCACATGCATGACACATCTATTAGTCAGGCAGCCTCCATGTGCCGGTTGGTTGCCATAGAAAATTAGAGCAAAAAGCGATTTTTTTAATGTAACACTCTTTAAGAGATTAATAATCTTTCCTGTGGAGAATCATCAGGAAATCTTCTCTGGAAAATAATGAGCAGAGAAACATTTACTGATTAGTTTAATCCCAGATAATCTCATATGATGACACCATGAAACCCAGCCACATAATCTGGCTCTTGAAAGATTTTTTTTTCTTTTACAGTTTCCACCAAGATCACTTTTAGGAGAAAAGATGCAATTCTTTGTTGACTGACATATTACCTGCTTAGTTTATGACTGTAATTTCATTTCTTATTTTTCTTAATTTTATCTAAAGTGTATTGTTTTCAAAATATTCCGTGCCACATTTTAAAGGTCAAGTTGTTCTAATTTAAGACATTTTAAACCCATAAATAATCATCTTAAAATGTCAGTGGAAAAGAAAAGCATTAAAACCCTGTTTGATTGATAAACAATGAGGATTTAATTAAGCTTTTTTGTTTCAGTTGCTATTTCTTTGCAGTTTTCATATAAAATTCATATGTCATATGAATGAATTTAGTTGTATTTCTGCCATGTTAAATATATTGGGTTTTAACTAGGCCTATATTTAACAGTAAATATAAATAAAACCAGTGTCACGCTGGAAAATTTATCTGTTTGGTACTTTAAATGACTTTTGTCCAAAACTTAAAACTGAAAAGAAGATTGCATATTTTTATGATTATTTCTCCAAACTGATAGTAACCAGGTGACAAAAGCATAAGAATGACTGTGCAAGTGCAAGATTTACCATCTTCCATTAGCCTGTATGTTCAGAAAAGCAGGCTGGTCAGTTTAACCACATATTCTATTTATAGATTAATGCAATTCTTTCCACTTTTGCTTAGCTGCTGAAAACAGAACATACCCATCCTCCTGTGTCTCGGCCATGTTTATGTGTAATGGAAAACAATACAGTGGTCAGATTTGACAGGTATGTAGCCCATACCTCGCTGAAGGGGTGAACCATTACAGCTCCACAAATGTATCAGTGCGTGCTCAGTTCCAGCTCTGAATTTCTCTACTGAAGTGGTAAAGATCGTCATATGTGTTCTCACCTGCTGTATTGTGTTCCTTTCTCACCTGCAGCGTATTCTGTAAAACCCGCAACATTCCAGCTGTTGATTCTCTGCAAGATTCCGACACCTATTTTAACAACTAAAAATATATTTTTGATTTTATGAGGCATTGACAGGCAAAAAAACCAGATACAAATTTTGAAACTATAGATTTTGTTATAATTCTCTAGAAACGTTAAGAAACTCTCGCCTAGTAACGTGTCTAAGTTAACCCATCGCTGTCTGTGATGTGACAGTTCATGGCCACTTAGTTAGTTTAGCTTTTAATGCCAAATGAAAGTGCAAAGAACGTAATGGGTAAGAAAGTAGAGAAGGTGGTCATGGCACTTTAAATTAGCAAAAGTAAGTAAGGAGTTAGCATTTTATAATGCTGGGACAAGCACAGAAAATGAATGAACGAACGAACGAACGAACGAAGGGATGGATGGATGGATGGATGGTTCTGTAAGCACTCCTGTTGCGGGTATCCTGTGACGAGAAGCGACGCAGGGGGTTGCGGTGGCGCAAGACACAAGGGGCGACCGACATTCCATCACTGAGTTTTGCTGCGAGCGGAAGAACAATATAAGCACACGTGTTTAACAGAGGTTTAAAGGAGGAAATCATGCCTATAGGGCTGCTGGACTGACAAGAGAAAAATGTTTTTCCAAATAGTTTAAATAAAACCACAACGCACAAAGTAATACAGCATACAGCACCTACTCGCTGTGTCTCCGTATTACTGTATACAGCAGCTTCTCCACTCTGCAGAAATACTGTAGCAAATAAATACAGTTCATTCAATTTGGGAAACTTACATGTGTCTTGTCTGCAAACTAAATACAGTTTGAATCAATATTTCGATTGGACTATTTCACTGTAAAATTATATTGCTGTTTAAATGCAATGTAGGTAATCCCGGGCTACCTGCGCCTGTATACCACATGAAGGCAACGTATACGAGTACATATGGTCATATTCATATGTATTTACATACCAAAAGAAATGTATTGAATGCAGTTTCAGCTTCACAGCAAAATGTATTAAATAACTGGAAGTGTACTATTATTTTACAATAAAGCCTATTTTGCTATAAGATATAATTTGTTATTTTTGATGAGCATTTGATACACGATTTATTATAAAGTAACATTACACGGTTTTTATATTCATAGGGTGCAGATATAACCACGGTACATTCCAACAAACATAATATTTCTATAAACCTTTCCGTAAACATTACGAAATTAATCTTAATGGATTTGATTCCTAAAAGCAGATTTTGAATAGCATTCCTCTTAATGCGATAGATTAAATAAAGTGTAAATGAATTTAATGCACGTTGTTTAACTACCTCCTTTAAGGAGATTTCTGTAATTTTCTTAATAGAACATTAAAGTTATTATAGTTTTTTTCTGTGTAAAACGAAGACGAGACCCCATGCCTAATTGTTTTATTGCACCTGAAAGGCCCACTACCAGTCGGATGTACTTAAACTGATCTTTACTTCCCCAGTTATTTTTAGACTGATGAAGCCCTTATATCTCCTCAGCATCAATGTTAACTTATTGTGCTGGAGTAAAAGTGAGATGGTCTTCACACCAGAACAGTTCGAGTTTTCTTCAATCTGTACACGGAGGGGAGGATGGATTACAGACTACGATTAGAACAGGAGACTTTCGCCACGCTGTGGACGGTCCACCTTCACTGCTCCGGGACAGCAGTCAGAGAAGGTGGACCCGCCACACTGTTAGTTACACGGTGCTGTAATCTCTGCACATCCATTTGTACACCACCAGCAGCGGGCACGGCGTCAGACAGACACGTCGCCTTGGTGCACCATTTTTATGCGCATGAGTGTCTGTGTCGTCTAAAGAGAAAATTCCCCTTTTCTTGTTGCTCAAAGCTGGACGGAAGAAGCGACATTAAAATTAAGACACCCCCCCCACATCTCACAATTTAAATCACAGTCTATTGCTGGTCATTTATGTTTTTTCACAAAATAAGCAGGATGAAGGTATAACTATGAAATTACAGCTAACAATGTCTGGTCAAAACATAAACAAATCATGAGAATGTGAAGATTGTATTTTAAATTTTTTAGTTTGGAACATAATCCATACAAAAACGAAACGCGTGGCATTAATAATAGTATATTTTTGTGATATTTTTAAGTGATAATTTGATTTTGTTTGTTTGTTTATTATGTTCCTCTTCCATAAATAACGAAGGAATAGTGAAAAAAGCTGTCACAAAATGTATAAATTTGCCAAATTGTATAAAGGATTGCTGACACCAAGAAACAACCTGACGACATTATACTACGTAATATTTATTTATAGTATTTCTATAGTATTTCATAGTATTTATAGTATATTATAGTATTTAAATGCACATCAATTTCGTTATAAACGGCAATATAGACAATAAATAAAATGTAGGTTGTATAAAACAATAAATACCATAATCAAGACTCTTCATGTGGGTGACTTCTTGTGACCTGAAATAAGATGACCATTATTACAAAGGAGAAATACCCCGCAACTGGAATAACAATTATCCTAAATGAAAGTTATTATTCTGTTAATCCTGGCAACAGCTTGTCAGGGCGATTGGGGTCTTTCTTTAATAATGTAAAATTAATGCGCCCTCCCCTTGTAATTATCTTTATCAAGGCCTTGGCGTTTAATCTACACGTTTAGCGGAAAGAGGCGCAGTTCAATGGGGTTCTGCGCGCGCTGTGGTAAGCCCCCCGTAAACAATGTGGTAAACAGAGGACACGGATCAACTGACACATTTTATGGAGTTCCGATTGAGATCAAATAGGGCTGAAGGCCTTTAAATATAATTAATTATTCTGACAACTTTTTCATACTGTGATTGAATGTAAGATTTTAAATGAAAAAAGATTTCAAGTGAAGAATTCCAGTGCTTAATTGAAATAATCGAACCGCTTCCTCTGATCGATTACAACGGAATAGAGCCCAGTCCACCTGTTACACCACTCTTTTCCAGAATGTTCGCAGCCTTCACAGACATAATTAAACCTCTTTAAACTGAGTCACTTCCTGACCTGAAATAAAGTCGTCGTTGGTGCTAAGCAGAAAGTTACTAAAAGTCCTTCGCAGCTCAAATAAGACGTATCCTAAACAGAGCGTTATACTGATTGATGTTTGTTTAACTGTGCAATGTATATATAAAACAAAGCATATTTACATTGCGCCATATTGTATTTGTAGCTGTTTGGGAGATGTATGGGTTTTTGAAGAAAGAGATGGTTTAACGTTATTCACCGCAACATTTTTATGTTTAAAATTAAAAACTGTTTCCTCTTTAAACTTTAACATATTAGGTGTAAATGCATCTCAATGAAATGATAAAGCGATGTAATGATAAGTGAAATCTGTTAGCTAGAAAAAAGACTTAGAACCAATTCGGAGAGAGAAAAATCCTTATCGGATTTAAAAGAAAATTGGTGGCAATTAATCCTTTGGGATTGGATAGAAGAAACGCCTCCTCCGCGTTGACAGGTCTCTCCTCTGCTCTGATTGGCTACTGTGGTCACCGCCGCGGTTGGCGCGAGGATAAAAGTGCCCCTCACGCTCCTTGCGGTTCTGTCGCTACCGAAACGCAGCAAATAAGGACACTGATGACCACCATGACCGGACGAGAGGATGCTGCGGACGAGAAACCTAAAGTGAAAATTTTGGCGCCAACGTTTGGGCTCGAAAAGGCACGACTCAATGGATCTGGCTTTAGGTCGAAAGGCTTTGCCATCACTGACCTCCTGGGTCTAGAGACGGAGCTTCAGCCGCATCAGGTGCCATCGGGCGTGGGCAGCAACGTGGAGGGCCAGAGCGCGGGCATCGGGGGCTTCTCTTTCGCTGGTGGGTCCCTGCCCCTGGGCTTGGGCTTCCTCTGCAGCCTGGCCGCCCAGCAGCCCCCCGGGACTCCGTGCTTTTTACCAGGTCACATACCGCTCCTTCAATCCAGGAGTGAGGGCCATTTCATGCAGAACCTGGAACAGCAGAGGGACAACTACTCCGGTACGGGGCCCGCCGTGGGGACAAGGGGGTAGTCTGGAGGGGAAAGTCGGCGTCTCTCCTCCAGGCACTATTATTTCTAAAAAATGTAGAAAATCTGCAAAGTCGCAGAATTACAATAATAATAAAACAGATAAATAAACAAATAAATACAAGTTTACTTTATTTTCAAGCCATTCACACAAGTAGTTCTCTTGACGGTAGTTCTCTTATAAGTGATGGAATTTAAAACTCCCAAAGCCTTAAAGTGCAGAGGAAAAGCCAGATTACATGGATATGATGGAACCACTTCTGTCATCGGGGCGGTGAAATCTCATATTAAAAAAATGTCTCTTCAGATGATGACTGCCTGTCAGGTGACCGCAACGATGCCAAGAGTTCAGGGAATTCTCAGAAGAGAAAGAAGAGAAGACACCGGTATGTGCGCCTGCAGTACATTATTAAACAGCCCCTCAAAGTGTAAAATGACAATACCCCGTTGTGAATGTGGTGTAACTGGGGGGGATCGTGCGGCGCATGTGTTCCAGGACGGTGTTCACGTCCCACCAGCTGGAGGAGCTGGAGAAGGCCTTCCAGGAGGCGCACTATCCGGATGTGTACGCTAGGGAGATGCTGGCCATGAAGACGGAGCTGCCCGAAGACAGGATACAGGTGCCCGGCATCACTCGCGGCATCTCCTTGTAGCGCCGTTAGTGTCTTGCATGAAGGAGCTGGAGTCTGACTGCGCTGCTCTGTCGGCTCCCTTTCTGCAGGTGTGGTTCCAGAACCGCAGAGCCAAGTGGCGCAAGCGGGAGAAGTGCTGGGGCCGCAGCAGCGTGATGGCCGAATACGGGCTGTACGGAGCCATGGTCCGCCACTCGATCCCGCTGCCCGAGTCCATCATCAACTCGGCCAAGAACGGCATGATGGGCTCCTGCGCTCCCTGGCTGCTTGGTGAGACACAGCGCTCGCTAAACCACACAACATCTGGTATACTGCTTAGCCTGAAGCTTTTGGTTCGAACCCTACTCCTGCTATTGTATATTTAGAACTTGCTCGACCTGAAACAGTAAGAATAACCGGCTGCATTAATGGTAAATCAATGTAAAACTAAATGTTTAGTACTTTAAGGCATCTTGGACAAAAGAGTCCGCTGAAAACGATAGTAATAATGCAGCGGTTCTTTAAGTTGATTGTGTTTCTTACGAAAATTGGCTCAATGCGTGCGTGTGCACAAAAAACGTATGTATGTAGGAGCTGGACAGTCGTTGTTCACCCCCCAGTGTCCCTTCCAGCCTTTCGGTTCAAGCTGTGCCGATTTCTCCTCCTTTGGGTATTTATACTCCACTTATTTTCACGCGCTCCTAGGAATGCACAAGAAGTCGCTCGAGATGACGAAGAAAAGCCCGGGCTCGCCGGACTCCACGCACTCCGATGTCTTTTCAGAGGAGTCAAAGGCGAAAGACAGCGACACCGTGTGGGAGAGCCGAGCCAACGCATCGACCGACTCGGAGGACATGGCTATAGACCTGTCGAGCACGGCGAAGCAGGAGGTGAAGGCGGCTGTAAAAGCATCTCCGCCTCGGAGGGAAGCGGCGAGCGGCTCGGATGCGGAGAGCTGAACGAGAGAGCGGACACTTAGAGTGGAGGTGTGCGAGCTCAACCGCTGCCACGCGCGTCCTTATTGTACATTATTGGTGTTGTCGTTCTCGGTTTAATTTTACGTGTTTTTTGTAAATGATTTTAATTCGTTTAACATGACAGATTGTTTTATTGCTGTTTTTAATTTAATCTGTGTTTGTGACATGCGCGTCAGGGGTTCTTTTCAAACAATTCATCCACAAGGAGTTTTCTGTATTTCCTGAGACAGCTTTAAACGGGTTGTTTGAACTTCTGCTGGACGTTGTCCACACCAACAAGGACACTTGTGTCAATTCTGTAGGAAAGAAACCGGGACTCTCACGTTTCTTTGAATGTCTTCGCGCGCTTCTATGCAACGGTGTTTAGGAGCTGAAAGCCGCGTTTTCCAGAAGTTTTCACTACGTCGGTCCTCCTGAAGGAAAAACACTTCCACCTTAGTTTTCAAGGTGGACTTTTACAAGCACTTTAAACTGTGTGAGGACGAAATAACAGTTAATGATCAAAAATGGAATTAAGTGCATTGATTCAAGGGAAATAATGCATCATTTTGTAAAATACAGTATTTAACCTAATCTATTTATTTTTGTTACTGTATGTACACATTACATACAACGAAAACTGTCTTAAAAGCAAAGGTAAAACATGAACAAATGCAATATATGCATTAAATACAGTTGTGTACAGTCAATTTTTGCTAGTGTACAGTAAATGTGCTAAATGCCTCTCATGATTTAAAGTTTAGCAGAACGATATTAAAAACATTTAAAGCCCTTAGGATCAATTTTAATATTGTGTTACACTGAATTTGTTATTCCAGGATACATGTTTTTTTCCGTGCTTAATATTTAAATTTTGTTACAACGTTTAAGTACTTAATTTTTTTTAACCTTTAAAAAGGGATTTATTGATATAGATTTTGTATTCAGTTAATATAAAGTAATGTTTACTTTAAGATTTTGAAGAGCCAAGAAATGAAAAACTAGTCATAATCATGTGAATTTGATCTCACTTGAAAAATTAATACAGGTTTTTAACTGCAATAAAATTCTTTATATACAAGTTGCAAGAAACATAATGTAACAATAGTTTGTAAATAATTTTACCACAAAATACACTTTATTATTGCTGAAGTTATTATAAGCAATAATAATGTGAATGTGAGCAATCAGTCAAACACCTTCTCTGTTTTTGAGTTTTACTGAAATTCTAGGGTTAAATACTTTAATTTGTTGAAATTGCCACTAAATCAATAGGACAACTCAAAACTTTTAGTGTAAAAATGTGGTAAAGTTGATAAATCACTGGTACAAGTCTTAACTCCTGTGATAGAAATAATGAAAATAACTACACTGGACCTGCCAACTCTGACATTCATTAGTCAGAAGGTCAGTTCTGTACCTGTGGTCTGTAACACTTGAGGAGGCTGAGGAAGGCCAGCTGCAAGGCGAGTTCCCAAAACTACTGGACAGCTCATTAAATATCTAAGACGTAGTAAATTCAGTCTGAAGACCTCCTGTTTATTTATTTGTACAAAAAGGGAATTTTTTTTTTTTTACTAAAGTGCCATTTGATAATAATGCTTTCATTTGGTTAACAGACTCATTTTTGCATGTCTCTACTGGTGGTATTTTGTTAACTGTTTTACGCATCTCAGTCTAGTCTGCTGGGATCTTTTACACTGTGCAAAAGTTGAACAACAGAAACCATTAATTTTTTTAACAAAAAATGCAGCATCACAGGCAAAGGGGAGAGGGAGTCCACCAAAGATATTATTTTTAAGTAAATATGCCTCAGACTGTTTTCCTGTTACAGCAAGCTACACAAAAATAGGACAATGACTCTAAACAAGACTTACAAGTAACTGAGCTAGAAATCTTGTTTAGAGTCATTGTCTAGTTCTCTATCCTGTTTTTGTGTTTTGATTTTACCTATACTTGACTTCAATGCTAAGTCTTCGAACATATTTATCCACTTCTATAGGGAGGCGTTGCGGCGCAGCAGGTAACTTCAGTGTCTCGCAACTCCACGAGGGTTTATTCTGGTTTTCCAGTTTCCTCCCATAGTCCAAAGACATGTGTTTCAGGATAACCAGTGACTCTAAATTGTCTGCAGAGTGTGACCGTGTGAGTGGATACGTATGTGTGAGACTAACCTCAGATCAGCTTATATCCTTTCTCGGTGTACCGTGCTTTATGCCCAATTTTTCCATAATTTCTGCACCACCCTGATGCTACATTACAATAAGAATTTTTTAAATTGTATATAAAAGGATCTTATTATAGACTCCAGATTTTTGCTGAGGTGCTGTAGTAACCCTAAAGGCACACTGTTAACATCATACAGGCATCATATAGATAGAAAAGCATATGGTTATTCAGAAGAGAGAACTTCCAGCTGTATTAACTAGGAGAAGACATTCAGCTGGATGCACCACCTTGACAGGTATAAACAAATTCAGAGAAAACTGTGACATTTATCCAAAAATATGATACATGTAGAAACTGTTTCAGCTAAATCAGCCATGAGATTCCTACAGAAAAGAAAGCCTTAGGTTAGTCAAAAGATCAGCATTAAAAACTAACAAATGAAACTGTAGGGGAAACTGCTGATGCATTGCACATAGGATGAGCTGAAGGAGCTGTTTGATCTTAACGTGGTAAGGAGCCCTTGAGGGAGGGATGTGGATTTCATCCACTCCTACAGGTACATGGGGGTTCCATATCAACAGCAAACTCACTCCACAGATGCATTGTATAAGAAAGGACAGATCATACGGTAATTTAAGGCTAAGGTTCTTTAATATGTAGAACAACATCCTCCACATGTTTTAGCAGACCATAATTGCCAGTATGATCTTTCACCCCATGCTGTGCTTGGGGGGAAATCATCACTTCTGTGGCAAGGCACAGACTCAAACAAAGGAAAGCCCTGTTTCAATGGAAGCCATGGTGAAGCCAGGATGAGGAGGAAGCTACAGTCCATCATGGACAATGGCTTACAGGTCTTAAATGAAGTGGTCACCACAACCTCCTTTAGCCACTGGGTTTTTCAACTTAGGTGTGCTAAGAAGTGTTCTGGGGGTCCTTCTCACCAACAACCATCCACCTCCATAATGCCACAAAGGAACTGTCAACAATTAGACTGTATTTATTGCAGTTATTTATGTACTATTTATTCATTTTAATTTTTTGCTTTTTTATTTGCTTATTGTTATTTGTATTATGAGCATCTTATGTTATGAATCCTGTCTTCAGTTGCTGTACATTGAATTTGACTTTAGGGATCAATAAAGTCCTATCATATCCTAGAAAGAGGTAAAGTGAAACATGTAATCTGCAAGTGTATAAACAAGTTAACAGAGGAAAAGACCCACACTAAGGAAACTGTAATATAAGATGATGTTCACCTGAGCACTTAACTGGGTAAAACTGTAAGGTTTTCTCAGAATACTACACAATTTATCATAACTATACACAGAAGGCCTGAAATCAAAAATCACAATACCAAAACCCTAAACATGCAAGGAGAAATACTGTTAATGCTGAAAACATCTATACACAGCAGTCAAAATCAAATATTCCAGTCAAAATTGCACACACAGCAAAAATGTAGGCCACAATGGACATGACTGAGCCACAAAACAGTAACTTCATGTTACTTGCACCGCACAGGTAATTATATATCTTCCATCACCAACTGGGAAAAAAATTCTTCAGTGGGACTGAGGAATGGGGAGTACAGTGGAAGGAAGATTATTTGAATGTGTTGGTAGGAATTAACCATTTTTGAATGACCCCTGGGACATCCACTGTTGCTCTTTAGTCTATGATGTTCCTGCCTCTGCAATACCTTTTAGCCAAAATGACTCCAGCCTCATCAACATACACATATTCAGTTATTTCATCATTCACATGGAACACCAGTACTCTCCAGAAGAAGACATGACCATGAGACTATGAACAGTGACAATACAGTAAAGTGATACTCACTTGTAAATACGCATGTCACATATCATTCATAAGGTCTTCTATGAATTCTGCAGAGTGCAGAGACAATAGTTATTGTCTCTAATAGACATAGACAAGCCATTATTGTGTGACTTCACCATGACTACTTGCCTGTTTTCAGTGCAAAAGGACCTAATGATACTAGCTAAGGTATAACAGCTCAAATTGGGCTGGACTTGCTGCCCTGCTTCTCATGTCTTCATTCTATGGTTGATATCTGTCACCCACAAACACTGTTATCTCACTTGACATGTGTCTGTTTCTTCCCCTCTATTCTCTTTCTTGTTCCATTTTGTTCTCTGACTCTTTGAGTCATGTTTATATACTAGCAAATATGTAGGGAACCAAGTTCATTATTTTGGTTGATTGTGTTTACCTAGGTGATGCATATTGTCATGTTGTAGCTCAATGTGTTTTATTTGCTGACTGAGGTGTTTCTGCCAAAGAACAGGTGTCCTCAAGATAATAGCTTTGCTACTTCTCTGAAGTGTGTGTAGAGTTTTGCTAAATGTGTGCATCAAAAAGGCAAACTATGTCCACAGAACTGGAATATGGAACTGGAATAAACTGGAATGTTTATAACTGTTGAATGTATAGATCTGTGGTATTAGCATTAGCAACTGATTCGGTGATAGTGTGTAGCCAACTGGCAAAAACTGTAAAACACATAAGATGCTCCACAATGGGCAGACAAAATACAGCTGAGGCAAAAATGTGTGGAAAAGATTTCAGATATAAAAATTAGCTTGCACTTATGCACAATGTACTTAAAACAGAAACTAATTTACTGATTTACATGGGCTAGAAACCATTTATTTGTGGCAAATGTTTAAAAGTAGATCTTACAGAAGAAACTGTATGGACCATATGTTTATACGTGAAAGAATTTTGCTTCATGCTTACATATAAACACATACAGTGATAAAAATATTCTAAATTCCATTTCAATTCCATGTTTATTCCTGTCCGATTCCAATCCATTAACTCATGTCAGAAATCTGAATGACGACTTTTTGTTACTTGTGTATAGGTTTCATTCAAGTTCCAAATAGGGTATGCTTTAGTTATAAAGTTAAGCAAGTAACAAAGGAGTTTGGCTGCAGCTGTCAAGCATGCTATTCAAATTCTTTAAAGTAATATAAACAAAGTGTAGTTTCTGAGTTGTGATTTGAGCAAAACATTTTTTGACATTTCACTCACTGACTTAAAAACTGCCAGCTGAATGTTGTCTTTTGATATCTTGTTACCAAAAATCCTAGCTGACTATCCACTCAAAATCATTATGCACATTACTTTGTTTATTTAAGCTGTATTTTTGGTTACAGTTAAATATACAAACACCGTGACCACTACATGATTTATTGTTTTTAAGACTCAAGTTAATATTTTTAACATTGCAGTTAATCTTTAAAACCCCCTGATATAATCACATATAATTCCCACTTAATGGTCCACAAATCATATAATTGCTTCCCTCTCCTCTATCTATTGTGCCCTAATGGAACATTGCATCTAATCTAATTTTGTTTTTGGATTATGTGTTTTTGAATTTGAATAGCTTGAACTTTAAATTCTGCTTTGCTTCGAATTCCGTAATACCATTATTTATAATACATTTGAAGCCCTTTCTTTCAATCGCCTTATAACCTCAATAAAAATAATGATGATGACAATAATAATAAACATACTAATCTACATCTGAAAAGGATGAATACAGATTGAAAATTACATTATGATTCACTATGAGAAGCTCATATTTTAAAGTGGATGTGGCTTGAGTTTTATGTTTAGGTGGTGTTGGCCAACAGCCACAATGCAGTAAAACAAAAACAATTTTTAAAAAACAATAAAAATACTCTTAATATTCTCATAATTAATGGTCAATAATTAACTACACCATCGAAACCCTACTGAGGGTAAAATGCTTAGGAGGAATCATCTACACATGTATGCAAATATAATGCCAAATCCTTACAGTGTAACTTGAGTCTTTTGAGTTTTCATGTTCATTTTTGTTAAGCAGTACAGTATTATGAAAAATATTTTTCTACAAAAGTTCCTTCAATAGGAATTGGTACATTATTTCAGATGATAGAATGGTTCTAAGGCATTTCAAAACCACACAAACCTTATCGTGTAACCTGTTATTTTATTTTTTTCCCCTAGAGTGCAAAAACAGATTATCAAAAAAACATGGGATTAGAGACACTTTGTTCAGAAACAATAATGACATAATTCAGAATAAAGTGGTATTAAATCTATTAAAATGTTATAAACCAAAATCTCTGAGCCACTCCCTCCATGCTGCACTTCAGCTCTTCCCACAACAATAACATGATATTATTCTAATTTTCCTGTTAGAGCAGAAAATAATCATGTAATGTATATAATGACATATACAGATGTGGCCAAAAGCAGTGGTTCCCTTCTGCCTTTTCCCAAAAACTGACAATTTTCTCTGAAATTAGTTGAAATGGACAAAAATATTTTGTATTCAGTATTCTTTATTTCATATTTAATAGAACAGAAACTTTGCTTTGAATGTTTCACTTAACTTATTTTAAAAATAAAACAAATGAAAATGCCATGGACAAAAATACTGGGATCCTTAACATAATACTTTGTAGCACAGCCTTTGGAAACAATAATTGCAGATTAACTGCATAAGTTACACACTTCACTGGTAGTTTAGCCCACTCTTCTTGAGCAAACTGCTCCAGTTCTCTCAGGTTTGGTGGATGCTTCATTTTTTGTTTTCTGTGAACATAGAGTTGGTGCCATTTACCAAAGAGTTCTAGTTTTGTTTAGTTTGTCCAAAGGACATTCCCCCAGAACAACTGTGACTTGTTAACATGCATTTTGGCAAAATCCAGTTGGGCTTTTTTGTTTTTCTGGATCTTCCTGGGCATTCTACTATGGAGTCCATTTTCATTCAGACAATAACGGATAGTGCAACTTGAGTCTGTTGCACCTTAAGCTTCAAGGTCAGCTTGGATCTGTTTGATGTTTTCCTTGGTTCTTTATCCACGATTCCAACAATCTTTCGCTTCAATCTTGAGTCAATTTTCCTCTTACAGCCTCATCCAGGACTGTTGGCTACAGCCCCATGGGCCTTAAACTTCTTGATAATTTTGACAACAGTGTTCACAGGAACAACAAACTCTTAGCAGATGGTCTTGTAGCCTTTATGTTGACCATTTTTGGAATGTTTCCTTCTAACCTCCTCAGGCAGGTTCTCTTTTCCATGTTTAGTGTGATACACACAGTGACACAAAATAGCAGAGTGAGGACTCTTCTCCATTTAAACTGGCTAAATGAGTGATTATAAGATTGAAGACACCTGTGGTACTAACTAAAGTAGAATAGTCTGCTTCAGTACAGTTATTTTTATAACTACACTGTAGCTATAACTGTAGACTAAACAAGAATTCAGTTCTTTTCATAGGTTTGTTTGGGTCCACTGCAAACCAGATATGCATGTATGGATGTCAAAAGGTCTTTTAATATTAACAATTTTCATAAAGAACGTTATTTGAAAAAAATCCAAGGTTACCAATAATTTTGGCCTTAGCTGTATTATTACCCATATCAATGGGTAATAATACAATGGACCAATGGAAAAAACTAAGAGGACTGTTCAAAGCCATGTTTGGAGGGATTTTGCTTTACATGGAAATGTAGGTACAGATGACCATTCCAGCTGGAGAACTTTTCTTGATAGACAATATGATGACTGTAGGATCCTTTCTGACCTGTGGGGTTTAGGGCTTTAGAAAGGGCACAGCATCTGCCCACTCAGCAGTCAATGTTTGTTTGTCTGTTTGCATAATGCAGCATGAATGCTGTTAGGGTTTGCTTGCTGTAGGATGCTAAAGCTTTTGTGGTTAAAAAGTTGACTGTTTGGAAGTTTTGCAAGTTCAATTCTTGCATTTTGGAAAGTGGTCAGACACTGAAGCTGTTAGGCTGGTGGTCTGAGCAAAACTGTTTTATATCTTTCACCATACTGCACTATAATCAGACAATGCATACATACATGCATAAATTCATTATTATTTATTTTTGTTTGGCACAACTTAAAAAAATAAATACTGATATGATATTAATGGAGCCGTAAACAATGACCATTGGGTCAAAAAGACGGGGCTATATGAAAGTTCGCATTTTTAAAGTTAATTTTTTGGTTTTCTCACTGCCCAACTGGGGTGTCCGTCGTGCCAATGTTCGTCACTGTCCAGCAGGTGGCGATGCTGTGTGTCACCTTGGCCAGCACCCAACTTCCCGCCACACACAAAAGGCATAATAACAGTTTAGTCCTGTACAGTGCATCTGCACAGTGATATACTCACGTAAGAATAAGAAACAGAAAATAACGGTTTAAAAATGTTCATTCTTTCTGTTGACTGTTTCCTCACGTTAAAGGCATTAACTACGTTGTATGTTTGGGAGACCACGTGTTAAATTG
Organism: Arapaima gigas; assembly: GCA_900497675.1. Taxonomy (NCBI): domain Eukaryota; kingdom Metazoa; phylum Chordata; class Actinopteri; order Osteoglossiformes; family Osteoglossidae; genus Arapaima; species Arapaima gigas. The sequence continues at coordinate 1,385,918 of UFQX01005261.1, read as the reverse complement.
CCCCCCGTAGTGTGACGCCCTTATTTATGGCTGTCCGCTTGTTCAACTTCCATATGCGTCCCAGGCCTCGGTATTTCCTGGTATCCATGTGTCAGCATGGAGCGGTTCCAGTCCCTGGTCAAAGGCGGCGTCACCCGCATATCACCGTATAACCAGATAGAAAACACTTTACAACCCTCATAATGCAAATAAAATCATTCCCATCGTGATGATTCTGCACAAACAGCAAAAAAGTAACTCATAGCTATTCACAGTGTAAAGTGAAACGGCTGCTTACGGGAGATCGACATGGTGAAATTTTGTATAATTACAGTTCCAGTCAGGGGGTAAAACGACCGTGGAGAAAAGGCTGTGTAGAGTCTACTTGAGCGGCGGGACTCTTCTGGCTGAGCCAGAAGAACGGGAGCAACTGGAGCGCCACGTCGAGCCCCTACTGTCCTTCTCGCTCCTGTAAACTGTAAGCGTTTTGCTTCATCACCTCAAAAGGGCTTGAAATGAGAGATTAGAAAACCCGGCGAAGGGTCGGCTGCTGGAGAGAAACTAAGCTGGTGGTGACGAGCTGGAAAAGATGCAAGAGTGACGCGAAAGGAAAAGAATCCACTGCCTGCAGAGGAACCGAAAACTTGACAGATATATTAATCTACATAGACGTACACGCCCGGAAGGCAGTAGAAAGTGAACCATTTACTTTATCACTGAGTGTGAGAAGGAGTTTATCAGCGCCTGAGAGACACTTGAGAAAACTCCGGTTGCGACACACCAACTCGTGACTTTTCTTTTTCTTGCTTGTTCCTCTCGCTCTCTTTCCCTGCTTCTCGGCAGCCGTGTGCAGCGCTCTGCCAGCTGAGGAGCGCCATGGCCGCGCCAGAAAGTAGACTGCTATTTTCCGCGCTCCGTGCCGCCGCCCTCTCCTTCCGCACACCGGCGCCCTGCAGCCGCGCTCTCTCCGACCTGCGCGGGAACCCCGTGGGCGCCACGGGCCGCTCCTACCGAGAGTTGCGGGAGCTGTCCGTGCGGGAGCCCGAGCGTTTCTGGGGCTACTTCGCCAAGGAGAGGCTGCTGTGGAACAAGCCCTTCGAGCAGATCAGCGACTGCGACATGAAGCAGGGGAAAATCAGATGGTTCCTCGGTGGACAGCTTAATGTTTCCGGTAAGAACGGAGCTATAAGACAGGCGCGTTCATTCAGAGAATAACTGTGCAGCAGGCAAAGTGTGACACAGGGCCCAGTCAGAGCACAACTTCATGTGCTTGTATAAATAGTTGTTTATCCTAATTTGATGGTACCTTGTGATTGACAGCTAACTGCCTGGACGTGCACGTGGCCAGGGACCCGGAGAGGGTAGCCCTGCTGTGGGAGAGGGATGAGCCAGGTACAGAGGTTAAGGTCACATACAGGTATGTGAGTTTCACAGGTACAGGCAAGCAGAACACACACTGGAGTGCTGCACTTCTGACCCTTCCAGCCCCTCTAATTCACCTGTTTGTTTTAGGTGTTGATCATTGACTTTGGTTATCAGTCAGTCAGTCACTGCTTGTCCTGGTCAGGTCTGTGGTGGTCCAGAGCATATCCCCCAAAATCACTGGGTGCTAGGCTAGGAGATTACACCCTGGATGGGGACAGCAGTCCGTTGTTGGGTACCCACACATTCAGTCACACATGCACATGCTACAGGCAATTTAGAGTAACCAGTTAATGTGAAACACATGTCTTTGGATCATAAGAAGGAAACCGGAGCAGTTGGTGGAAATCCACACTGACACAGGGAAAACCTGAAAACTCCACACTGACCGAGGCAAACTCAAACCTATGCTGTGCCATCATGCTGCCTAACTTTGGTTATCAGTGGGTACAGAAGTATAACTTCAAACGTGCAGTTGGAGGTTCTTTTTGACTTTTCTTCAAGTGACCAAACAGATGCAGGACACTAAGTTTTCTTATCATGCACACTTACATGGGTCTGTGTAGATTGTTGTGTATCAGAGATGTGCACTGCAGCTTGTGCAGCTGGGGCCTGATCTGAGAACTGCAGTCCTAGAATCCTGGGCGTGACCGTAATCCAATCGTAGTTTTACAGGCTCAGAAATAAATTCTTTGAAATCATTGGAAGTGAATGCCAGAAAAAAATAAATATGTGAACAAAAAGGCCTTTTGCTATACAGTGAAACATATGCAAATATTTAAAAATAATAACATATAGCAACAACATATAACAAGACATGACACATAAGTTTTACTTGTGTGGTTCTCATGCACTGGTGTTCGGCTTATTGTATGACAAACAATGATGCATATAGTTCAGGGTTAAAGTCACTTTAAAATAAATATTTTTATTTTCCATATACAAAAGGGGCTTGTGTTCAGCAAAAAATGTTTAACTTATGGAAATTTTCTGTACAGTTCTCTTGATTGATGGCTACCAAGTCAAATGATGATCTGGGGATGTTTGCAGTGCTCTGCAATTTATCAATAATGTGACACATAATGAGAAAGATTTTTCCACTGCACAGAAAAGTGACCCCTTTTATTGTTAGCAAGTTAATGCACCAGTCTCATTTTGTGGGTAAAGGTGTTGTCAAATGTGCAGCTGTAGCACTGTCTAAGGTTGTTTCATACACATATTCTGCTGTTAGCGATTACTGCGGTTAAATGTTAAAAAGGTGAGCTACTACAAGGCTGCTTCCTCGATCTCATCATAAACAGGAAGAGAACTGCATCTGGTGAACTGCATCTTAAAATGTTCAGCAAAAATAAAAGTAGCAGTTATCACAAAGATCCTTGTGTACAGCAATTAAAAATGCCCAGATGCTTTTCCTAATGTATGTCTAAGTTTTATAAATAAATGAAAGTAAAAGAAATGTAATTGTTAATTGTTAATGATAGAAGGTCATTGAAAATGAAGTATTGCCATCCCAGTTTGAAGTTAATCTAAAAATGAGAATACAATTAACATTTGTAATATTTTCCACTAATTAAAATCAAATAAACATCAAACACAAACATTTAGGGTATCTCTGTTATATCTAAGACTATTGTAAGTATAGATGATTTTTGTGTTGTTCAGATAAAGTAATATTCTATTTGAATTAAATCTATGTGTGGGACTGGGATCCTGCCCAGAGTGTAGTTTCCTAGCCTGAGGTCCAGTGATTCTCTGACCAGAATCCAGCAGTTAATCATAATGGATGGATGGACAGATGGGCAGAAGTACAGACAAATGAATTACATTTTCACTCTTTTGTTCAGGCCTTAGAATTTAGATTTTTTGTAATGCCATGTAGGGGACTCTGATTACCACATCTGTTTGTCTAGCTGGTGACAGTTCATTTTCACAATGGGGAGAATGGTTACATTCACAGGTTATTCCACTGTATTTTATAGCTGCTGTTCATCAGCGATAACTGAAACACCGTATGTCACTGCATTTTCAATAATAAGACTCCTTTCGCAGGTAAACTTTGTTACAATTACATATATGGAATGAATGAATTCCAGAATCCCTGGAATAGTTTTCAGAGCAATGTTTGGTTACTCCTTGACATATGAATCCTTTCGAATAAAAAGGGACTATTTTCAAATATGACTTTCAACAGTTGCATTCATTGACTTTCAGTATATTATTTACCTGTATGTGATACCTTGTTCAGGATAGGTGTTTTAAGGCTGCTTTGGTATTCGCTTCACTTTGTGCACAATTCATTGTATTAAATCACAGTGTTTTTTTTTCCTTTTTCCCCTTCTGAAGGGAACTCCTGGAGACCACCTGCCGTTTAGCCAACACTCTGAAGAGACATGGTGTTCAGAAGGGGGATCGGGTGGCTATCTACATACCCGTGTCACCCATAGCCGTGGCGGCCATGATGGCATGTGCTCGAATTGGTGCCGTGCACACTGTGGTGTTTGCAGGCTTCAGTGCTGAGGCCCTGGCAGGAAGAATCCAGGATGGTGAGTTAACTAATAACAGCCTTCTTCTGTGTCAAGATATGAGAATCAAGAATGTAGAATCATTTATTGTCAAAGACCCTTGTGCAACAGGTATACAGGGAAGGACAAAATGATGATCCTTAGGTGTATGGTGCACAGAATAGGGGGAAGAAGTCAAGAGAATAATAAAAATTTAAAGAATGATAATAATATAATATAGAAAAATTAAGGTTAAAAAGTGCAGTCGTAAATGAACAAGTGCTCACAGACACTCACAAGTGAACTTTTGCCAGGATTTTAACAATATTACAAGTTTTTTTTTTTTTTAAGTCTGGAGTTTAGTTGTCAACTCTGGAGATCTATAGTGATTGTTTCTGCCAGGCAAAAATATGCATTGCATATAACTTGCTTTCATGTTGTGGGATTGGTGATTACATACTGTTCCACTGGGAAGTGGGTGTTGGGCAAGAATGGGAACTGGTATTTTGAGGGGTATAGCGGTGTTCCGAAGGCATTTTGAATAATGCATTGTGTCTGCCTATTAAAATGTCCATAATGTAATAATGTTTTCACTGAGCCATAAGAGCTGTTATTAAACTGCTAATTTACTAAACCTAAAATCATCAAAAAAATACTTAAGATATTATATACTTTAGGGCAGAGTTCTATGCTATTTGCTTGATAAAGTCTTGCAAATGAAGGCCTAAAAATTTTAATTCAGTTCTGTTTTTTTAAGTTGAATGTGTGAATAATTTTTCATGCCAGAAATGTACCAAAAGATGATTGCAGTCTTTGCATGCTTGTCTGGATCGCTCACTACATGTAAAGCCTGGAATAGTTCTATGATGATAAAGCTTATTTCAGAGTAGTTTAGTCCAGTGTACATTAAGCTTGTAATTGAATTTTTCAAAATCTCTCTTTGACATGAAAATAACATAAAATTTGATAAAATAAGACTCCTACCATCTGTCCTTTGATTTTTGTTTTTTTTTCACTCTTGGTTCCTGGTCAAAGATGAGTGCTCTTGTCCTACCTCTGGAATAAAGAACAAAGTCATACACCAAAACAAAAAGGCAGCAATTGGCCTTTTTTTCCTTGCAACAGTTGTGACATGTGTCACATCATATGTTCCAACATGTGACTGAGGTGCAAATCTCAATGGCAACTGTGCTTTAAATACATGAAACACTAAAATTACAGAATAAAGCAGTTAAAGCTGTGGTCCAAAAACACCAGTAACTACACCATCTACAAGCTGTATTGTTATCGGTATAACCTTGAGACTTTGACGGGAAAATATATATTTTTTTCCTCATTAAATCCCACCTTAATTCTTGATTCTTCTGGTGGGATGTAATGCTGTGATTTACAGTATGTTAGGAATTCCCCCAGTTGTCCATCAGAGAAAAGTCTTAACCTTTCTTCATGCAAATAATTGACCATTTCTTGCTAGGTTACTGTGAAGCAGTCAGTGTTTCATCAGAACAGCTTTCCTGAGAAAGTAAAAAAAAAATGATTGCACGAGTAACGGGAAATGCTTTCATAATTTACAACACTGTTGGCATCCAAAAAGCAGCACCACAGAAAGAACAGGAAAACCAGGCCAACTCACTGAAGACAATATGGGAAGAGAGATGACGTGGCAGAATAATTTTGAGCATATTGAAAATGTCCGTTTATGTTATGAATATATTTTAATGTATAAATGCACTGCTCTAATTCTGACTTTTGACCTGTACCAGATAGTGTTATCTAAGCTTCATAAACTGGTATCCTTTTTAATGTTGATATTTTTAATATTTAGAAACAGTCATGGTGAAAAAGTTTATGGTGTTTACAGTTTCACCAGTCTAGAGTTCTGAGAACTGTGCTGTGCTGTCAGTGTGTGGACATGCATAACAGGCTAGGTGGCTTTGACTCTCTCCGCAGCTCAGTGCAAAGCTGTCATCACGTACAATCAGGGTGTGCGGGGGGGCCGGACCATCAATCTAAAGACTACTGTGGATGAAGCTGTGAAAAACTGCCCCACTGTTCGGAATGTCTTTGTGGCACATAGGACCGAGTGCAAAGTGCCCATGGGCCCGCAGGACATTTACCTGGAAGAGGTAACAAGGAGTCCTGGGAACATTAGGCGATGTGGCGCTCGGGCACAGGCAGACAGGGTGGCGTCTTGACTGCTCCTCTCATTAAGCTATATCAAAGTGAACCTGAGTCTCTTGAGTACTTACAATTTTTTAATAAAATTTCAAAATGACAGCAGCTGAAAAGCACATTTACATTGTCCCTTTCTTTCTTCAGGAAATGGCAAAAGAGTCTACAATTTGTGCTCCAGAACCCATGGAGAGTGAGGACATGCTCTTCATGCTGTACACCTCTGGTAGCACAGGCAAGCCAAAGGGTATAGTCCACACGCAGGCTGGGTACCTGCTGTACGCAGCCCTCACACATCAGGTGTGTACCATGGTTTTGACATTTCATCACTGTGCTTAGGCTCACAGTGTTGAAGCCACAGGCTTGCTCAAGCACAATGTCTCGTGCCTATTGTGGAATCAATTTGCACTAGGCTAGGAGGGGTACACCCAGGATGGCTCCATCACAGGGAAAACACACATGCAAGCACTCACACACTATGGGCAATGTAAAGCCTGAAGTGTACCTGAAATGCATGTTTGCTGACAGTGGGATGTAGTAGTAGTTGTAGTAGTAGTAGAAGTAGGAATCCTATACAGACATAGGTATAACATGCAAACTCCACAAAAACTGTGCCATATTAACAATATATCAAATACAACTTGTTTACATCTTAAAAATACAGGAAGAGCAAAGATTGAAGAGCAGAGATTTAAAACTAATAATCTGTGTGTGTACTTGCCACATGTGTTTTATTTTGTGCATGTTTGTATATCTTTACCACAATGAGGTTGCTAATGCTTCAGTGGTTCTAGGACAGGTCTACTGAACAGAATGAGATTGGAAAGTATGATTGTTTATCATTCTGGGTCAAAAAATCGGTTTTGATCCAGGATCACCCTGGCATGATCTGAGTGAGCAAAGCTTTGAGGATGTCAAGGATAATGATGGAATCAAATGTTGTCGTGGAACAATACGAGATGTCCTGCTGATGTTCTAAGTAGCTTACCGGCTCAAAGGGACAGAAAACAGACGTTCTCCTGTCAGGCTCGGCTGCGCTTGGACTCCAATAACAGCCAAATCTGCTTTACTGAGGTGGCATCCCCTGACAGACTGCATGTCCTGGTACAGTGCCAGTGCTGTGCCACCATGACAGTCCGTGTGCTCTGTGATGGAAAGTGTCAGCCAAACCAGGATAATGGCATAATTATGCTGTCACACAGTCAACAAGAGCATAAACCTTCACATCATGTTTCTTTAATGCTTGCTTAATGTATGTTTTAGCGTTTTATACAGTACAAATAATTTAAAAATAATAATTGTTCCATTAAGCTAGTATCTAAACAGTATCTAAAGTGACACTTAAATGACTATGTGCTATTTTTGGAGAGTGAATATTTCAGGCTTCAGTTTTAATGGTGCTGTATAAAGAGTCTAAAATGACCAGTGTTCACAATAAATGTTGTGTGTGTTTCAGTATGTGTTCAACTACTGCCAGGGCGATGTGTTTGGCTGCGTGGCAGACATCGGCTGGGTGACAGGCCACAGCTATGTGGTTTATGGCCCGCTCTGCAACGGGGCCACCACTGTGCTTTTTGAGAGCACGCCTGTGTACCCAGATCCTGGTGAGTGACCGAGGTCCATGATAGAGCTAGAAGTGGTTTTGTTGTCTCCATGTAGCGAGACACAGTCAGCCCCATGGTTCTTTTTCCTCACAGGGGGCTCACACATTGTTAGATGGCTTAGCGCAGAGCTGGCAGGCCTGTGCTCTGGGCTACAGTACTTACATTGTTCTTTGCAGTGTGCCCGTGTTTAATTTATTTCAGCTTTTCTGTTGGCGTGGCACTGTGCCTTTGTCCTCCAGTGACTGTCACTGTTGATGGACACTAATTACTGTACTAGGGCTCCATTTCATACATACTGTTAAGGAGCAAACAGAGTTCTTCCACATGGAAAGTTACCTATTCAGAATGACCCCATCTCACAGTATGAATCTAAAGAATGTGTGGACAATGTGCCCAGGAGCCTATTGCATCACAGATGCCAAGTTTATGGTGTTTTACAGCAATATTTATTACCACAGTATTACCATAGTATCACCATAGCATAAATAAAATCTCTTGATTTGACTTGGTTATAATTAGTTAACTGCACTTGATTGGATCTGTCAATATTACTGAATAGTGAACTGTATTGTCAGTTAATTTGCATTTAATTTTCAGTACTTAAAAGAATCTGTACTGCAACAGCTAACAGACTGCAGGCCTGCTGTGATTGTGGGATTGTGTTTTTTAAGCAGTGTGTAAGAGTGTGATCCTTATCTGCTCCAGGCCGATATTGGGAAACAGTACAGCGGTTGGGGATCAACCAGTTTTATGGTGCCCCCACTGCCATCCGTCTTCTGCTGAAGTATGACGAAAGCTGGGTGAAGAAGTATGACAGGTCCTCCCTCAAAATCCTTGGCTCTGGTAAGGAACCCAGTTTGTGTGTTTCAGTAAACTAGTACAACCACTTATACAGCTGCCTTGCTGTGACCTCTCGCCAGACCAGTTAAAGCTTGACTTGGGTCATGTTTGTTTAGAAGCAAAGGAATAAACTGATATTTGGTCCCATAGGTAATGCTTATTCTTTACTTCACAACACAAAACACAGAAAAAACTGTAGTTTTATTTCTTAACTATGAATAAGCTGCAGAGGTGTATCAGGAGGCCTTGTTCCTGCTTATTATAATAAATATGTACTCCATACTAGGTGGCCCTGCAATGCATACCCACACACAAACTGTGAAGGTGTTTAATTGGAAATGGAGTTTGTGAGTAAAACATAAATTCCATCCCGACATAGTGGCGTCATTGTGGGTGTTTGTTTGTAGAAAAAAATGAGCTTTGAAAAGAACAAGCTTCTTTTAGCTTTTTGTTCAAGATTGTAAAGAATTATTTTTAGTTATTATTTGTAAATATGTTCTATTTTTAGAAGTTTTCAAATTTACAAAGGGCAAAGCTTTCTGAAATAATTACTTTAGTAGGACTTATACAAAAATATTATTATGTAGTTTATAAATTGAAACATTTTAAATAGAAAAGAAATTGACCTCCAACATTAATAAACATGAGACACACCCTGTACAACTGGTTGAATTTGGCAGGTTTCAGTCCACATTGCAAGTGATAAGCTGAGAGTTTGTTTGTTCCTTTTTTTGGGTTGCTACCAAGTGTCATGGAAATAGCAGCCATATTTTTTTACATGAAACAAAACTATATAGTCAGTGGAAAACTGGTTTACATAAATAGTTTATATAACAGTTTGCTGATATGGGTAAGTCCTTTCTAAGATATAGAAGAGAATATTCTTTGATTATATTTTGTTTGCTGGTTATTATTATTTCTTGAACAATTAGAAGGGAAGCCAGTAAATATTAACATGCTGATAATTTTAAATATACTGACTTAATTCTGTAAATTCCGTGTTATTGTTCCATAGAAAGCAATTGGCAGTATGTTTTACATGCCTGTGCTTAGAGGTCACCACTGTTAGAATTGTGTGCAAGCAACAGGAAAAGTGACACTTAGAATAAGTCCATGATTTTTGTCTTGGTCAGCCCAACCAGTTGTCAGTATATGCTGAAATATGGTTTTATTTTACCTGGCAGTGGGAGAGCCCATCAACCATGAGGCTTGGGAGTGGTTTTACCATGTGGTGGGGGATGGGAAATGTCCTCTGGTTGACACCTGGTGGCAGACAGGTAAGTTCTCATAAATCTGGTTTAACGTGGTCTGAGTAACCACCTAGTGAACCTCTTAACACACAGTCAGTCCATTACACACTGTCAGCAGATTCTCTTCAGTTTGTGAAATATCCATTTAATAGTTTCTATATAGGCAAATTGTTTTCTGCATGTAAAATAGCCATTGTTTTTGTCAAGAAGCCAGTTTTGTGCCTCAAAGTGGGTGCTAGATCTTTACAAGTAGTGTTAAGTAGAAGAGGGGAAAAACAAATTGGTTATGCGATTTCATCTGGCATATTGCATGTAATGTGAACTGTGTCGTTAGTGTGAGTCCCTCACAGCTACCTTTCCAAACACCTTCACTGGTGTGTTTTAGTCTGAATCGTAGGAGCACCACCTGCTGTCAGTTCCAGGAATTCACACGGTAACTGCAGTGCAACTGTGTTTTTGTGCTAGAAAATAACAGTAAACGCTGAAAAACAGCCAGCTTTTTAAGGACATTGTAATCAGTAATTTAACTGATTTTAAAGTTGGACTTCTTTTTTCTGCAATATAATAGAATTTTGTTTGAATATATGCCATCACAGAAAAAATACCAACAAAACAAGTGTTTCCTATTTGTTAAGGAAATGGCACTGTGTGAGGCTTGCTAGTTGGTCCTCAAATTATGAACTTTTGAAAATGAATTTTTGCTGATACAGACTCCTATATTACACCATATATAATAATGATTCTACAATGATTAATGACTAGCTGGTGACCTGCTCCATGTGGAATTTGATTTACAGTCTTATTAAGCAAAACACTCTCTTCAAATAAGTCTGTAAGTAGGGGACCAGGGGACCATCTATATGTAAATCAGTAGGTCTTACTTCAGACAAATTTCATTTTCCTGTTTTATAAAATTAATGCAAGTAGTTTTTTTAGCCTGACATTGTACTTTATAAAAATTTACAGCTTCATAAGTTATACACCTATAAATATATAGACTATAAAATATAACTATTTACCTGAAGATTCATATGAGTGAAAATGTGCTTATTTCTTTGCATTTTAATTGGAACATTAGTATTAACCCAACCATCAATCAATCATACGCATATAAGCACTCTCATACTCCCTGCCCCACAGGCACTGTTTTCGTAAACCCCCTCCAGCTCTACCTCTGTCTCGTTCATAGTTCCAATGGGGCTCCAATATCCTCAATCAATGGTAGAATCGAGCCTTCAAGTGGACTCCAAGTCAGAATGGACAGTACACTAAGTATCCACCCAAATGCACGACCAGTTTAATACTTCCAAATCTTGAACGTAAAATAATTAAAGAAAAACATTTGGGATTAAGGCACAACATTTGTTCACACTTTAAATGAACATGATTTGTTTTTCGTTCTCTGTAGTCAGATGTGCAGTGTTAGATGCCTGTACACCAGCAAGCTGCCAAACTGAAAAATTGTTTGTTAACATGAAAACCCCAGCCTCTGCATTGCCTAGTGAAGGATTGCTGAAAGTGCATCTGCGTTTGTTTTGGTTGTTTCATATGTTGATCGGTGCTGTAATTCTGTCTGATACCCTGTTGGTCACCAGCTTAACCCTAATTGCGATTAGCACCAAGAACATCTGGACTCATTGCATGGAACGCGAACAAGCAATTTCCAGGGATTCCACGGATTGCAGGGACTCCAGGGACTCTAGGGAGTCCAAGGACTTTGAATGGGGGGGGGAGTCCTGTGAAATGAGCTGAACATGCTCTTTGATCGGGGAAATAAAGACTTGTGACCCATTTTTTGGAACACACCTTCAGTATTCTCTAGAAGGAACAGCTGATCTTGCTGTGGAATGGAGGTCATGTATTTATGATATTACCCTAGTTTGAGCACGTGCACTGCAACACATGGTGTTTAATGTTACGTAAGAAACTCCTGACCTTGAGACAGAAAAAAATTTCAGTGCTAATAAATGGAAAGGATCCCAAACAATGGTCTCTTATCAGGAGTGATAAAGCTGAAGGAGATCAAGACTAATCGCTGAGCAAGTCAGCTGCAGTTCTAAGTGGTAAAAAAACGCCTTTGCCACACTGAAGTAGCTAGAATTACCGGTGCTGTTGTTTTGAAATGAGTGTATACCAGGAGCAAGCTCCATATTTATATGTAAAGCATGTCATTATAATCATGATAATAAATGATAATAGTAATATTTCTGAGTATGTTATAAGATGGAGATGGAATGGTTTTTGTGACTCATTAAAATGGTTCCTGTGTTCTGTGGTCTGAGCTGACTTTCACCCTTGTTCATGGTGAAAGAGTGTGGGCTTACAGGCCTTCTCCTGTTCTTCCTCTGCCTACCAGAGACAGGGGGGGTGTGCATAGCCCCACTGCCTGCTGAGGATGGGGCTGAGATCCTCCCTGCCATGGCAATGAGACCCTTCTTTGGTATCCAGCCCACCCTCATGGATGAGAAAGTGAGTGCTTTTCTCTCCTTATCCTGTTCTGAGACTATAAGACACACAGTGCATGCAGGTCTCTACCTGCTTCTCACTTGAGGTTGTCTGTATAGTACGCACCTCTGTTTTATATAACATGGTGCTTTATGTAAACCTTCACTTGAAATGATGTGTCCTATAGCTGTTTGTGTTCAGCTGAAGACATAAAAGTAACTTTGAGGCAAGCTATTCTTTTGCTTTAATCCAGACAGGTGTTTCTTGCAAACTGGGTCACTGTTTTTAATCGATACAGTATTTTATTCAGATAAAAAGTGCACATTTTAAATCCTGTTTGAATAAAAGAAAAAATTTAAAAAGCACTACACATCATCATAAATAGAACCACTATTGTTATGTGTAAAACTGCTGCTCTTGATAATTTGCCTTTTGTTAATGGACAGGATTGAAAGGTCTCAGAGGATGATGGTGTTAATCCTGAACCGTGAGATAGGGTCAATGGGCAAGGTATTATAGTTCAGTGTGTTTTTTGGTGAAGGGTAGTGTGGCTTTAACTAAACTGCTTATCAGAAAGCAAGGTTTGAACTGTGTGTGAAGGTGGGGCTGAGGGACACATTCCTGTTAAATCATCAGAGATAAGCAAATGGTAATAATTCATCTCTGGAAGTGGCTTATGTGAAGTGTGCCTCCATTTGGGCAACAGTGCTAAGCTTGATGATAATACAGGAGCTGTGGGGAGGGTGGAATTAGTGTACCGTGACAAAGTCAGCCACGTTTCCATCCCCTTTTGTTTGTATGTGCATGTACACTACCTCATGCCCCAAACACCCTTGTCTCACCTCACCATGGTTTTTTCACAAAGATTAGATGATTTACACAGTTTTTTTTTTTGGTCAGAACTTGTTCCAGAGGCAGTTTGAAGGGAAAGTCTGTCAGATATTGTCTTTTGATCCCCCCCAACACACAGACTCACGCTATGTGGTAACTTGTGGCCTTGTCATGCCCAGTGGCCATCATTGCACCAACCAGCTTGCTCCTAGAACTCCAACACCCCAGGTTGCAGAGCATCACACAGCATTCATAAGGAAGTAGAAAGGGTGTGTGTAAAATCCCACAGTTTGCCATCAGATCCCCAATTTCCCCTAATCTGGTCAATGGTGTAGCAGACGTTTTTTTTAATTTCCTGGGGCTGGCAGACCTGACCCCAGGGATCAGACTGTGCTCTGCCTTACTCTCTTTCTCAACACAATTAAAACTGGCTTGGATTCTACAGCTTATCAGATTTGTGGTCTCTTTGTTTCTTGGTGGTACATCCCCTACCTCCTCACCCCACCATTCCTCCACCAGAATACCCCACTCATAAATCATTACCCTCCTTCCAGTCTTAGCTCTCTCAGGAAACATAACAACTATGACCCTGTGAAAAGGATACTTGAAACTATGATGGCATAATGTTGCACTCACCCATGTTGTTTAACTTGTTCCTGTCATCTGACCCTTAAATTGTGGATGTTTTTAGCTGAAATAGGTCAACCCTTGTAGGTTGTCTCTACAGCTAACCAAAAGATTTTCATTAGTAGGCTGTCTGTGGAGCGTTTACATGTGCAGAAATTACATCACATATTTATGTCAGAGCTTATGGAACAATACTGGACTTTGCCAGCCAATAGTGATGTCAGTGTTATAAGTCACTGTTTCCCAGCACATTGTTTTTGTGGTTCTTTTTCAGTAAGACAGAAGCTGGAAGTTGTTTTACTCAAAGGGGTCAGCTGAATAAATAATACAACTAATGAAATGAAATGGTGATGAGTGACACTGTGATGATTCCAGCTGAAGTGAATGGGGCACACTATGCAATTATGTAAAACTAACAGTTCTATAGAGGTCAGAACATGAGCAGGTTGAGACCCTTCATGTTAATGAGGACCTGGTCATTGGGTCTTTCCTTGTGATTGTTCTTAACATCCTTCAAGTGAGGTAGGGTGGCGAAACCTCATTCTTTCAAGCATGTCAAAGATCATTTGAAATTCAAATATGGAGCAGTTCTACTCCCAAAAACTAAAGCCACTGGAATGTCCATTTTTCAATTTCAATAACAACTACAGACAGAAAGTGTCAGCTTTGTTCTTCACAGGGGAAGGCGATAACAGGAAATGATGTCAGTGGTGCTCTTTGTATCAGTCAGCCTTGGCCTGGAATGGCCCGGACCATCTATGGGGACCACCAGAGATTTGTAGATGCGTACTTTAAACCATATCCAGGTAAGGGGTCCAGTCTAGGAATGCTTGTTAACTTCTAGGCTTGGAAGCTTTTACAAACTTGTGGCTTGTGCTATCAGCCTAAACTGTAATATTGTCACAACTCCCACATCATTGTATGTCAGTACTGAGCCAGCCAGCTGTATTCGGCCCTTGCTTGGGTAGCCAGCACTCTGTCAAATGACTCTCTGCTCAGTGGTGGTGGAGGTGATGGCTTTGGCCTGGATTTTGCACACAATTGTAATAAATTATTGCAGGGCATTATTTCACTGGAGATGGGGCTTACCGCTCCGAAGAAGGCTACTACCAAATCACAGGTCGCATGGATGATGTCATCAACATCAGTGGCCATCGACTGGGTACTGCAGAGATTGAGGATGCTTTGGTGAGAATAAATTCTAATAACTAAACAGGTTTTACACATAAGGCATCACTAGTGATGAGAGTACAGCCATCTAAACTCATAAACAATGTTAATTTATAGATGAGATACAATTAATTGTCACCTCTTTTAGGATGAGCACCCAGAAGTTCCTGAGACAGCTGTGGTTGGCATGTCACATGATGTCAAAGGGGAAGGTAAGCAGTAGTCATGGTACAAACACACTTTTTAACACTGTCCAAACCTATTCTTAAAAAGTTTTCATAACTCATTTAAGCGTTTAAAAGTGAGTCATTTGTTTGCATTTTGTATCCATCTGCATGTTGTAATATAATGTTCATTTTGATGTATATGGTTGCAAGTATACAAGAAGGACATTCCTTTAAAAAAATACTACGTTATGGTCTGAGTGCTGTGGAAGAAAAGAACTGAGTGCAAGAGATGACTGACTAGAGTAAACTGAGGACATGTAGAGGACAAGTCCTGTAGACTCACTCTTTCTTATTATTCACAGTCAGTCTTGTGTACTCTGCCCCTGCCCAACTGTTAATGTGGGCTCAGGTTATTCACTTTCTGCTTTATTAACCAGTTCTCAACACACATACAAAGTCATTGTCAATACCAGAGTTTTGATCAATACTTCAATAGAACTGAAAGTGTATAAATATGCAAGGGAAAAACCCTTAGTATTGTTGCAAGTCACATTAGGATTTACTATGTCAAATGTCCTTTCTAACTTAAATGTGACTGCTTAGCTCTTCATTATAGTCACTCATAAAATCTCAGTACAGTAAACTTTATTCATTGTCTTCAGAGTTTAACTTTTCCTTCTTCTTTTTTACCTATGCCTAATCCTCAACTTAAAAAACAAGGATGCCACTCCACAGTCAGTTTTACCACTAAGATAGAATCATCACTAACTATATAATACATAGTAAAAAATGTACAAAAACGTTTTAGCATGAGTGACTGTTTGTCCCATGCAGAGTTGCAGTAACTAGTAGTTACCACGCAAGGCACACCCTAGAGGAGATTTCAATGGATCACACGCATAGTTCATTTGTATTAATAAACTTCAAAACTGTATTAAAATTAAAAATTAAATTAAAATTAAAATTAAAATCCATTTAAAATCCATTTACTCAAAATAAACATTTTAATCTCCACAATCTCCTATTCAATTTTGATTGCTGGCCAACTTATAACATAAGACTGTTCTTTAGCTTCAACTTTCTTCATTATCTACAGTCTATAAAAGCTTAACAATATTGATGTTCCTCAATTTAGTTACAGGTAATATCTCTAAAAATCTTAATGCTAGAGCTAATAAGAAATAAAATACATTGTAAGAGTGTTCATTTTAACACGTATTAACGTTAAACTACAATAAAACCAATTTAAAGTGAATGAAAATAAAAATACCCTCTTTTCACAAACTCCTATTCAATACTGATTGTTTGTTGATTCATTCCACTAACATGTGCACCCTTCATCATCTTGTTACTGATCACCAGGACTAACAAAAATGAACTATAAACACTGTAGAATAAAAGCAGTTTCATACTTATTTTGTTTGTATGGACAGCTAATGTCTGGATGTGGAAAAACAGGTTCTGAAATGTTTGCAACATTTGTAACATGAAGAAACACGTGCATTTTACAAATGTTTAAAGTACTTGCTTGTGTATTGACATTGTTTTAACTTATTTCTTATTAACTGTCAGATACACCTCCTGTTTTGCTCTTCCCTTTCTGCAGTTCCTTTTGCTTTTGTGGTGCTGAAAGAACCAGGTTCCTTTGCTGAAGCACAAGTTATAGAGGAGCTAAAAATCCTGGTGGCTACAAAGATAGCCAAGTACGCTGTTCCTGATCACTTTCTGGTAAGTCCGCAGAATTTGTGATTTTCAAAGTTACAGCATATCGCCTCTTTTGTGCAGAATGAGATTTCTTTGATGGTGCTACAACTTATGCATAAGTTCAGAGGTTCACTAGTTCCCCTAGTTCAGCTATTTTGAATTAGCACTTATTAGGCAGCTCAGACCATACTATGTACACAAGGTCTGGTGCTGCTCACTTGCTCACCCTGCATAGGAGAGAGGTTGTAACTAGCGCTGCTGAGCAGTATGGAAAGATAACTCGTGGATCTGTGTGTCCCACTGACTCCTTACATGACCTAAGGTTGTGAAGCGGCTCCCAAAGACGCGCTCGGGGAAGATCATGAGACGGATTTTGAGGAAGGTGGCCATGGGCCAGTCCAGTGACCTTGGGGACATTTCCACCCTGGATGATCCCAGCGTGGTCACTGAGATTATCCAGACATACAACCAATATAAAAGTCTGTCAGTGAAGAAGAACTGAAGGCCTGAACATCACTGTTTTCCAGGCACTGGTCTCCATAAAAGTTGCATTGTCAAATGTGGTCAGTTCAGGACAGATATTTGGAGATTACTCTGTTCCCAACACTCATTCTACATTGCAGCCTGTGTGGTAGACACTTTAGTTTCAAAGCCCTGTTTAGCAGTGTTTACCCAGTCTGCTCTTAGTGGCTTATGGATTTTTTTTTTTGAGTGAGGCTGGCATTACAGCTCTATAACCCATCTTGTAGATGTTTCAGGTCTGTAATTCTACACTGTAGCCAGTGGTACCTGTACATCACACTTATAGAGCCATTCGCACATCATTGTGGCAGGGGTGAAAAACAATCAAGGCTGCTATTACTGATGTAAAATGGTGTTTTATTACTGGTGTACTGTAATAACATCTGAAAACACAAATTTAAAGTGCCGTAAAATAGTTAAGTATATTTTTTGTTTTTTTGCAATATATTTTTAAGAATCTCTGTTTGGAACCTGATAAATTTATTTCTAGTTATTGTAAGCCAAAAGTATTTTTAACTCAACACCAAGGGTTTTCACACACCAGCTGCTACCTTTTTCGAACAGTGTGGAGACCCTGGGAAAAGGCTTCCAGCAGCTCTCAGTTACCTGCCATTATATGTGTACATTGTTTGGTGCTTTGTAATGTTGTTTTTAACAGGCATTACCTATGTGCCCACTGAGCTTGAGGTAACCGCTCCTTCACACCATAGCCTTAAACACATTAGTAGTGCACTTCACCCCCGGATGTGACTTATTTTGCAGGCAGCTAGATGTTCATTTTTTGTGGCAGTGTACAAAGAAGCAAATGGACCACCAAATCCTGCTAATGAAAGTAATTATATTTACATTTTTAAACTTTTGATTTTAGAAAAAAAACTTTACATACTAACTTTTACTAATTTCTTAGAAAATCCATTATGAACATTGGAAATTATATGAAGGACATAGTCAACAGCATTTATTTTGCAGATGTAACAGAAATGCAAGCAGTCTGATACTTATTAAGGGATTATGTTTCAAATTAATAAACATTCCTGTGCTTATGTATGCGTACTGTATTGAAGTAAAGACAAATACTTTACCTTTCTCAATCATTTAATTTGGTCAAATGTTTGTGTTGTCTTTATTTTTAAAATTTTCTTGAGAAACTTGTAGGTTTGGGCCTGGTTAAAACACTGGATAAAACTGTCTTTTTTATATATTGTATCTTATCTTATACCTTGTGGAGAGGGGTTGTGGCGTTTCTAAAAAGTGCCCCACGTGTGGAAGAATGCCTCCAGCCTATTTCTGCATCGCAGTCCCTTCAGAATGCAGCTGTCTCCTACAGATTAGTTAGATTGTAACTGTTCATTGAATGTCTCGCATTATTCATATCACGTTAAACTGAAAGGTTAACTAGTTCTTGAATACCCGTATAACATACAAACAAAAATCGCCATTGACTACTTAATATAATCAGTGTATCATTTACTTAGTCATTCTTAGCCTTTGATCAGTTAAACTAGATTTAACATGATTATTTGTCAAGAATTTCCTTATTTTTGAAAATGACTCAGACTGAAAACATGTACAGTGTTAGGTCACCATTTTATCCACATCCGCTTAACATAAATTTTTAGCAAGAGATTGCTCTCTTAACAGGGTTATTTATGAGTGTGGTGCTAGTCAGATAATTCACACTTCATGTCATGTTAAACTGAAACATTAACTAGTATGACTAGCACCTTATATGGTCCTGCATACATCAGTTGGTAGTAATCAGTAGTATTGGCCTGTTTGCTATCATTAAAAGTTGTAACCTGCCATACTACAGATCACTGCTATTTCTATAGTGCAAACAGAAAGTTCTTAGGCTTATTGTGTTAGACTTGTTTTTAAAGTTTTGCTGATCAATTTTTAATATTGGTACGAAAACAAGGGTAGAAGCGGAGTTCAGCTGGGTCACTGCAACTTTGTCTGCCTTGTATTTTATTTCCTGTTTATTTTGGCAGAATTGTTTGCTCTGCATACAGCGTGAAACAAAACAATTTGTTTCATCTGGAGCCAGATTTGAAAGCGGGAAATAGCTTTAAGTAGTGCTAAAGTTGTGAAATTATGACCTCAGTTGAACTTGAGACATAAAAACGGTTCACCTTGGTTTCATTGTTTGTAGGCAGTGTGGTGTGCCAGGCTCCAGACTAGTGACTGAGTGTTATTCCTGGGCACAGTGGAGGAAAAATAAGAGCCAGTGATTGACACCCTTATTGGAATGTTGCTTTGTCTTGGTATCAGCAAATTATTAAGTATTAAGTTTCTAATTTAGGCTGTTAATAAAAGACGCTAGGAGAAACTGCTGATATTCGCATTAGCTCACATTAGCTTCTTTAATAAAACCAAAGCAATTTTTAAAAACAGTACAAAAGTAGTGTGCAAGCTCCCTTGTACTGTAACTTAGTGCACCCTGGATAATGAGATGTAGATACGAGGACCATTGTGAATAATGTCCATATAGTACAGCAGTGTTTTACTGGGAGAGCAGCTCAGGCAGAACATCTGGGCAGCTGGGGGCAGAAAATGAGGAGCGTATGGGAAGTGCCGATAAAAAAAAGTTTTACTCCAAAGAGCAAAACATGGACGTATGGGCACTTGGTACCACTGAGTACCAGGACACTTCAAACAGTGTTCATAGGTATCAGTTTGGCAGCCATCTGTTTTTTTTACGCTGTCTGCATTAATATAGCTGGACAATTTGAGTGAGCTTTATTATAGCAGAATGCACACTAATGTACAAGGGCTTAAGGGCAATCTTGTCAGATGAGCCTGAAAATGGTTAAAAATGTGTTCTTAAAAACCTAAACTGCAGTTCAGAGGGTATTATCTGTTACTGGTCTGGTCCCTCATGTCAGGCTTTGTTAAGACAGCGCTGATTTTGGGACAACTGCCTCATCAGAAAATGGAATAAGCGCAGTGGGTTCAATTCAGCCACGAGATGGCAGAAAATGAAGTGACTGATTTCCCACTTAAATGTCCTTTTTTGGTATATTTATTGAACCAAAACATATTTACAGAGGAAGGCTGAAGTAAAGGACTAATGGAGAAGAGACTTGAAAAAGGACTCAGTAAATGTACTGTTATTTAAGGCTCAGAACGACAATAAGTGCACTTCTTTGTATAATGTGTCCCTCCTGAATGAAGTGGCTGCCATGAGCATCCATCCTGAACAGATGAGGCATCATTTGCCCTTCGAGGGGAAAATTTTTCTTCCAGATGAAAAAGCTAAAATAATTAAAGCTAAAATAAGTTAGCTAAAATAATTTAAAATAACAAAATAAGTTATTTTATGAGTAACAGTGTAATCACCAGCTTTTTGTGAAGTATTTGGAATAGTTATTTTTCAATTATTGTTTGTATTCTCTTTCATTCATCTCTTGTCTGGCAGAGGATGGTGGAGATCTGGAGTCTGTCCAGAAAGTGCAGGGTATGAGGCAGGATACACCCTAGACAGAGATATTTTGATAATTTGAAATGTCCTTCACTACATCACTAGTACTTCTTAACGTTGTTAGAGGCATTGTATTGACTTTCCATCAAATATTTGACATTAGATTACCTTTATTTGATTGCAAAATTAACAATCTAATATAGGGTAATATATTCAAGGAGGATATTTGTCAACTTATCCTGTATATTTGTAATTCAAACCAGCAAATGTTGTTGAGCTAAAGCAGCTGTGCATGGAAGAGTGGGCTAGTATTCCTCCACTGTGATGTGAGACCCTGGTCAAGAGCTACAGGAAGCATTTAGTTGCACTCATTGCAGCTAATGGTGACAGAAGCATTTACTGACAGTGAAGGGTCACTTTTTTACTTTATCACACCAGTGACTGCACATTTCTTTGTTGTCCACACAAGGGAAATGAAATAAAAACAATCCTTGTGCCACTTTTTCCATCCTCATTCATTCATAGAACTGATCAAAAGGTCTGATCAAATTTAAAGTAAAAAAGTACAAAAAAAAACTGGGAATGGAGCAACTACATACAAATGATACATACATATGATCCACATCCACAGTTCTGGTGAATATAATTTGGGTGCCTTTGTTTCCAACTCTTTATATCTCATAACAGAGCACATACGGGTGTATCACAGGTGTTGGCTGAGATAGTGCTGTGCTCCCCTTGTGCTGGTTGTGTGCTTGGTTGTATGTGCTCACTGGGTGGTTGTGTTACTGTGCCAGACTGGTGACTCATTATACAATAAAGGAGCAAAACGCAGCAACAGAATGACACTTCTGCACTTTCAAGTTGCACCATCCATCATTGTCTGAATGGAAATGGACTCCATGGTAGAAGACCCAGGAAGGTCCAGAAACACAAAAAAGCCCAACTGGAGTTTGCCAGAAAGCATACTGTCAAGCCACAGAGCTTCTGGGACAATGTGCTTTGAACAAAATAAAAATCTAGAGTTTTTGGTAAATCACACCAACCTTTATGTTGACAGAAAACAAAATCTTCAAACA
The DNA here is from genome assembly GCA_900497675.1 of Arapaima gigas. Taxonomy (NCBI): domain Eukaryota; kingdom Metazoa; phylum Chordata; class Actinopteri; order Osteoglossiformes; family Osteoglossidae; genus Arapaima; species Arapaima gigas. Next base: position 1,364,184 of record UFQX01005261.1, on the reverse strand, counting down.
AAAGAACACCATCCCTACCATGAAACATGAAGGAGGCTCAGTGATGTTTTGAGGTTTCTTTGCTGTCTCTGGCACTGGGTACCTTGAATCTGTGCAAAGCACCATGAAGTCAGAAGACTATCAAAGCATTTTGGAACAAAATCTACAACCCAGTGTCAGAAAGCTGTGTCTCAGTTGCAGGTCAGCAGAATAATGACCTGAAACATACCTCAAAAAGCACCCAAGAATGGATGAAAAGAATATTTTGGACCATTCTGAAAAAGTGAAAGGGTACCCATACTATTGAGAAGAAAACATTGAACTGTTCTGAAGTGGCCTGCTATGAGTCCTGATCTGAAACCCATAGAACATTTGTGGAAGGAGCTGAAAGTCTCAGTTGGGAGAAGCAGCCATTAAATCTTATTAATCAGTGAAACATCCTTTATTGACAGTTACCTCAAAGTTTTTGTAGCTGCTGATAAGAACTTTTGAGCAGTTAAGAGGCACTTTAGCCCATTCCTCTGTAAGAAAAACATTTTTTGGAATGTCTTGCTTGAATGGTCTGTTTCAGATCAGACTGTTAAATATCTGTATTATATAGAGACTAGTAATGATTTTAAAGCATGAAATTAGGGCCTGTGAAGGAGGTGCTAACCCAAAGACAAACCCAAATTAATAAGCACCCAGAACATTCTTGCCAACTCTTCCAAACACACTGTGGGACAGACCACCACCAAAGCCCTCAGACTCAACTGCCCTTAAAACTGTCAAGACACATTAAATAATAAGAGTGGGGTGGGGTTGCAACAATCCCCCTATAACACCCACCCACCACCCCAACAGTTAATCACAGCTATTTACAGACATGTAGCAGCAGTGCATTATGGGACCTACTATGTAGTTATTGTGGGGAGTTAGAGGGAGACTGTGGACCAACCGTGTGTTCACTATGACCAGGAGCTTTGTTGGGCTCCAATTACAGGTGTGACACTATATTAACAAAAAAACTGTGCTTGAGTCTTCCCATGTATAACCATGATGATGGAGGTGAGTGACTAAAATATTATGTAAAAAAGCAAAAATGCCTTCCTTTTGGAGATATCACCTTTTTATTACATATGTGGCAGCTTTCAACTATTGCATAATATATTAAAATGTGCTAAAAGGCAAGAAATAACACACCCAGAACTGTGAAAGATATGAACTTGCATTTAAACTTAGCAGAATGCTGTAAATGGGCCTCTGAGCTGTACTTCTACATGAGTTCTTCACACTTGTTTATAATACTGATTGCAGAAATTCAACTTACAGCATGAACACACCAAGCATTCTCTTTCAGTACAGATCACAGTAACAAGTTACTCATATTAAGGACACAGGTAAAGATCAGTCTTTGCATAACTACCTATCTTTGATACTAGTGTCAGACAGAAGATCAAAACTGCACATATATCAACCAAGCTATTTTGATTCATTGTGGACATTTTAAAAAGCTAATGCCAGTACTTTCTTTTTATTACAGCTGAAGTTATTCTTTTTAACTGGAGGAAACAAGAAGCAAATTGATAGTCACTTTAAAAGCATGAAAAAAAATTCTGCCACTTCAGATTTTCCCCAAGTAGGATTTGACTCAAATAAAATTTGTTATAAATTAAGTTAGTCTATTCCTCCTCTATTCTGCATATAAACAGAAAAAACATTCACTGCATCATAAGACCTGGATGGAAAAAGAGCCATTAATTGTCACTGGCATACTTCTCATACATTTGTCATGAATTGAAAATGACATCCATAACCATATTCATTGATGGTGGGGCACTAAGGCCACAGTCTCTCACTCTCACACGGGAAAGCAGTAACTTACACTAAACCGCATTTCAGTGTACCAGAGGCTCTGTATTAGCCTGACAACCTCAGTTAATCTGCATATATCCTTGGAATAACTGACACTACCAGTTATGTTTTAAACTAAACTTGGACTCAAGTCAAAAACAAAAGGAAAAGGCAAACATTAGTGACATTAAACTTGATCCCCACTTAACAGAACCTTTAAGATGGGCTGGTCATTTTTTCTTAAAATGAAATCTGGCCTTTTCCAACAGATCACACCCATTTATAGATAAGGTGCATTTACTAAAAGGTCAAGTTCTGTAGCATTAGTAACTTTCAGGAAAAAAAACTGCACTAATACCACATTAAAGCTGTCTTAAGTACAAAGAGTATTATAGTCCAGTCATTGTTTTTGTATCCCTATAACTGGGCTCTACAGTTCGATCACCATCTTTTAGCCACGTGAGCTGAGGAATGGAACTTTTTGAAACTTTTCCATCTACAAAGACAGGCTCTAATGCACTCACATAAAATTACACCTCTGTGCACATTAATAGGCGCATTAGTATGTACATATTTTCTGCACATAGTGTACAAGTGAGGTTACATAAAGTCATTAATTTGGGGCTGGTCCCAGGCAGGTTTGTGGTTCTGCAAGAACAGTGGCATGTGAAGATGGAGGCAGTAAGAGGATGGTTCACTCCAACTTGACCTCCCCCTTCAGCTTTCTCTTCACACGTGAGTAAGGGCTCAGCTCGTCATCCATGATGAAGTCATAGAGGACCTTGATCCATGATGTGTACTGTGGAAGATCATCATAGTACTCTGCTGCAATTTTCTTCACCTGATTACTCAAACAAGGAAAAGAAAAGGAAGAAAAGAACAGTATTATACGTAAGACTACACAGCTGTATTTCATACCACATGTTCAGCTAAATAAATCAGCCTAATTTACAAAAATATACCTGTTAAAACCACACAAGTGTGACATCTTTGGTCACAAGTTAGCAAGAAAGCAGTTAACTGCAAACTAAGCTTCTTCAGTTATCAATCCAACTCTAGTAGATTATATACACAGAATGTGTGCATGTTACAAGAATGTCAAAGGACTAATAAAGATTACAATGTATTACTTTTTATATTGACTAAAATCTTATAAAAGGTGTCACATTTTCAAATGACTAAGGTTCTAGACTTCAGGATAAGCATTGGTGAGGATCATAAAAAATAACTATGACTGCTATTAAATAATAGAAAAATGTAAATAAGTATTAGAATGAACCTTGATACTTACACTGCCTCACGTGTGCCTAAATTTCTCAATTTATTTACACTATTCACAATTTATTTAAGAAAAGTTTTATGGTGTGGTTACAACAAAAACCTTTTTAATGTTCCCTTATTAAAATTAAGGATAGATATCATACCAGTGGCAGTCTACACCCAGGGATGCTGGGGAAGTCGTGGTGCTCATTGTGGTAACCCACATTGAAGGTGAGCAGGTTGAGTGAACCATAGTAGGAATAGGTTTCATGGCCCTTAAGGAACATGTAGTGTTCTGCTATGAAGTGTCCAGAGATGGGGTGCAGACCCATGCCCAACATGGAGCCCGCCATCATGTAGACCACAGGCTTGACGCCCCACAGCCAGTAGAGTCCAGCATTGAAGGCAAACTGTACAGCCACATTGACCAGCTCCAGATGGGTGATGGGCTTAGGGTTGATGCACAAGGGCCGTATGGCGTAAAACAGTGGCTGAAGGATGATCCACACAAGTTTTCGCAAACGAGTGCAGAAGAACCAGCCTTCAAAGTTGGTTGGGATGTCCACATCGACACCGTCACCACCCAGGTAGCGGTGATGATCCAGATGGTAGCGCTTGAAAGATGCAGAGTAGGGCAGGCCAATGGGAAGGTTGGCAAAGATAGCAAACCAACGGTTCCATACAGCTTTGTTGTTACCAAAAGCTGTGTTATGGGAAATCTCATGGATGGCCAGAGTCATAGAGTGGTTCACACAGCTGCCAAAGGCATATGTCCAGAACAACACCCACTTCCAGTCCAGGTCTTTCACCAAATAGAAGGCCAGAAACTGGATGGCCACCATCATGCAGACAATCCATTTCAGCTTCGGATCAGGGCCCATCAGGGATTTTATCTCTGGGTATTTCGCTGGTGAGACAATTTAAAGAGTTACTGTAAAGTACAAACTTTCTGCTCAGTTTAACAAAATAAACACTTTGTTACAACAATGTGGTAAATGGACTAAAGCTTCCATTTACCAATAAGACATATAAACTATTCAAGGTAATTATCCAATAAAACACAAGGCATGCTAGATTTATTCATGCAAGAAAGTTTATCGCCATAATGTAACAAAGTTTGTAAATTGTTAATGCGATCATATGTAAAATTACAGAATTGTAGAACACAAGCACTAGCATTGTTAAATTATTTGTCCAGTAAATATTAAGCAGTTTTCCTCACTGGTACTAGGGTGGCACTTCCTGGTACAAACAAGCTGGACTGGTACGGTCAAATCACGAAACAAAAGTCTTCTGTCACTCCAGAACTCAAGCTAATGACATGAGGATAGGACCAGGAATAGGAAGGAACAAATGATCAGCCTCCTTATATTTAATCCACACACAGCTAAATGTAGTCGGCATGAGTTTTATGTTGATAAAAAGCTGCTCTGACTCTGAATAGCATTTGTCAATCATGCAGCCTCAAATTAATCACAGAAAATGATTTTATAGAAATAACACGGAACAGACCACAGCTACTCTAATAATACCTAAAAGAAAGCAAAGTTTTAGTTCTGATAAATATTTAACTCCTTCAATGTCATGCACTGAAACTTTGAAACAAATGTTGAAATTTTGAATTACAACTCACAGCACCTCAACCTAATAGTAATTTATTGGAATGCAGGAACAGCATTAGAAGAAACCTTACATTCCAGCCCCTGCAAGATATAACATGCATGAAACAAAATCTATTACTCAGCCCCTGTAGAGAATGAGATGAACTGTACTTAAAACCTTTTACTGGACAAAAATACATTTTTTTTGCATAGCCTCATACTGCCGCACCCTTATCATTAAATTAAAATTAAACAAACATCAACTGAAAGGGCCACAAAGGTCAGACAGTTTACAGTGTGGTGTTATTCAACTGCAGTTCACCCCAACATAACCGACAGATCAAGAAGGACAACCAACACTAGGATACCTTAACATTTCAACAAATAAAACCTGTCATTTTCATGTAAGAAATCTTATTATAGATCTCCATCAGTTGTTCCCTGTATAATGCACTACTAGTTAACTGCTCTGATCAAAAAACAAACAAAAAAATTAAGACTTGGCAGTTTTGTCATGCACTAGCAAAGCTCATTGACTCCAGTAGCAGGTTGAAAGTAATTTAGCAAAAATGCGAGCTGGGCCAAAGCTAAACATAAAGAGGAAAAGGTGAGAATCTGTGTGTAAAGTAGGGGACAAATTGCCACCTCCTGTTAACAGCACTGGTGTGCTTTACCATTGTATGCAAAGCTGAGACACATTCCGTAAGCATGCAAGAGTCACCCTGGTTTTAAATCTTGCACATCGGCCACCGGCCTGGATGTGGTCCTGCAGGAAAGGCCTTGTCCCACTAAGAGATGCGCTTTTAGAAATTACTTCCAGAAAATTATGTGCTGCATACAGTGTTAAAATCAGACACACTTGTTGTATCACTACAAGCAGCTTTGCTACAACCTTAAACCATGCCGGTGCTGCCATATTGCTGAGGAAACAGGTCGGGTTCAGTGGTTGTGATTGTAAACCTAGGGAGCTCCCTCCCTCCCTCCCTCCACACACACACACACACACACACACACACACACACACACCCTCCGTTCCAACGCAGAACGAAACAGAAGGGAAATTACACAACTACAACTTATTCTCCTTCTAAGGCTAAAAAAAACAACATTAACGGTTCACCGTTCCCGTCCTTTGTTTCAAGCGTGCACCAGCTTGAAAATCTACAACTCTGAGGGCGGGAGGTGCCCTCAGGCCCGGCTGCCAATTTCCTGTTTCTTCTCCGGAAGTCAGGCTCGTGCCCCAAACTCGGCTCTGACATGGAGGCCAGCAAAGTTTCACCATTACTGGTTTTCACACGTAGCGGTAATTCAGACTGCACCGGACAGCAGCAAGAGCACAAGCTCAAATTTTCTGTGAGTGTCACGTCGGCGAACAAACTTTCCCCGTGTTCTTGTACTTTCTTTTTTAGTATCCCTGGAATGTTCTTGTTACAGAATCACACATTATAGGAGTTAATGTGGAGTCTAATCACATAGCCGGTTATTATAAAATGTGTACGTGGGGGGTTAGGAATGAGGGCTTGGCACATGGACTGAGGGGTACCGCCTCATCAGATTCTTCCTTCATTTTCACAAAAACGTACCGATGAACGCAGTAGAAGAAACATTTTATCGAATTAACTGTAATCTGAGTAATCCGAAGCAACATCCGCCACTAAATAGACAAAAATAATAAACGACAAACAAGCAAGACAAGTTGTGTATTTCCCCTCACAAAAAAATCTAGTTAAAAGGTAAGATCCATGTGGTGTATTTCTCTACATTTACGTTAAAATGAATCGGGGCCTGCTAACTAGCTACTATTAGCTAACGGTTTCGGACATCTGCAACCTCAGTGTCCGCTTACTTCTGTAACCCCGACTGGACTCACCTAAGATCTCCTTCCTCCGGTCGGCATGCGGCTGGTCCGTGTAGACCCACTCGTAATCCTCACGGGCGACGCGATTCCCCATTTCGCTGCCTTAATTTTTACAATTGACAAATGCGTTTAGAATTCCCGTGCCCAACCTACGCGGAGGAACCCAGGGGACTGCAGCGGCCAGCGGCGCGAGCGCTTGTTCGACTGCGGATCTAGAGAGAAGGGTGCTGCGCACGCGCAGTGAAGCGCACGTTTTGCTTCCTGCGCACTGAGACGGGCCCTTTAAAACCACCCTGTAAGGCGTCATCAGTTGACATAGTGTTTCATTTTTAAGTCTTAAAACCGGTTAGTTTAGCTGTTAAATGCATACGGCATGATTATACACTAAACTTTGGGCGAGACCTTATTTGTTATAATCCTTGTTTCGTGGAGTTTCAACTACAGTGCAAAGCATGTGATGTCCCAGAGAGGCGGGTTGGTGACACTCAGGTCCAGACGGGTCCCTTCAGCTCCACACCCACGTATTGTACGGTTTTAATACGCGTTTGCCTTAAATAAAAAAAAACAATACACTTTAATCTTAAATTATGACACCGACAGGTGCAGCGACAACCTAGAAACAACCAAGCTGTCGTATTGTTAAGTACAGACTGTCGACCTTTTCATACATCCTTATAAATATTTAACAGGCACTGGTTCATTTCCAGGTGATTCTCAGAATGACAGCAAATTCATTCTTATAGAGCGGAACTAGCTGTAGTGATGTCAACTCAGTGACATATATATGACATGGCAGCAGCTGTGACTTTCAAGTCATATAGGAGGCGAGAATTTTTAAAACAGTCATAGTTTATGTAAACTTACTAAATTACAAGACATTTGAATGCATAGTATGCATGATACAGGAATATACTTAGCAGTTAATGTCTCTGCACTGTCAAAGGACTCTAGTTGATTTCATTGGACATAGATCAGTGAAACCAATCAGAGATTTGGACTGAATTTTCTTCTCCAGTAACTGAACCTACTTCAAGGGCTGGGAAAATGGTACTTTAAAATTTAAAACAATTGCACAAAGCAATACAAGATTTAGCTTTTTCATGCACACACATTTATATTCTGAACTCAGTTAAAAATTCACTCCCCAGAGTGCCTCATTCTGAGAGGAGGAAATCTAGTATAACTGTGCCTCAAAAACCTTGGTGCATCTTTTCCTTTTCTTAACCAATTCTCTAATTTAAGGCGAAATATCTTGTGTATGGAGGTCAACTGCTGGGGTAATTTCACATGGCAAAACGTATCATGTTGTCATTACATCTAAAATGTGTATACATTATATTTGCACTTAAGAAACATTGCAGTTGTTTGTCGGAAATGCATCAGGACCATAAAAGCTATCAGAAGCCAAGCAGCAAAGGACAGACCTGTCATTGCCATTGCCACTCATTACTGCATCTAATGATGAAACTAGGACCATGTTACTTCAATATGATGTCTGCCTGGAGAGTCATTTTTAAAGCAGCTGGAACCCATCTGATACATTTAATCAGAAAAAACCTGAAATGTTATTTTTACTGGCATTTTCTTCTCCATGTGCTTCCAAACAATTTTTGGTGTTGGTGACATACCTCAGATGAAATTCAGCTTGCTGAACCACTTGTTGCAGTGGTTAATGTGAAAAAAATGACTTTGGGAGATGAGGGCTGGGACTTTACTCAACCCACTGGCTGACCTTTGTTACTGGGCTTACAGGAGGATTTAAATTTCATTGGCAAATCCCTTAAACATTTTAAGTTTGGCATCTATGGTACTTTTAAGCATTTGTAATAAGTTACACCTGTGTTGCTGATTACTGATTTATTCAACAGTGGCATAGCAATGTGACATTGCCCTTTTATGTACTCTTTACTGGGATGCTCTCATAACTGAAACTATTGGTAAGAATTTTATTACTTTTGATAAACAGGCAAGAGTTTGTACCTGTAGATATTTTGATGAGGGCAAAACAACAGGTAGAGCAGGAACTTGTATACAGTACACAAAAATGATACACCAAGTATATGCCAAGTAGCTTTAAATACTACAAGTGTGAATTTACTGGACACACTACTCAGCCACTGCCACCAAATTAATGCGCCCCACCTAAACAAAAACTTCAGAAAAACCAAATGTAATTATTGTAACAAGTTATACTTTAGTTTTTTAATGAATGGTACATGACTAGAATTATTTTTCTTCCCCAAGTAGTGTAGTGATATACTGTACAATCATGTTATGACAGGGAAATAGCTGAGGGGAGCAAAATAAATATTTATAGTTTTAGAAGGGAAGACTTTAAAAGGCAAGACCATTCCTGTTACATTAATGTCTTTTAATGTTTCTTTTGTGCAACAAACCATTAGTAAGCCAAGATTAGGCTAGTTACAAGATTAGGTTTCATTTTCCTTTTACATACATGAAATTTTCCACAATCTAATTTTTGAAATACATAAAGATTACAGTACAGTTATTTCTAAACAGGAAATGCAGTCTCGCATTAAGCCACAAGCTAACACCTAGTGTGGCTAGGGTGCTTTTAATGTGTGAGGCCTATTTTCAGGTCTCAGCGATTACTTCACTTCCCAGCATGCCTTGCTCAGAGGAGTGGAAACCTACTGAAGCCTCGCCACATGCAGCTTGGGTCGACTTTAGTTAACACGAAGTTTGAAACAATGGGTTCACAACATAAATTACAATATCAAGAAGTGCGCGCAGATCAATCAGGTAGGAGATGTGATTCAGCACAATTTTCTACAGACAAACATTCGACTCCTCCCATTTGCTCGTGTATTTCTGCTTCCCTGTAACTTTCCATTCAGAAAGGAAAGCTTTGTAACAGTTGATTAGCCTCACATTTCATAGCAGTCATTTTGTAAAACTATTTTATTCAAAGCTTAGACACTATTAGAGGTACCTGGGAAAAGGCTTTAAATGAATTACAAAAGAGTACTGGAAAATACTCAAACTGGTTAATTGCTTAACACTTTCCTGACAAAAAACAGCCCATCCTTTTCATGTTTTCACCAATTTCAGCAACACTGCAATGTTGAAAAGAATTGTTTAAGCACTGAACTCTTATCTAGATTTCTGTTACTATAAATGCCATTCACTCCTTCCCTCTGGCTACTTTCAGTTCTTTGAAGAAGGCTGAATATTAGATAAAATTTGTTACATAAACCTTGAAGGCAAGTGGTCAAATCAACAAGAAGCCCTCTTTCCATAAAGATGTTGTAAGTCTCTAGATTTACTTCATCAGGAGGATAGGTAATACAATGGCGCATGAAAAAGCTGGCATTCTGTCCTGTTTTAACCACAGAGGCCTAAGGCTGATTCTCAAAAAGCTCATCTGTTCACACTGAAATGCATGACAGGAATGTCAGACAGCAATCCCTTTAGTTTGCAAAAGGGTTTCATCAGTGTGTTTCAGGGTTAAATACCATGCAAAAGTCTTCTCTGCCACATGAGGCACCAAGGCTAGATATTCATGTATGGAGTGGCGGCTGAAACAGGCATTTATCTGACTGGTCCTACTACTAACACGCATCAAGGATGTATCACACGTTAGCAAGGGCAGGAGTTCTGCTGCACACACTCATGATTACACACAACTCAAACTGAATCCTTTTACTCTCCAAGAGCAGACACGTGGCAAAAGGACAAAAATCTATTTAAAAAATTACATTTCCTTTCACTGTAATGCCTTCAGCTTTACATTTATTGCACCAACTTTTGATCCATATTCCAACAGGTTTATTAAAAATTAAGTCAGGTACCACCATTCTTATATCTTTTAGATAAGTAACAAAAAGCTGTTGAACTGCTTCTGCGACACTTCCAAGAAACAACTAACTGGTTTGAAGCAAAACCATTTTACCATCAAGGATGTATGCATTCTGCACTTCCTATTAAACATATGCTCAGCAATTCCCAGCTTTCCAATTTTTATAGAGAAGGCCAAGGCTTATTCTATGGTCCAAAAAAGACATAGATCCTACAGAAAACAAAACAGTTACCTTTAAGGGATAACTTCCCCCAACATTGATTTTCCTTCAAATAAATGAATAAATCAATGCTAAAAAGCAGAACTTTTAAAAACCCTGACTTTAAGACAGTCAAGGGGCAGCAAACCAACTAACACACAGGAGTTACTCTGGTTCTTCGTTTCCTCTTTGATGTTTAACCTCCTGATCATCCACTTTATTCAAGCTAGACAAGATATCCAAGCTAGTAAATTATGAGTGGCTAGTAAGTCACAGAGCAGCCAGCACCAAACCTGGCAGCTGGCTTGACCTCCCTGGTCATCATGCATTGGGCTGTGTTCTTCTGTATCTGCACTTCATGGCAGGATGGATAGAGGACTGACACTTATCACAACGGTGACTGGTTAAGCCAAACAGCGTGCCAAGAATGTTTGTGGGTGTGTGTATGTGTGTGAGTGGGATGCGACAGGGGGTTTCAAAGGAGAGCTAATGAGAAAACAGGCTGCTAACTCCCCTTATACCTGCCTGTCATCCAATATTCTCTTCTGACCCCCTTTCCAGAAAGAAAATAAAAACAGGACATGGGAGGACCATAACATGACAGGAAAGACAGGATTAAGTCCTCTATTTCTTGCTGCGCAGGCGTTTGGACTGCCGTGGCGAGTCTGAGCTCTTCCTCGCTCGTTTGTTGGCATTTTGGGTACTGCCCACAGGGCCTCCAGGGGCAGCTACTGTAGCTGCAACAGTAGAGGAGGATGGGACGGAGCTAGACGCCCCCCTAGCGCTGTCCATCAACTCGCGCAGCTTGTGCTCTAGCTCAGCAAGCCTGGCGTTCTGCTCCCCAATGACCTGGGTCTGCTCAAGCAGCTTCTGCTCCTGGTCTTGTAGCTGTTTCTGTTGCTCCAGCTGCTTCACTCGCACCTCCGTCATCTCCCGCCGCAGTGTCGTCATAGATGCCCCATTCACCTTCACCTGCTGCTGCACCTTGGTCATCTCGGAGCGTGATGGTGTGTTCTTGGCTAACAGGGACATTGTGGTGAGGGAAGAGGAAGGTCCTGCCACTGATGGGAACATGAAGTTGTGGAATAGAAGTCATTTTCGTGAGACAGCCATCACATTACCAAGATGAAAGCTCTTCCACCTCAACTCGATCTCATTTGTTAAAAAAAAGTTTAATTGAAATTAATGTTAGCTTATTAAACAAGTGTTACTGCTAAAAGCTGAAAAGACACTGCAGGATTCGTGATCTAAAGGCACACTGCACGAATGAGGTGGTTAGGTTCTTACCTGGGGCTGAGCCAATTAAGCGCCCAGACAGGTCTGCCCCAGGGAGCTTCTTCTTTAGAATGGGGACAATCTTCTCATCAAAGTATTCCATTGCCATAGAAGAGATGTCACGGAGTTCTTGCAGCACCTCGTGGGCACGCTGGGGTGCTCGTGTAGAATTCACATAGCGTAGGACACGGTAAATCTCATCAATCACCTGACCAAGCAGAGGAGGTTATGGTCATGTGCACAAGCTGGGACACACACAATACAGATATGTGGACATGATGCAGCAATGGGGGGTGGTAAATAAAACACTAGGGGCTTGACACACCATGGCTCTGAACCGTACATAGGACACTACCTATATGAATGTCTTTGTTAGATCGTTTATCAAATGTTATTAGAGTTCTAAAACAAATTTTATTTAGCAGATTTTTCTGTTTTTTTTGTCAAGTTCAGGTGTTGTGTATACATGACTCCAAATGTCATTAAAGCTCGAAATTAAATTAGTTCATCAAAAAATCCTTAATGTGTGGCCATTTTTGGTGCTGACTGAACACAAACGTCTTTAAAAATGGTTGCCCACTGGTCTTTCATTAGTTGCCACCTATTTACTGATGAAAGCTGCATCATAGCACCATCTTTTGGCTGTATCTTGAACAGTAGTTAAAAATATCTGCTATTAATAACTACCCTCAATCTCACACGTCATTGAAACTAGGATTTGCTAAGAACAGCACTGTTATAATTTACAACAATTTATTGTATTTGAGGATCTCGAAGTCAGATACGGAGCCCGAGCCCAGAAGCAGAGCAACAGTTCTGTCGGTCAAGAAATAAGAACGCAGTACCACCTTGCCGGGAATGAAGCAGCAGAGGTTGGAGTCAACATATTTCATGAAGGTCATGTTGAGTAAAGAGAGACGCGTCTCCACAGCTGCCAGGATGTCTGCATGGCGGGCAAGTGAGTGATTCCTTCTTTCCGACTCACGCCTGTTGAAGAGGAGGGTAACACATGAGCATGTACATTGGAGAAGATTCCCAAAGTATTGAGTAAGCATCTCCAGCATTGCAATAGCAAAAAGTTGATTCCAGACACTAAATGATAGTGATAGCGAGGTATACCTTTTTTTTTTTAAACTTGGATTTGTTTCGTCATTAGTTTACTTAGTGATACAACAGAATTCATTTCTTAGGAAACACAAAATCAAAGGATTCATATATAAAATATACTGCAACAGATGCAATAACTGAGTTTGTCTCAAATTATTTGCCAGTTAACTTCTAAAATATTCATACTCTTTATAGGCTGCTCCATCATGCACTTATATTCACCAGTTATCACCTATACGTTTTCACCTCTTTTGAATTAGCCATGATGAGAATTGCTCTTTGGGATGCAACATTAAACTGTTTCAGGCACACGTGCCAAAAATGGCATTTCCAGCCATCAAAATTGATGCAACCTGTGTTAAAACCCGGTCCATTTGCAATTACTCACGCAAGCAGTCATCACTGAAGTCCCCTTAACCCATTGGATGCAGGAACAGTTCAATGTCATTTATTCATGTGTAAAACCTCTCCACTAATCATTTTAATTTAGACAATTTAACCATCTTAACAATTTTGTATATTACAAAGTAATCAAATTTACAGCTTAGTAGTTATGTATTATTTTACAAGTAAAATAATGGTGCATAAAAGCCACCCTTGGATTAAATATATCTAAAAATAATTTGTATTAAGTTCTTTTCAAATCAGAAATCAGTTGAGGTACAGAGGTACATTTTTACAAAGGATAAGGTACAATTATAAAACCAAACATCTACAAGACTACATTCACTAGACACCTAAAATAACAGAATAATCCAAACCTTTATTACAGTAGTATTAAATATCACAAAAAGCTGTAGTTTCAGCCTTGTGAAATAAGGTATGTAAAATGTTTGCATTCGACCTTAGTGGATGTTGGATGTCTTGGGATGAGGCGCCCTGAGGCTACAAGCATGGTCACGTTTACCTGGGCAGCTGTGCTTTCACCTGCTTCTGACAGAGACTGTGATAACGCTCTACTTTGAGGAAGCCCTGGTTCAACATGCGTTGGCAGATCATATCCATACGCTTGCAAACCTGTAATGAGAGCAGAGAGAGGTACAGTCAGTATCAAGCTGCAAAAAAGTAAAAACTTACATAGGACTGAGCTAAATACAATTTGGATATGGACACTCCCTAGACCTGCATACCTGCAATGGGGACCCAAATAACAACTGCGCATTTACACTGGTTATGTTACAAAAAGAACCTTCCGTACCTGTGCACTTGTAAACAGAGAAAACTGTCCAAAGTCTTCTGCAATAATTCACGTTTTATTATAAAATCTAGCAACTGCCCTGGTACACTTTAATGCAGCTGTAATGTCACTCTGACTAAAGAGCACTGCACCAAAGTGGGCCAGAACCAGGATCTGTGGTTCACAGCGAGCATGTGCAGGAAGGAGAGGCATCAGGATTCCAGTCGATTGGCAAGGAAAACCTAGTAACAAGGCCTGTAACCATGATTCACTGTTTATCATTAACCTTTATTTTGCCAACTCCCATATCAAAGGCCAATTGTAACCTTAAATGTTCAACTTTTAAAACAAGTAAGTATTCATTTATAAAGCAGGGTCTTCTGAGTGCATCAATCTAGGGTAAATGCCTCCTTTACCAGGGGAACTACGGAGGGGGGCTCCTTGTTCTACTGTCTACAAAACGAGTTTCAACAGTTCCAACAATAAAACAAAGAGCACAGTTATAATCAGAATATGAGCTGTTTGCATTATTAAGGTCATTAGCAAGTAGAGTAACAAGCACAAAGGAACACCTTTGAACACAGGAAAACGATGCAACAAAAAGAGCGGAGTGAGAGCTGCTGAATCTCAAATCGGTGGCGCTCGATCGGGACCATCCAATAAAGGTGATGAGACGCCATCAGTATTCTGCACACAGGTCCCACACCTAGAAGGTTCTCCAGGTGTTCGCAAATCAATAATTATCCTTCATCAAGGGAGTCACATTGACCCACATTTGCACATCTGGCAAGCCAACAACCCAAACTAAATACAGGAAATGATGCGGACCGACACTTTTATTCACCGTCCACATATAAAATGGATCTTTTTGCGTCGGGTTTACGAGGTGTTAGTAGGAAAATGGAGATAAACGAACCAGTTGGAGTAACCGCACAGCATATAGTTCTTGCGGTAAATATGACCACGGAAGAGAACATGCAACGTTTTTATTCGTTCGAACGGTGAGGAAAAAAAAACACAGTCGGATTATCTGACATGCTTCCCAAAGCCCAGCTGTCCCTTCGAGCAGCGGCCAACGGGGTTTGTTTTTGTTCCGTCTCACCAAGCGCAGTAAGCTGATCTCGTCGTAGGACAAGAAATTGAGAATGGCTTCGATTGCCACGATGGGGAGTCCCAGCAGCGGATTGTTCTGATGAGGCTGATCCGGCGGAGGGGTAGACAGCCTCGGTGAGACCGAGTCCGAATCTAACGCTCCAACACCTCCCTCGAGCCTCTCTTCCACTGCCGCCATCTTGGCTTCCTAAGGAATTGGGGAAATGACGTTGGCTGAAAGCCGCTCTGTGGAGGAAGTACGTCCCACGCTCGCGCGGCGCTCGTGTGGCAGAGTTAACTTGCTTCACTGATGTTACTTCTGTGGTACGTGTGTTTAAAAATACAACTTAATGCTTTTTAAAAATCACATTCCATATGGAATTCCGGAAGCAGTGATATCACAAGCTGCTGAGCGTTGGTAAAGACCGTGACACGGGTGAACTTTCTTGCTACATACACAAATTACAAGATAAAGTTTTGTGATATATAATTTACTATTATTGTCTGCACATCAGGCCGCATACACCGTCCACTCCTTACACGTGCTGAATTAAACAAATTTAAAGGTGATAAATTTTGATGATATATAATTTATAACGGTTTGCACGTCACTATAGCCAGAATCTGTGTTACTGTCAGTACCAAGTGTGTTTGATCAAAGGACCCAGTAGCTATTCTGTATGAGAAAATGAATGTATGACAGACACACACACAGCACTGCACACGTTAGTGGTGTAAGGATAATAAAGTGTGGTGACATGTTTTGTTTTCTTACCTTTCTATTTGACTGAGTGGCACCGGCATCATTTGCTGTGTTTACCTGTCCAATAGCACTAATAATGATTATGTATTAAATGCAACCACTTTAATGAGGCATTTGATTATATACTATGTTAATGCTGTTTAATTTTCCCCTTTATACCTGGGTAGTGCTGGCTAACTTAGCTTGTCATCTATAAAATGACTTGTCACTCAGAAGCTATCTAGGGAGATTGCAATTTGGTAATACCCCACTTTACACTGCCCTGTTTTGTTATCGCACTCATGCTCCATCATTGTCACGCGCATGAGCATAGTGCACTCGACTCTGCACTTTATTTTCTGTTAACAGAAAACTAATCCTCAGTCTCACATATCTCTGTCACTCATGCTAATACCACACACTCTGGCCCCTCCCTTGTTGGAGTGGGGTATCCTATGTTTTTTTTTTCCTCCCGTACACCACTCTCAGTTCCTGAGCTCCCAGTATACAATTCATGGCAACACTGCTGCAGTTCCAGATCCTCTTGTACTTTCATTTTACATGTGCATCACAATCTTTTAATCTCAAAGTTAACTGACAGTTGAACATTGTATGTGTCCCCATGTGTGGGCATGTCTGTGTGTAGGGTCACATGCACTTTTCTACCAACTATTTAATTATATATTATTAAAATCACCCTGTTAAACGGTGTTTAACGCTCCACTTTCTAGGAGTGTACAACCGAGGTCTTACTGTACAGGGTGATTCAAAAATAATTCAAGATTGATTCAAGCACTTTCATACATGTATTACTCTAAGCACCATATCAACATGTAACGCTCAATATACATGTTCATGTGATATTGAGTAATAAATTTGAGTTTTCAATTATTTTTATAACTTTTATAACAACTTCATTCAACACAGATGAAATTGCAAAGAATATTTAATACAAAGTAAACCATAATGTACTTCTATATGCCCATTATGTTAGCAGTCTTATGCAGAAAAGGAAGAGTAGTCAGTAACAATTTCATGTTGTTCTTACTTTCCCTGTGGGCAAAACAAATACACCTTATACTAAAAGGTTACATGAATATCATTCCTAGACTGTCAAAGTTTTACCAGAAAGACCAATTAAATCCAAGTTTTTAAACAGTTACTCATGTGGCACTTCATTCATATCCCAAACAAGTCTGGGATCATCAGTCCAGTGAACGTGGAATGCTCAGTCCATCTCTACGGAATCCAGTTCATTTAGGAACTTCCGGCACTTGGCCATTAGAATCTTAATAGCTTCACTGACCAAGATATCTGGAGGCAGGATCCCTGTTGATTCCACTGAAACTGTGTAAAAAACAGTTTAACAAATAGGTCAGAACCACTTTTACATTTCAGGACAGAACATAATCATCATATCAATACAAAAACCTAATTATATTTCAATCATACTTCTCAGTTTTTCCAACTTTACAAAACACTCAAAATGTAAAGTGTTTCCTTTCTGCTCAATCAGTAAATGTGCACATCCTGAGCAGAACTAGTTCATGTGATCAGGAAAACTACAATACCAGAACATAACCATCCTTGAAGTGTTCAGGGAATACCAACCAATCACACATTCATATGAATTCATTATAGTGTTACTTAACCTTCTGTCTGTTTAACTGATCAACAGTAGAGTTCACAGAAGGAACAGACAAACACTTTGAAGGGGTATGACTACAATATGGGTAAAAACAGAATAGAATAAAATAAAATCAAAATAAAACATGTTGATTTGCAACATTACTTACAAATGAAATGATCCCGAACTCTTCCCAACTTCACCACATTTTTAAGGTCCTCATGACGGAGAACCTCCCTACTGCAAGTATCCAAGCGACTGTTTACCACCTTAGCAACTGGCGTTCCTGAAAGCACATGGAACAATTGAGAGAAGTTAGTGATGTCCAAAACACAGATGCAGCCAATAGTATTGGCACCCTTTCACTTTTTCAGAATGATCCAAAATTTTCTTTTCATCCATTCTTGAGTGCTTTTTGAGGTATGTTTTGGGTCATTATTCTGCTGGAAGGTCCATGACCTGTGACTGAGACACACCTTTCTGACACTTGGCTGTGTCTTTCACTCCAAAATACGTGATAGTCTTCTGACTTCATGGTACTCCGCACAGATTCAAGGCACCCAGTGCCAGAGACAGCAAAGCAAATCCAAAACATGACTGAGCCTCCTACTGGTTCATGGTAGGGATGGTGTTCTTTTGTTTGAAAGTTTTTTTTTTTTTTTCTGTGAACACAAAGTTGGCGTGATTTACCAAAAAGCTCTAGTTTTTTTTAGTCTGTCCAAAGGACATTCTCCCAGAAAGGTCTGTGGCTTGTCATTATGCATTTTGGCAAAGTCCAGTTGGGAGTTGGGCTTTTTTGTGTTTCTGTGTCTTCTACCATGGAGTCCATTTTCATTCAGACAGATGGTGCAACTTGAAACTGTTCCACCTTGAGCCTGAAGGTCAACTTGGATGTATATGGATGTTTTCCTTGGTTTTTTTCCACTACTCCAACAATGTTTCTCTTTGATCTTGCATCAGTTTTCCTCTTGTACCCACAGGGATGTTGGCTATAATCTCATGGGCAATAAACTTCTTGTTAATATTGACAGCAGTGGTTAATACATTTTCAGGAACATCAAACTCTTTGTAGATGATCTTGTAGCCTTTATGTTTACCATGCTTGGCTATTACCTTCTTTCTAACATTCATCTGACAACTCTCTGCTTGTTCTTCTCTTTTCCATGTTTAGTATAGTACACACAGTGACAAAAAACAGCAAAGTGAGGACTCTTCTCCATTTAAACTGGCTGAATGAGTGATTATAAGATTGAAGATACCTCATTTATTTTCACTGCTTTTTTTTTGTTCCACTGTAAATCAAAGAAATGCATGTACGAATGCAAACAAGAGATCTTTTGTTTTAAACACTTTTTGGGAAGAATGGTGCATTATTTGAATAAAATGCAACTGCACCAATACTTTTGGCCATATTTGTATTATACATTACAATTATATTAATATATTACAAATTTATTAACACACACAATAATGAAAAAGTATGACAACCCTTATAGTAATATTTAAACAGTTCAATATTAGATAAGTATTTAGAATGCATAAAGACAAAATTTTCAAAAAAAAAAGAATTTCAGTCATGATATAATGTACCTTAAGCATTCACTAGATATCAAAATTCAGAAGATGGACATATTATAGATATCTTTTTCTTTTATACAGGGATGCTTGCAACACAAACTGCAATAAAAATATCAGTACAGACATACCTCCAACGTTCTCCAGCTCAATAACCCCAGGGGAAAAGCAACGTTTTAACCTTTCTGCCATTTCTCCCTTCACTGGCCGAAGTAAAGTGATGTCTGGAAGGAGTCGATAGCTGGCTGTGGCTACTGGGGAGAACTTGGCATGATCCTTACCTTGGAAAAAAAAATAAAGTTCTTCAGAACACAGAATGTAATGTCAACAATTTATATCACACCAAATAGTCTGTGACTCAGACAGATTAGGAGAATACAAAAATATCAAAAAAAAAAAATTTCCTTTATTCCAGCTCAAATAAACAAATTACACCTATACTCAGATTTTTTAAAAAATTTCAGATAGAGCAAGCTGTATATATTAATCGGTATCAAAGTTGATAAGTCCCAGCACAACTAGGGCCATTCTAGCACAGCTGAAGCACATCAGAGAAATACTGTGTTTAAAATTCATACAAGTACGAGTGTGATGCTAAGTGGCAGCACTGTGCACAGCATCTGCATCTTCAGTCTTTCCTTTGTGTGACCCATGTTCAAATGCAGTTTGAGTTTTTGTGATTTGGTTCACTTCTGTTCACTCGGTAATTACTCCAGTGACAGCCCATCATAAATTTAATTTTTTTTTTCTGGTTTTATGTAGTTTTAATTTTTTTAACCAAAAATTTAGCTACTAAATGCTCAATGCTGCTACTACATATAATAAGGAACAAATCATACTAATAAAAAGTAATTTCATATAAACACAAATAAATATTAATGACTTAGTTAATTGTTGTGTTAAGTGTTATGGATATTTTAGGGAAATTAATTTGGGTTTCTCAGATGAACCCAGAATGAATAATAATTTTCTTCATAAGAAATAATGAATACAGCTTCCCAATACTCGAGCCCTTTGTAGGAGCCAATTACATGTGTATTTATTGCATGTGCTTAGTCCACCCAATGACATAAGGTAATACACCAGCTAAGGATAGACACCAGCAATTTAAGCAGAGGAGAAACGCTAATGGCCTTACCAATGCCCTTTACACAGTGCATGACAATATCCAGCTCCTGTCCTGGCCGCAACTGTGCAAGAAGAATGTCTCCGTGCACTGGACCAATACCAGCTTCCCCAAAAACATCAGCCTGATTTCCTATAGGGACCCATTTCATGTCTCTGGAGTACACTGGGAGAAACAAGGAGTACCATATCAATCAAATATTATAAAATGAAAATAAAGTGACTACTATTGATTCTTTAAATCTTAATAATTTTAACTTACCCGTGTGGTTATTGTACAGTTCATTTGGGTCAGATGAGTCTTTAGATGCCCTTGGATTTCTAGTGCATTTAACTTTTATCTGAAGCTGAATTGTGTCAATCTCAGTTCCCTCCTCATCACCTGAGCAAAGAAACAGTAGACTTAAAATCTCTATGCATTACTATTGCAACAAATTTCACATATTTTAGGAAGATATAGTAAATAAAAAGCCAACATCCTATAATTTTACAGGACTAATAACTAAGCTATCAAGTACTTGTCTGGAGGCTTTTTAGCATGTTTTATCTGAACTGTTATCCTTAAGAGTGTTCTCCCACATTATAAAACAACAATAAAACTTCAATAGAGAATGACAGAAGAATGCGCACAGACCTGCATTTCGATATTCGAATAGACGGGGGTCTGCTTTTATAGGAACCAACCCCAGTCGATGGGCAAGAATTTCATCCTGAATGATGGATGTGTTATTATAGACAAATACCTTCTCCACAGCCATTGTGGGAACCTTAACAAAATGAAAGTTAGAATAAAGAACTGGCTTAATAAAAAAAAAAAATCTCATGATTAAATGCATTCCCAGATATATGATACGACTGAAAATTAATTTATTACAACCTAGGCCTTATGAAATACCCCAGACCAAAACTTTAACGGAGAGGCTTGTATACTGTTATTAATTAACCAGAATTACCTCTGCAAGAAGTATCCGTCTGAATGCATTGGCTATGGCAGCATCTATTCCTACCATGTCAAACTCCATGGAGTTCTCATCCATCTGAATGATATTGATTCTGAAATTCTGCAAATACATGTTGCACATACCAAAAATATAAACAAATATTGTAAAAAACATGAAAATATATAAAATGAGATGAGTGACACAAAAGTAAAAATTTTGTGTAACTTGCCTTTTCAAATTTCTTTTGATTCCAGGTATCATCATAGCCTGGGTAATTGCCAGGGAAATCAGTAGTGTGAACCTGACGATATGGAAGTCAAAATTCAGGATGCAGTGTTCAACAATTGATTAGTCCATTATTGTTTTATACACGTAATTAACTTATTTACATTATGGTTCATTTTTTATTAAACGTTCTTCACCATTTCATCTAAGCTGAATCAGTTATTTATGAGTATTTACATTTTCTTAGGTAGTTTCTCTGTGACAAACCATCTCACAGTGAATTAATTGGTGATGGATTAATTACCTTATAATATCTGATTTACATTTTTGCTTGTATACTACCGTAACTATTTACACGATAAATGTAATTTAAAACGCAAGACTGTAACTGTATATCTCACGTTTATAACCACGGCAAAAGATTTCTATGAACCAGATTTAAAAGCGCTGACCAAATTAATAGCACGATAACCCTAGAAGCGATGTACAGTGTATCCCGCAGAAAGTTTCTTACACGAATAACACATTTTAAACAAAACAAGTTCATATCGTCACGTTTAATAACGAGAAGCTACTGCAATTAGTGTTATTAGCAGTCCTGAGCCGTGTTGAGAAGCGATCATCCCTTCACTTCCGGACTAAATTCTGCAAATACATCTTAGACTCTATTAAACAAGAAGTTGTGTACTAAGGAGTCTCAATTCCTTACGTTCTTAACACCAAATTCGCCCAAAATCACTCTGTTTCGAATCTCCTCCACGTTACTCATAGACGCAGACATCTTTGAATAACTTCACTTCCCGTGTCGCGGAGTGACGAAACTTCCGGCCAAACTAAACGAAACATCGCTGCATGTATACGGATATTATAAAAGTCCGGTGAATACTAGAAACGTTGCAGGCAAATGATACAGTACAGCCACGTAAATCTATCACAACTCTAATTTAATGAACAATAAACACCGCGCATTCGTGACGTGTTAGTTTTATTACGTTTAAAATTGCTTAAATTAATGACTTCAGTCAGTGTCCACTTCTGTTCTGCTTTTTCAGCAATAAACTAGTACTGGGTCTGCTGAGCAAAAATAATCACACAGAGTTTTATGCTTCATTAATACACTCTGAGCCAATGATGCTGACTGAAAACTGAAACTGAAAAAAGGCCATTTTGGGAATCTCTGGGGAGTGTCATACTATAAACTGCAAACACAGGCTTTTATTACTAAGCATGACGTTTTAAACCTGCTTTCACACTTTGATAGAGTTTAAGAAAGTAACTGTTAAAAACACACTCAAGCTACAGTTAGTCTGGATCAGTGACGCTCAGCCTTTGTGCTTGCATAATCGAGGTCATGGTCTCGCGAGAGTTTGCAGATTCCACGTCTCGAGCCCTGCATTCTCCTGCGGGGAAACCGGTGGCTACATTTTTGAGATCTCGACTGTACAAAATTTGATCGACTTCAACACATGATGTTGAACTAGAGAACGAACAGCTGTTTTTTTCAACACAATCTTCATAAGGGATTGCATTGACAAAGTTTACTGCTTAAGGAGAAATCATCAGACGAGAAAATGTCTGCGTCCGATGGAAACAAAAACACGAACACGGAACCGTGGGGTGGCTTCGATGACAACCTCATTCAGGTCCGTATGAGCTAAGAGGCTAGCTAATACAAACACATTTTTACGTTTAAACCTGTACAATCCTTTCTTTCTTTTGTTCGTCTTATCTGAGGTATAGTATTATCACCTTAGTACAATGTGTCTACAAGTAACATTTGAAAAATACATAAAACCAGCTCACACTATAGTTTCCAGTTGAACACGACTCTGTACCAGTAGTAGCTCTTGTACTACTACGATTAATTTGTGTACTGCTTTTTTGTCTTAATTTTAAGATACATCAAACACTGTAGAACTATAAATAAATCTAGATACATAAATCCTCTGGAACATCGTTGCATGCTGTACTGTTCCTAATGACAGCAGAGATGGAAATGCAACTGTGGACTCGTACAAGAAACATCTCAATAAACACATTAAAGTGTCTTGGGCTGTGTTGTTGAGGGTGTGCCTATTTTGGCTTAACCTCAGTTCTCAAATGATTTATTAAAATGGTTATTTGGATAGTAATTCACTCCTCCTGATTTTAGGGAAAGGTCTCAGAGTGTGTTGTGAATGTTGTACGAGGCTAGCCTGGAACCACTTGCGTTTCTCATGCTCACTAAGAACTGTAAAATGAGACAAAAGATACTCTTTCCACCCTCTGGAATATGTTTGTTATGTTCTGCTGCTCAGGGCAGCGGCTCAGCCGTAATTGACATGGAGAACATGGATGACACATCGGGCTCCAGCTTTGAAGACATGGGAGAGATGCACCAGAGAATGAAAGAGGAAGAGGAGGTGACAGCCGAAGCAGCTGCCACAGAGGAAGACGTAGATGATGGGGAGTTCCTTGGAATGAAGGGCCTCAAGGGGCAACTTGGGCGGCAAGTGGCAGATGAGGTGAGATCAGGCAGTGTTTCTATAAGAGAGGGCAAACGGATAACAAATTGACAATCAGCTTTGACAGTTTGACCAAAAGATTGACAGTTTGTCTGAGGAAGAGGACCGCTTCTCAGCTGCTTTGTGAAATCTCCAGCTATATTAACAAGTCAAGTATTCAAGTTAAAGCTGTAAAGTGCTATAATGAAGAGCATCTATCCAGCAACAATAAATAAAATGTGATGTTATTGCACTGCATCTTTTTAGTGTGTCCTGCGTATTAGAGCCTAATATGAAAGTGCAGTATTTGCTTTTAGCAAGTGAACTGCTGAGTAATTACTTGTATTCTATTAATCTATTTGTAGGTTTGGAAAGCAGGGAAGAGGCAAGCATCAAAAGCCTTCAACCTTTATGCCAACATAGATATCCTCAGACCCTACTTTGATGTGGAGCCCATTCAAGTTAGAAACAGGTGAGTGTCTCAGACTGGCTGCCATTGTCACTGGAATCAAGACTAAAACAAGAGAACTAACCTGTCAAGGGGGAATCAGGCAGTTTCTAAGTTACTGTTTCTTGCTAATCTGTCTAGTATTATTTTGTATTGTTTATAGTATTTTATGCCCTCTCTTTCTTCCAAGGTTGATTGAGTCATTGATTCCTGTCCGAATGATCAATTTTCCTCAGGTGAGATGTAGTTTTACTATACAACTGTGAATAAAGCTTTTTTTAGGTTTGAGCCAGTCACAGTATATGTAGTAAATTAGTAACCTTTTTCTAATCTTTCTTCAACACCATTCTACTTACAGAAGATTGCAGGAGAACTCTATGGCCCTTTGATGCTGGTGTTCACACTTGTGGCTATCTTGTTACATGGAATGAAGACATCTGGAACTGTGATAGTAAGTGGCCTGAACTCACATGTATTTATAAGCCAAAAAGGTTCATGCAACAACAGACTGATGCTTTTACATTGTCTATGGAAATATTATGCCAGTGCATGAACAGTATTCTTTATTACCTGTCCACAAATTAAGCAAGTAATGCATAAATGAGTCTATGATAGAATGAGCACAAAATCAATATTCATAAACGTACCCTCTTGAAAAAATTATTCCTCAGAACCATATGAAATGTACTATGCTAATGTCCAACATGAAGGGTATGAATTAATATCCTTTGACAATATCTGTGAGTTAAATTATTTGATTCTGAGGTGCTTTCAGTATAATGTATAGCACAGAATTAGGTCAGTGTTGTTTGGTACAGTCAGTTAGATTTAAAAGTGATGCTAATTTCAACCACAGTACTACCATATGGCTGCCAGTCTTATAACCTTTTTAATGTACCATTTATATGTGCGCACATGGCACTGTAGAAAGTGGACCACACATTTCCTTTGCTAACTTTTTGTTATGCCAACAGAGAGAAGGAACCCTGATGGGAACAGCAATTGGCACTTGTTTTGGCTATTGGTTGGGTGTGTCATCATTCATCTTCTTCCTGGCTTACCTGTGCAATGCCCAGATCACCATGCTGCAGATGTTGTCCTTGCTGGTATGTGTCCTACTACAAATAAAAAGAAGTTTATAGACAACTGTATACATGCGATGTTTGTTCAATTTGCTTTACTGTTCTTGCATTTTCTTGAAATATGTCTACAGAGATGTCATTCTCTTTCTTTTCAGGGATATGGCCTCTTTGGCCACTGTGTGGTTCTGTTTGTTACATACAATGTACACTTCCACTCCCTCTTCTACATCCTGTGGCTGGTGATTGGTGGCCTCTCCACACTAAGGATGGTGAGACTTGATTTATTAAACAGCACCTTCTCCACTCTCTGCATTCAGTGTAGTGACATCCTGTTTGACTATATCTGTGCACAGGTAGCTGCCCTGATCTCTCGCACTGTGGGCCAGACACCTCGCCTCATCCTCTGTGGAACCCTTGCCACTTTACACATGCTGTTTCTGCTCTATCTGCACTTCACTTACCACAAGATTGTTGAAGGTACAGGATGAAGGGGCTTATAAATGCTGAAATGTCAGCACCATTCAGTTTCAGTTTTCGTCTTGCCTAATTTTTCATACTTCTTTTGCCCAGCCTCTTACTTTAGAGTTAATTATGTAAGTTTCTAAGATTACCAAGATGTCCTTAGTGTCCATTCTGATTCAAAATAGTCTGTTCCAAACTTTTGGAAGAAAACCACTTTTGAACAGTTAAACTGATTGCATATAATGAGTTTAGAAGAAGATGGGACAAGGAAAAAAACTAATTATGCAGGCCTTAAGTAAATTAAGGCCTTGTGTCTAATTTAAATACATATTAATCGCTTTGAGCAGATTTGCGATATTTTATTGCAGCACATTCTAGTTACATATGGTTGCATTAGTTGGTGTTTGTTTTGTTAAAAACGTCCCAAAAAGTGTATTAAATGTGTTTAAGCCCATTTTTGTGCCTTGTAGGTATTCTGGATACCCTGGAAGGACCAAATGTTCCCCCCATTCAGAGAGTGGCGAGAGACCTTCCTGATGTTGCAGTCCATCTGGTGAACAATACAGTGAAATCTCTTGGCATTTCCCTGTAAATGTAATGATTGCATGGCCACAACAGGCCTTTACATTTTTAAAAAATGAACATGGAATCAAAAAGTAAGCGGATTAGTTAGTTAGTTATTCTTAGGTCCAGTATATTAAATGCAACTTTCTTTAAACAAGTACTACTTCAGATTTTTCAGATTTCCAAAAAAATTTGACTTCTAGGGTCGGTATTGTGAATGCAGATTGGATTTAGTCTTGGATTAAATTATTGTTAATAGGAATTCTGCATTGAAAGTCATTTTTAGTCTCGGGCTAATCTTAATCTGTGTCCTAAATACCACTCTTTGAAGTAGAAAGAATATTTCTAAAAGGAACATATTGGTTACATTTTTCATCCTATCATCTTTACTTACTTCATATGAGATGCTTATCTGTGTTGTTCCATCCTTCAGAAAACTTTCCATAATTCATTTAAATGTTAGGGGTGCAGAAAGTATTGTTCTCACACAATGTTTAGATTTCAAAGTTTTTGTTCTTTCTCAAAAGAACAGAATATGGCATTGAAATGTGCAAGATGGTCAAATACATCCTCATGCAAAACAAAGCAGGCATTCTTTAAAGGAATGCTTTGACCAACAGGTCATATTCTTGGCACCAGAAAATTCTGGTGAACTTTAATTCCAGAGAAACCTAATGCTTCCAGTAGGTAAAACTTTGAAGCACTGCTTCAAAGCAACGAAAAGTAAAAAGTAGTTAAGTTCTCATTAGTAACTTTTGCCTTGCCAAGAATGCACTGTGTGTCTCTTTGGTCTTTTTGTTTTATTACATATGAGTTCATTAACTGGAAATTCTTCAGTAGCTGTAAAAATCTGTTTCAAAACTCTTATTTATATTTTTCTGTCTGTGTAAAGGGCAATGTGAAAGTTCTGGAGGGAAGTCAGAATTTAGGTGTTGAAATTCTTAACACACAAGTTTGTAATTATTTACATAAAATGACAAACTTGTTTCTGACCTTGGGTAAAATATGCAGCGCTGCATTTTCTTTCATTTGAGTTTTGTAAACATGTTGCAAAGCAAAGATCATATTTGTATAATTAATTTCTGATAAACTCCAGCAAATTTGTCTGCTTTTTTGTCTCTGGTAGACATAGTTGGAGTGTGTTAGAAAATTAATACTGTCCACCAGACCTTTTCTTTTACAAGTGTATATACAAATGTATTGTACATAAGATGGAAATAAAATCTAAAGAACTTCTTTTGGATGGTTCTTTACCCATAGGATTCTAGCTTGGTTACAGTATTTATGTAGTCATAATGGGATTACAAATCTAGATTTGCTGCTCTGCAGTAAAATTGTTTTAACCACTGCCAGCATTGTGAACAGGATTTTTCATGGAAATGTGCTAAGCTAAGTTGTATATATGATGCTTATATATGAAAAAATGAATGTCCATTATGTCCTCGTCCCAAGGGGTAGGGGACAAATGAGTGCATAAAATTATTTTTCTGTGTGAATAGGTGTTTGTAAGAGTTCTCATACCATTCATCAGCTGCAAAAGTGTTGTGTTTCACCTGTCCCTTCACTTACCAGATGTCTTTATATCCAACGTGACCTACATAGCTTACCCTTTTATACAGCTGGGAATTTGCAGAATTAATTCAGGCTAAGTTCTTCTACAGGGATTCAGTACTAGAGTATGTTCAGTGAGCTCTCATCATTTTTATTCATTTACATCATAGGTCTTTGTGACCCAAAAATCCATCAGGTATCACTGCCTATTCATAGGACTATTATACTCTGGTTCACAACTAAAACTCCATTTATTTCTGAGATATTTGTCAAGTCAATGTGTTTTTATATTTTATCACCACAACTTAGTGTTAAATTTGGTAATTACCTGAAATATATTACTCTGTGGCAAGTTGATAATACAAATGTGGTTTGTGTCCTATTTAGGGTGCAAGTTAAGGCTCTTTAAAATGAATGTAAAGAATCAATTGATTTTATAGGCCCTCAAAACTAAGAAAAAGAAAAACTTTAGTGGCAATATGTAGAAGTATGTCAGTAATACCATCATAATTTGTTCATAAATATGCAATGGAATTTAGTTCCTTTTTGTCCAGTTTCAACTGAAAGGGGGGTTAATATATACAAGGTGCACTTATGGGACACCTGTCAATATTTGTTGATGATAATCCAGACAAAGGCTTATTTGTAAAAAGATCACCGAAAATGTCCCTAATTAGAAACAGTATTTATTTCAGCCTCTTTCCAATAACTTTGAATATATGAATTTTGTCAGTTTGTGAACTTCTCAACTGCCTACCCCATACTAGAGGGATTGTTATGGAGGCAGCATAGAAACCACCAAGCTGTCATACACAAGATGCCATTGAAGCACAAGTCTAAGGGGTTCTGTTACATGGTTAGCTCTCTGAATGGTCATAGATGAGAGGGCTGTGGGGTGGCTGTTACTGTAACCGGACACTGGCTTCCAGCTGTGCTAATTGCATCATCTTTATTCAGCCCTCCAGAAGGTCTATGGTCATATTATGCTGCCCACAGGTAGTCTCACTGGATTTATTATTAATTGGATTAACAGATCTTGAATGTAGGCCCATCCAGTTTAGGAGGCAGTTGTTGAACAATCAATCAATCAATATGCTGCAACCATAATAAACATTAAAATAAAATTATTTTTATAACATATTTAGCCACACTAACATTTCAGGAGATTAGCATTTTGGCCCAATGAAAGAGAGAAAGTACAGGCCTTAGTGCCGTGAGTACTAACCCCCCCCCTCCGTACTGGGGTATAATCAGCACAGGTTCAGGATCTAGGCATTGGCTAGTTATGGAATCACAAACAGACCTAACTAATCACACGCCGTATTCTTCACGCCGTATCTTGGAACCGCAACGGGGAGGTGTGAGCAACGCCGAGATCGATAACTCGTTACTCGGCCTCGATCCTTCCTGTAACACACGCGAAGACCAGCACTGCTTTTCGTACCAGTGGACGCTCTAACGAAGGGTTACGGTCTGAGCGCGGAAACTGGGAACAGAATCCGTTTTAGACACGGCAGGACGAAGCAGTTTAACTAAAGTGTTGCCACTCCATTAATCTTTGTTGGTGACAGCGTGGCACTGACAGTGTGTAAATAGTAACGGGCACCTGCAGCAAACGGACAGACCTGCTTCGTCGAAGCGCCGACGTCCAGACATGACGAGAATGTTAAACGTTCACTTTGGTGCCGCGTACGGGAACATGTTTACAGGGGGCTGCCGAGCGCACAGCGCGGACCGGTACCGCTGCCTCGCTCTTTAGGCTATGACGGCACCGCAGACGTATTAATAATTTAGCGAGCGACATATGAATGCACAGCTGTCCGACAGTCTGCACCGTACTGAATCGAACACAACCGGCTGGACTGGAGGCACGATGTTGCAGAGCAGGACGTCCAGCCCCTACCCGGCGCCCGTGCTGGGCTGAAAGTGCAGCTCATCTGTTCGCTCTAAGTGCCCGGAACCCCAATTGTGACGCCCTTCTATACCCGCTAGACTGGCGCTGTGAGCAGTAGCTGCTGACACCTTCACAGACACATTAGTGTTCCAGCGTAAGACGGGGACTCCTGTTGTTCCCCCCCCCCCCTCCCCTTCTCCGCGAGCAGCCCGCCGTGCTGGGGGTGAAGAAGCAGTATGCTGCCCGGCTCCATCCAAATCACAGGAGAGGCTCTGTCCGGGGCCGAGATTAAGGACATCTGCGAGAGCCTCAAGGAGGACAGCGTGCGTCTGCTCTCCGTGCGCGGCTGCCAGCTCTCCGACCGCGACTTCGGGCGCCTGTGCCGCGGCGTGGCCGAGTCCCGCTCCCTGGCGCAGCTCAACCTCAACCTCGGCGTTGTGTCCAGCATCGCGCGCGTCAAGCACCTGGCCGACGCCCTCAAGACCAACAGATCTATTCAGACGCTGTTGTGAGTAGGAGGCGCTTTTCTCCGTTGGCCAGTGTAGCCTGTGGACGTGAAGTGTTTTTATTAAAAGGAAAATTAAACAATATACGCTTTTTAATGAGCTCATAAGAGATCCACTACTGGAGGTCTGTACAGCCTTTAAAAAAGAATTGCATAGCCAAGAGAACATTGATATGAATGTGTTTCACAGCTCCTGTCCCCTAGCCCTATGTCTGTCAGACACACTACAATATAAAACCATAACATCTGTGGGAAATAAAAGGAAGACATCCTTCATTTTGTTCTTCTGCACCTGTTTCTAAACAGCACCAACATGCAAATTGGAAACCAGGTCTAGATTTAATGTGTAAATGAATTGGTATCACTGAGGAACATGCTGCAAAATGGTCAGTTGAACAAACTGCCCAAAACCCTTGGACGTGAACAAGGGTCAGGTGGGAGTGTGTGGGGAAATGTCCCTGTGAACACAGACTATGAATGAATGAATGAAGGTAGGTTTCTGCATGGGAGTCAGTCTCAGAACAGTCTTGTCTACACAGCCTCCACGGCAGCCCGCTATTAGATGCCGGCCTGGTGGCACTGAACACGGCGCTCTCCACCCACCCATCGGTGGTGTCCCTTGACTTGGGTGACTGCATGCTGGGAGATGAGGCCGTGCAGCTCATTTGTGGCATGCTGCCTCCAGACGGGGCCAAATCAGGTAATCGACAGCACTCATTCTGTTACTCCACCACCTTTCACTCCATACCGTCTCCACAGAGTGCAGGAGACACTGATTTAAATCAAAGGGCAGTTGATATAATATGAACAGAAAGCACAAAACCATCTAAGAACAAAATCCAGGCAGTATGTGATCAAATGTTCATCTGACTCTTGTATGAAACAATCTTTTGTTCTCAAACAGTGACATTATCCTAATGTAGTTAAACATACTTGTACCTTAATTTACAGATACAATTCTAACTGGGAAGTCTTCAGAACTGTTTTTTAGTCTACCTACTACGTAACAATCAAGAAAGACTTAATGCAGCTTGTTTTATTTACAGGTTAGGTTGTACTAAAAATATAGCTAATTTTATGCTTATTTTAGCTTTAAGACTTAAAAGGCACGAAAATTTAGCTTTATAGAGCTGCAGATATTTTCTTGGTAGAAATTAATACAGAGTAGTTTCTTTGAAGCATAGTAGCTGATTGGCTTAAATTACAGTTGCACAACTTTTTTTTACCTTCTCACATGTGAGCTGCTATTCCATTCTCTTTGTTTGAGGGACGTTGGCCATCCCATCTCAAGCGTAAACTCATGGTCTGGAATAATTCAGTAAAAAAGACTTGATCACCTTAAAACCAAAGGCACCTGCAGCCAAAATGCATGACTTTTAAATGAAACTCAGTGCAGAGCCTCATACGTACTTGACCTTTAGGGGGAGTTTTTCACGATGGTTCAAACCTCTTTGCAGGTCTGAGGGAGCTCACTCTGAGTGCAAACCCAGCCATTACTACCAAAGGCTGGGCACGGCTGGCCATTGCTGTGGCACACAGCTCCCAGCTCCGGGTCCTCAACCTGGACTACAACCCCTTAGGTAAGACCCCACAGTGTGTTGATGCTCTTTTTTTTCCTAACAGAAAGTCACGATACACAGTTTGTATCCAAGTTAAACATTTTATATATAATATATTAACTGCTCTAAAACATTCAGTATACATTTGAAATAATATAATTGCTTTTATCTTAAATTATGCATTTCTTAAAGGGAAATGCTCCATTCCCTCCCTCAGCTTGTGAACATAAATATAAAATTTTCTCAGAGAGGCTTATAATGTAGTAAGATGACATTTACACAGTTATAAGGTCATTCTATTGCCATACATATGGCTATGTGATCCTGACATACAGACAGCACCAACTACACATGCATGTACTCAAACACACACATGTGATTATTGACAACACATCTCCAGTCCCTGATTCAGAGCATTCAGCAACGCAGAGCTGGAATAAATAAATTCATGTAAGGAAAATACAGAACACAGTACATTATTGAATGTAAATTTTGGATCGCACATGAACAGCGTCAGCTAATCATGACTACTGATTAATACAGTGCATCCAGAAAGTAATCAGACCACCTCATTTTTTCCCCACTTTGTTACTTAACAGCTGCACTCTAAAATGATAAATTAATCCAATCTACACACAATACACTATAATCAAAAACAGGTTTCTACAAATTTTGATAAATGTATTAAAAATAAAAAAACTGGAGGATCACATACACAGGAGTATTGAGACCCTTGGTTATGACACTCAATTGACCTGAGGTGCATCCTGTTTCCATTGATCATTAATGAGATGTTGCTACAACTTGCTTAGTGGTCACCTCCGGTACATTCAAATGATGTAGGCCAAATCATGTCCAATAAGACCCCACAGCTGACATTGTTTCTCAGAGCAAAAACCAGGCTATGAGGTAAGAGGAGTTGTCTGTCAACCTCCAAGAAATGATTGTGTTAAACCACAGAGTTGGGGGAGGGTATGGGGAAATTTCTGCAGCTTTGAAGGTTCCGAAGTACACGGTTGCTTACACCATTCTTAGATGGAAGAAGTTTGGAACAACCACAACTGTTCTTTAAACTGGCCCCCCCAGCCAAACTGAGCAAAAGCAGGAGAAAGGCTTTAGTCAGAAAGGTGACCAAGAACCCAAAGGTTACTGACAGAACTCCAGAGGTTCTTTGTGGAGATGGGAGAACCTGCTAGGAGGACAACTAACTCTACATCACTCTACCAATTTGGCCTTTTTTTGAGTAGAGTTAGCAGACCAAAATTTAACCAAGTGGCTTAAATGGCGAGCATTACTTCTGGAGGAGACCAGGCATGGCGCATCACCTGTCCAGTACCATTTCTACAGTGAAGCATAGTGGTGGTAACATCATGCTAAGGGGTTGTTTTTCAGCAGCAGGGACTGGGAGGCTTATCAGGATCGAGGGAAACATGAACGGATCAAAGTCCAGAGAGTGTTCAGGACATCAGGTTTACCTTGGGTAGCATCATACCCAAAAAGACTTGAAGCTGTCACCACTGGCATGGGTGCTTCCACAAAGTATTGAGTAAAGGGTCTCAATTCTTATGTACATGTGATTTTTCAGTTTTTTATTTTTAATTTGCGAAACATGGTTTTTGCTTTTTGATTATAGTAAATTGCATGCAGATTGATGCATAAAATGACAGTGTAGCTGTCATTTAGCTGATGGCTTTTCCCCAAAGTGACTTAGTGTTGTTATAATTATTTATCTATGTATACAGTATGATAATTTTTACTGGAGAAATTCAGGGTAAGTACCTTGATAAAACATAGTAGAGCAAGTGTTACATTATCCCTGGTCCTTTAAGACCTGAAAGAAATGAACTTAAATATGCAATTTAATTTTTAATATAATTGTTGCTTAAATCATTGTGACATATGGGGTTCTTCCAGGAAGCAGGACAGCACATTCACAAGGTACATCCAATCCAATTTGTAGGGATTTGTTTTCACTTTAGCAGTCTTTTTCTGATAATCAGTGTGAAAAAAGCCTAATTAAATCCATTGTTATTCAATTTTGTAAAACAGTAAAACATATTTTAAGACATCCAATAGGAGGGGGGACTGAATGATGGTGATATCTGTCCCTCTGTGCTGCCATGGGCATAGGCTTGTGTGCCGTATTCAGACAAACAGAATTAGTAATATGAATACTCTTACACCAGCTTCAATAAAACCTTGTCGTGCAGCATCAAG
Organism: Arapaima gigas; assembly: GCA_900497675.1. Classification (NCBI taxonomy): domain Eukaryota; kingdom Metazoa; phylum Chordata; class Actinopteri; order Osteoglossiformes; family Osteoglossidae; genus Arapaima; species Arapaima gigas. The sequence continues at coordinate 1,329,983 of UFQX01005261.1, read as the reverse complement.
CATTTGGAACACTATACATCTTTTGTAGAATGACAGGGGTTCTTGGGGAAATTAATTTCATAATATGCATAAGCATACATATTCATGAGAGAAATTATCCAAATGTTTCTGCCTAGTGTACTGTGTACTTTGCCTCAAGTCCTGTGCTTGCAATTTAGACAGACCACTGCAACAAACCATTATTGATATATGAATGAATAGATGAGAATGTAACATTAAAAGACAATAGTAGAAATTTTGTTACAAAATTATTAATATGTGAATGTCATTGTCATGCCTAGAAATACCTTTTATTTTTTAATTAGTATTTTTTTTTTTTGCCCCTTGGACATAGTTGTTCCCCAATATGAAATATTTTCCATTGCAATGGGAACTCATCTAACAGAGTGACTTCACAAAACATTAACCCTGTTAGGCAGAGATGATTATACAAGTGGTAAGTTCTGAATTAAAAAAGCAACCCATGTGCAAACAAAAAGCATATTCAAAGATGATGGATATACATAAATCTTCATTTCAAAATGTTTTGTATTGTATGTTTATGAGGAAATACATTTTAAGGAATGCAGTCTTCATTCACATGTAAGCACTGAATTGAAATGAATTCCTTTGCTCCTAGGTGATCACATTGCGGGGATGCTAGCAGTTGCTGTGGCATCTAGTAGAACCCTGGAGGTACTGGATTTGGAGGGGACTGGCCTCACAAATCAGTCTGCACAGGTTAGCCATCAAAATATCAATTAAGTTTTTTTGATTATTGTTTTCTCACCATTAAAAGTAGGACCAGATACAATAAAGTGAATTTGCAAACCACATTATCATTTCCTGCTTCTTCCGGATTCACCTCCTCGTTCTCTCACCGTTAGGTGAAATTTATATTGCATGTGTCAAGCTTTTAGGTTCATGAAAAAGCATTTTTCCACACAGTTTTGTGTTGCAAAGGTTTCCTATAAGATGACGTCATGGTACGTTACAATACTCTTACCACTCCTGACCACAAGGTGGCACAGCAGCCCAAGAAATAACCCTTAGAAAAATGCCCTTTTTCAAACATCTTATGATGGTCTGATTAATAGTGAACCCAGTTTCTTGGAAAGTGAGGCCCTTCACCTTTACATAAATGTGAGAGAAACAGCCGAGGGGGTAGAAGTGAGCAAAGGGCAACTGTATCAAAGTGAACCTAGCTGAGAAGCAGTGGACATAGCTGGTGTTTGATTCAAGAGCAACATATTAATTGGCCAATTAACATTAATCTCATTTGCATGTACTTATTTCTGTTTGTGACTTGGTTCTTTGTTTAACAAGGCAATGCTGCAACTGTTTCCAAGAAAAAGTGTGAAAAATGCACCACAGAAGAGTTGAAACTTTACCTCAGTGCAGAAGATACTTCCCTTCTTAAAGCAGATGGCTGGTACAGAATCCATGCAGGCACCTTATGTCCTGGCAGATACGTGGCTTTGTGTCCCTAAGCAAAGATTTTCAATTGAACGGGACTGAAGCAGGAGATAATATTGACAAATGTAGATGTGGGAATCTGTTAATGAGGGAGAAAATACACGACTATATTAGAGATGCGAAACAGCATGCTGAGTAACTCTGCAGATTTTCCTGGACATGGTGGAGAACTACCCCACCTGCCTGCGTGTGCTGGTGCTAGCGGAGAATGCTATCAGCCCTGAGCTGCAGCAGCAGATCTCCGACTTGCTGTCCGAGGGGGAGGAGGACGAGGACAAGGAGGCCGAGGCACATGGCATCAGCAGGGAGAAGACCACCTGGCTCCCACGCAGCAGTAAGCATCTTCCAGCTACTTAAAATCATACACTGTAGCGTTCTGCATTTCTAAGATCCAGCCCAGATTTATTCTGTCCCTGTGTGTAGCACAGAGAGCTATAAGAACATGAAAGCTCATTTAGGTAAAATGACTTATGCAGGAGGAATATGAAGGCATATCTTGGTGCCATTTCTCACCCCTTCAGACTCCAGCTCCCAGATGGTCCTGGTGACCTCCGGCCTGGGTGACAGTCTTCTGGCTGAGACCGAGATGTGACCTGCTGGCTGCCACGTTTGTTGTAGGTCGCACGCTTCTGTGGCAAGACCACCTGGTGGTCAGCACCCAAACATTCTGCATGATGTTTAGCACTTGTACATAGAAAGATAAAGTTTAGCAGGTGCACACACCTTCAACACCAAGTGACTTAACAATACTCAATAGTGAATTATTTATTTTGGAGATGTACAGTCTATTTATAACTAGATATTTAAAAATATGTATCCACTGAAAGTATGCTCTGAAAAAATCACAAATAAGATTGTTGTTGTTAATGTCAGATAACAAAATAAAGCAATTCTTACTTTTCATTTTAGTACATTCTGTATCTGAAGCAGATGCCATTTTTCTGGTCAGAAGTATAATTAACATTGTTACAAATTTTTAAAAATTCCCCCACTATTGGACTCTTGTTACTTGTAAGCATGAAAAATCAGCCTCATATTTGGTTGTAATTCAGTAAATGGTTTTAATTTCTCTCAAACTCAGAATCTTCGAAGTCAAAGACTCTTATCTTAAGGAGTGCCTGTACCCCCATCCCCTAGTTTATGTTCCTAATCCGTTCCAGAAAACAAGACTTAAACTGGGAAAATGTAACTAGGGAGCCTATTTCCCATTATTTTAAATGGGGAAAAGTTATAATCTATTTAAGGTCCCACAGAAAGAAACCCAATCAAATTCCTCAAGTATCACTAACATGCTGCAAAACTAAAGACAGACATTTTAAACAAAACAATGCAACTCACTGTAATGGACTGTTACACACTGTTGATACAGAAGTAGGGTGGAGCAGAGGAGACTGTGCTCTGACATGGTATGCGAGTACACGCTCTCTTTACTGCCACACGTGGATTTTCACCGCATCTTCTGCTTGCGTGTAACTGGAAGCACATTTGGGCACCATCTTTTCACCCATTCATCCTTGGTTTGCACATTTTAATGGCAACGAACTTGTTTGTTCCGTAGCTGTCCCATTGGTGGTTTTGAGCTGATCTGCCTTTGTCTTTATACATTGAGGGCCGTGTGCATGTCAGGACAACACTTCCAGGACTGGGAAAAGTGGGCAGGAAGAGATTGCTGTAGACAGGGTTGCAGTTACTGCAATAAAATGTCACAGCTGACTGGACACAAACCTGCAGCCGTCACTCAAAACATAACAAGCATTCAGGACATAAATGGGTTTTTTGTACGTGGTTAGTCTAAAAAACATTATATAGGGTGCTAGGCAATTGAATTTTTGGAATCAAAAATAATGCGTTCTATTGCAAGGATGTAAATACGGATGTATAGTGGGAGATTGGTATATTTAAAATGAATAGGGAAATGTCTTAATCTCAATGTTAGATGGTACTAGCTGCAAACGCTGATGTTCAGCTGTATTTTGTGCGCCGGATGATCCCCCCCATCATGGCCTGTTAATCCAACTGTCAGTTTGTAGGTGTTTTGATAGTGGGACACAATGTTCACCAGCATCCGTACATGTTTGATCTTTTTTCAGTGGGTTTCAGTGAATGGGGTTTACAACTTTGCCAAGAGTGATAAATTGTTCATCAGAGGATTTCTCACATAATTTAGAGGGGTACTTTATCACTAACATGAAACTGGCACATTTGTAAAGACAACACAGGTAACTCAACAAGTGTTCATCCCCTCTTCAGTCTGTGTGTTTGCTTGTTCTCCCCCCACATTCCTCCAAATGTGTGAGACACAGCCCCTGCAATGGATCATCCTAGCCAGGGTGTGTCCTGTGCTTCTAAGATGGTCTCTGAGCCACTGTGACCCTTGACTCATCAGGCAGTTATGAAGGTGGGGTTTACAACTGTTCTAAAAACTGTGTCACATTAACTAAAAGAGTACATTTGGAATTAACCAGGACTAAATTTCAGTACATGGCATGTTAAAATTACTGACATATACTAATTTCTGTATCTCAGAATATTCCAGTTTCATAAGCTCTATAAAACTGGACCCGTGAAGACATTAAAGACCTTTAAATGTACAATACTATTCCACCAAATGCTAAGTCAGCTTTTGTTGGTCTACAAAAAGCATATAGTAGCTTATACTTTAACAAATATCTCATCCAAGCAAACAAACATTAGCACTTGGTAAGAAGCACCAACGACAGGAGACCTCAAATGGAGCATCTCACCACACTGGTCTTGAGGAGGTGCTGTTGGAACTATTAGACAACCCAGTTAAATTCCCAGGAAAGAGAAACCAGCTCTCGACTCTGCTTTCCTCACTGTGTAATCCAGTACAGCGCATTTTGTATGCATCACGTTTTGTTGCATACGATGACTCCCTCAAACAAACAACGTCACCCCAGAAGTGGGGGGGGGGTGTTTCCCATCTGGCTAGCCAGCTCTGCTGTAACCTGAACATCCTCACATGGAACAAACAAGTCACTGGTCATCAGGTGAAGGTTCCACCCCTGTTTCATCTCACAGGAAATTGAAATGCCAATGGAAGGTATAATCCATATTTAATGGATGGAACACCTCAGATCAGCTTCCATGTTGCTAAGTGACTGAGCCAAACAGAAAGCACTTCACTGTCCTCAACTTCCATAATGAATTCTGTTATTTTTTCCCCCTAGCAGAATAATCACATGATGGGACAGTTTGTATGAAAAGGCTCCACTCAACAGACAATTGAAAGGTTGACTTCTGGTTCATTGTAACAGCATAAGAAAGCCTTAAAACGTAGAGTTTGTCATATCTGTATAAAAATTTAACAGGACATGGGGAAAGGTTTTGTTACAGCTTCACAAATGCAGTCTTTTTTTTTTCCTAGCAGAAGTCATTACCCTGCAGTACCTCTGTCCACCAGGGGGCACCAGGTTTTAACGTACAGAGGTTCACAGCCTGCTTGTAATGGAAACCTAGTGCAGACAGTCACCTAATCGCGATTTTAATTGTTCTACAGAAATTTGTAAGTCCAACGTGGCACGGAGTGAATCAGAGGCTTGTTATCTATTGTATCTCCTGCTAGCAGTAAAGGCAGTATTGGACTATGTTGAGAATAGCCTGTTTGTATATCTATGGCTTGGTGAAATACACTTTTGTTTACTCTACAGGTTGCTTTGGAGAAAAGTGGCTGCTAAATCAATAAATAATTTAGATATCAGCAACATGATAGCTCTGCAGGAAGGAAGAGAGCAGTGGAGCTTTTTGGACAACAGAGCAGATCTGCACTGTCTCTCTAAATTGTGCAGCCACAGACCGGTTGTGGTGGACTCCCTCCCTCTGGTGAGCCAGGTTGCCTTATGCACATACCTGCGCACTCTGGGTCTCTGAGATCAGTAAAGAACCCTGGACCGAGCAAGAGCGTTGGGTGTTGGAAAGCTTAAGACAGGAATTACCATTTCACTCTATCCCTATACATTGCCACATCGGGTGAATCTTTGGTGCACAATTTGAATCAGTATGCTAACAGTATTTATGAAAAATAAATAATTCACATGGTGTCTAAAAGCGTTACTTGACTCTTTTAAAGTCAAAAAGCAACTGCAATAGAGATCGTTTCTGAGCTCAGTCAGGACTTTTTCTTCAAGACAATAGACTACCCGCAATATCCGCAAATCTAATTTTAATTTCACACTGTGAAGAACAGCCCTTGATTTCCAGTGAAAAGGTTTTGAGCAACAGGATAGAAAGATACATCCCTGTTAATACACCACAATTTTAAGTTTTAGCACCAACTTTCAGTCACTGTTCAGTTTGATTATTCACGCCATTTTCACCTGTAGCACTTGAGGTGAAGAAGCTTTGCTTGACAGAAATTTCCAGAACAGGTTCACACCCGCATCATTAAAATCATCACCTGCACAACCCAGCATTCCTCACTGCCTCCTTATTACCACCAGAGGGAGCTGTCACAAAAATGTACACATTTACAAGGACTTACTTGCAGGACGAAGGCAGGTTTCTCCTTTCATAAAATCATTACACTCATTTTGAAAGTAAATCGGAACACAAACGCCATCAGAGAAAACTGCTTTGTCCTTGTAGCCATAGCTTTAAGTTCATCTGCTTTTACATGGAAAAATGCATCACAAGAGTGATGTATCAAATTTAAAATAGTTTTATTTGTTTGTTTTAAAATATACATCCTCAGTTTACAAATTCAGAAAATAAAGTTAGTACAGGTTTAACAGTCTTTTTTTGTATTTTTAATTTTTACAGGGAAGAAATAAAATCAAACATAGTCCTTTAAAAATATGGAAAATGAGCTTTCAGAAGAAATGAAGGACATGTAAAAGCCATGAAAATATAGACATACTGACTGGGGAAGGTAGTGAATGAACAGCGACAAAAGCAACACCACCTTTTTTTTTTTTTTATCCCCTAGCACAAGAGAAGCACCAGGTTTCTATAGTAACCATCACAGCACACCAGTGGGCATAGAGTGGAGAGTGTGTGTGTGTGTGTGTGTGTGTGTGGAAAGCCAAGGCGTGTCAGTGTATGTGGACAAGTCTTTAGCTCAACTGCGTTTTATTTATTTATTTATTTTTAAATACAGCCAACAAGGCGTACACTATAGTACACACTACAGTCCTTTCTACATCTCAGACATCTGCATTTGCCTGTCACTCAAACGTCCATTAAGGAGTTTCGGGAACCAGCAAGGTGTTTCTGCACATTTTCCAAACTTGATTACAGGCTGAGATTCAAAACTCAGTGTCTGCAGATAAAAGCACTTGAAATTATTTTACATGTCCATGGAAGGGGGGGCTCACAAAAATTGTAATGTATTCAAAAGATGTACCACAAATGTAGAAAAATGTGAAAGAAAATGTAGTGAAACAGCAAACCACACCCAAAGCAGTTACGGTACTGAATTAACTGTGAGATTTTGTGCAGTGAACATGTGGACTGGGACACAGGTGTCAGGGGGATGTCACCCCTCATTGACTAAACTGCCATGCTTGAGCTCATTTATGTTCCCTGTATGAACCTGGGCTCATGAGAAACAGCACATAAATGTATTATTCCCCCCAGAGCAATGTGTCACACTGCAGAAGGTCCATCTTTCACATACAAACCATAATGGGGAAAATGTTAGCAGTAGTATGTATGATTGCTGTTGTCCTAGATTATTTATACAAGAAATAATCACTAATTATGATTTTTAAAGTTTGTCTCAATTATCATGTTCTTCCAAAACCAGCAGCTTTGCTCTGCCTATGAGTTAAAGGTGCATCTTCAGAGCAGCTCAAGAAAACCTTTCATCTTGGACATGATTTTGGTCCTTTCATGGGAGACAGAGGAAAGGTGACCTTGGTTCTGAGTAACAAGTGTCAGACACCAAAGCATTCAATTACATTTGTCAAAGGGCTTCATTTATGTTGCATGAGACAGATGTTTTTGCCCAATTTTACATCAGAAGTAGAGATAACTGTAGTTTCAGGCCATTTTTGCATGGAATTTGGCCCTTATTCTAGAATATTCAGCACCATTAAATATTTAAGACTTCCACTTCCCAAGATAAGACAATGACAGACTATTCTTGCCGTTTCCATAAGAGTCCTATTTTAGAACATGCATTATTTATTCAGAACAGGCTGTTACATGTCTATTAATTTGAGCTATAAGTAGTAGCTCTATATATACATAAAAAGGGAAAAGCTGGATAGGATAAAAAAGGAAAAGCAGAAGGAAAAAGTGCTTTTCAAAGCCCAGGTCCTAAGAAACAGCACCCATCATGCTGTGGAAAACTGCTGAATTATTCAAGGTGAAGGAGCAGGGCACTGAGGAGTCAGTGACGTGGACCAGTGTCCAGCGCCAAACTGCTCACGTCTCATAAGGAAGACTGTTAGCTTGGGGAAATTTCTGGAATGTTGCTTCCCACATATTGATATGTCAAAGTGCCAGAACATTTCTCAGTCAGTACACATCATGACAGCTTATTCCTTGTTTTTTTGACCCCTCGAGAGGGGGGGGGGGGGCGCTGTTCCTTTACAGAGGGTGGCCCTGTCTATATCCCAGTACACAGAGTGGACAGTGAAAATGGTGAAACACTTATCAGGCCTCAGTACCTTAACACTTGGAAACACTAACACTTTGATGAGCAACACTAGAAAAATACTGCATGAGCTGAACTGTAAATGAGACAACATGACTGTAGTACACTGAAGTGAATCCTGAGGTGTTTGGTGAGCGTTAGCAACAAAACTGGACTGCAAAAAAAAAGTCAAAGACAACATGATTTACACCCTTCACAACTTTCAAAACACTGATAAAACAATAAGCACAAAATAAAATTTTCCCAAACTGACAATCAAAACCCCCAGAGTGCAGCTAAGCACACACACACACACACACACAAAAAAAAAAAAAAAAAATTTCTAAACATGAAACTCAAAGCTCAGCAGAGCACAAAAACACAAACAAACATTAAGTTTGGTCGGGAGCATCTGATTACCAGCACAGAAACCAAACAAAACCACGATATACACTCCCGCCCGGAAACGGTCAAAGTGCATTGAATATATAAAGGGCTGTGATGAGAGGTGAGATTAATGGTAAAACAGGTATTACATTCCTAATCAGGCATATAAAGGGCTTCGGCAATAAGAGTGGGGAATTGCATTGTGTCAGTGCTACATCCGGAGAGGCGGCGTGTTGCTGGGGGCTAGAGGGGTGGTGGTGTAGATCGGTGTGGAGGCCCTGAGTCAACTGGTGATAGGGAGGACAAGGTAAATGCACAGGCCTTTCAGCTTATTTGTTTTGTTACAAATACACATGTTGTAGACAGGCATCTCTCCTGTACCAGCATCTGTAGTCAGATATGGCATCCAGTAAGGGCTACTGGGTAATCTAAAAAAAAAAAAAAAAAAAAGGGGGGGGGGGCAGATTGAGGTTTAAAAAAAAGGTGTCTTACAAAAAATACAGCTTAGGGAAAGGCATGAAGTTCATTCCTCATCTGCCATTCAACACACAAACTTCAGTGGAAATGGTGGCACAGAGGCATCAAGATGCTGCAGTTAACACCCAAATTACCAAAATTTCAAGAGCCAGTAGAAACTGGTTCATGCTTTACCTTGAAACTTCGAATTGACCTGGGTTTCTTAGTATCTTGCTCAGCACCGTCTAAAAGGCTCAAAAGGAAATGCCACTGGTAGCAATGCATGGGAAGAAGGCAGCTGAAACAGGAGTAGTACTCTGCCTGAGGATTTGTCAGTGGATGAACAGATCTGCTCTCCACATCACTGAAATGTTACATTCAGGAATTGAGGGCCAGACATCTCTCTTACTCATTTCAAATCAAGTATTAAAAAACAGGCAGTTCAGATTTAGTCCAACAAGGCTTAAAAAAAAAAAAAAAAAAAACCACTCAGATTGATTTGGTTACTATCGTGACTAAAGGCTAAAATCACTTGACTCCAGTGCTTTACCTCCACATGGGTATTCAAAAGTAATTCAGAAAACACACAACATTTAGATTCTCTGCAGTCTAATCAAACTGATGTTTGATATTTCACCTTTCTTCTCTTGCTGCACATGAAATAAGGGCTAAAAATAGCTTTTGAACATTCAGTCTACGTAGAATCCATATTCGGTTGAAACCAGAAAAGAAAAAAAGGGGAAAAAAAAAAAACAAATCACACCGGTGAGCATATCAGACCATCATTAAAATGGAAAGAAATTAAACACCAGGATCACATACTGACAAAACATTTTTTAAAAGATGGAGCGCAGAACAAACAAATTAACAAAAGGAGGCCTTTTGGAAGCCATCTTGCCTGTTTGTCTTGTCAAGTAAAATGAGCACGGCTTTGACGCTACAGGACTTTGATGGATTAAGAATGAAGGTGTGAACAGCAACAGGCTCCAGAAGAGGACCTTGACATCATTTACGTCTTATCAACCCCCCGCCCACCTCCCGGGCGGAAATGGATAGGCACTGCATGTGAACGGGTGGGTCCTCTGAGAACGTTCTGGGAGCTGCAAGAGGGAGCAGGATCTGACTCCAAGTGGCTCCCCTGAGGTAATGAGAGCCTCTCTCTCTCCAGGCAGGAATGTCGCTCCACACCAAAAGGGGTAAAAGTCCAGGAATGAGTGCCAACCACCACCAGAAAGTTGCAGACTTTATGAGCTAGCCTCATCCACCATCGGGATGATTAAAAGGACTCTTCAATGACAACATTAGACACATGAAACTGGGGTGGATGATGCTTGATGCTTGCAGAGTGAAGTACATTTGAAGTTTGCTGTACTCTCTGGTCCCCACTCCAGCAATCGACTGAAGAATCCATCTCTTTACAAATGGAAACTTATCTCACTGAGAAACCAAAGATGATTTAGGACACTTGAAACAGGATCTGTAACCTAAAGCCCAGTAAGAGTAAGCAGTGAGAAATTCTGCCAACTCCTTACATATCATGCTGCAGATGGAGTTACATTCCTCCATGTTAGAAGCGAGCTCTGGATACTGGCTTGAAAAGAGAAGGACCAGTGGGTCTGTTGAAAGGGCTGGTTGTCCCTGGAGCCTCAGTCTAAAAGGTTGCCATGCTCCTGTGCCCGGGTCAGACTGTCTTTGCGGTGCAGGTGATGGACACCCATCCTCTTGGGGCTCTTTGCAGGCCGGCCAGACAGGGTGGTGGAGGTGGGTGCAGCATGTGTAGTGTAGTCATCCAGTCCTGCCAGGACCCTAGGCGAAATCACAGGCAGGTTTTGGGGCAGGATGTCACGTTCCTCTGAGCTTCCAGCAGAGCCACCATCTGTGTATTCCTTCCTTCTGGCACTAGGGCTACTCTGGTCAAGGGTTGTTGCCATGGTGATGCCCACATCACCAGTATCTCCATCATCCAGTGGGTCCAGACTCATCAGCAGCCGCTCGCTTTCCTCTCTGGAGAAGTTCCCACCATACTGACCTTTCCGCAGGCGTAGGTCCACGCTTCCAGTGTCTGTCTCTACACTAGACTCACGACTGGCTGCCCAGCTGTGAGGAGAGGACTCCTCCCCGTCCGAGTAGGCACTCCGCTGGCCCACTCTGCCACTCCCTGCCTTGCCATTGTGGCTTCTCTGGAGATCCTTAATGGTCTCACTGCTAAAGGAGGTGCGGTTGACCAAAGTTCCTTCTGATGACGGTGCCATCTTCTCCACAAACATGCGCTGCCAATTGGCCAGCAGGTCTTCCTCTGAGCTGGCTGAACTGGTCAAGGCACTAGGGGGCTGTGGAGGGCTGCTAAATGGACTAGACTGACTGGAGTGGGGGTCTACTTCTGACTGGGGAAGGCAACGTGGGCGCCCACCAGATGAGGATGAGGCCCCAGAGCCAGACACAGCAGGGCTGTTTGGCACTGTGCGCTGCCGCTCACCTGCTTCCTCCTCATTCTGCACCAGGCTGAGGGAGATGGCTTGCCGTGTAGCATAGGTGCAGTTGGGCAGGGGGCTGTTCTTAGGAATCTTCACCTTGTCATCGGAGGAAAACTCAATCACCTTGCGACCTGGGTAGAGTGGGTGAGGAGGTGGAGGAGTGGGATAGGGATTCAGCTTTGTGCCACCACCCTCATCCCCATCCAGGCTATTCTGACTCCGGCACATTCCATTGTGCTGCTGCCCTGGTGGCTCCTGGCCCAGGGCCCCATTCACCTGGCCCTCTTCTGCTTGAGGACCAGTCATATCCACGTGGACAAACACATCCTCTGCCACTGGCCGGCCTGCACTGCTGCTGGACTGAGCTGAATTCAATACCAACGGCTCTGGCTTCTCAAGCACACGAGCAATGACAGAGGTGGGCACCACATCTGCGGGCGTCAGGCTCAGGGAGTCCGCGTCCGGCACTTGTGCCCCCTTGTCTGGCAGGCTGCTCTTCATGTGCTTGTTCACCATGTCTTGTAACTCATATGGAAGCTGAAAAATACAAAGGGAGAATAAAGCAAATTTTCAGAGTGGCTACAATATAACAGAGGTGCTGGGCCACTGAACACTCCCCAAAACCACTGCAAACAAGATGGCAGGACCAGAGGAAAACAAGGTACACCGCTTTTGTTCCCTTGTGCAGACAAAAAAATATTAGATGAGAAATGACTCAGTGACCCACAGGACATTACAGCCCACAGTTCGCTGGTGAGGAAAATTTCAAACGATTTGGAATGCTTTTAACAGCACCTCTGAGCTTCCAGTGGGTATAGCTAGATCCTTCTGTCAGATATAATAAGCCTGAAACAGACTCAAGTAAAAACAGTAGAAAGCGTTAAATAAGTAAGCAAGGAAGTTAAAAACAAGCTTTATATTTTTATTATAATCAAAGAATGTTTGACATAAGGAATTGCTTCAAAAATCATTTAATCTTTTTCTGCACTTCTGCCCTCTTGTATAGAACATTCTTTTCCCTAAAATTCAGTGTCAGAGGCATTAACTATTTAACACAATGTAGGAGAATCTCAGATGGAATAACATGCTGACCAGCCAGACTAGCTTGGAGGCTCAGTCTCCAGGACTAACACTGACGGTGAGGTTATCTTTTCCCAGTACGTGTTTTTAAGTCTTTTCTTTATAGGAGCAGGAAAAAGAAGAAAATTAGGTCATCATTATTAATCGGAAGAAAAACAGACAAATGAAAAGGGGCAGACCGGAGTTCAGGGCCTTTATTTAGTACTCCCATATTGTTGGTGAATGAATGAAGCAGGGATGCTATTGATCGGTGGAAAAGAGGAAAAGTAAATTAGTGATTTTACAGCCCTGTTATTTGTTGCCCTAACGATCCTGCAAAACTGACCGCCAGAACCCTTCCCACCTCCTAAGGGTGGAAAGCAGTGGTGATCGATGTTGAGCAGCTAGTGACCCCTGTCCTGCAACCTACTGTACTGGTTACAGAAACTGCAGCTAACAGAGACATGGCAGACACCAGTTGGGAGTTGTGATTTGTGTTTTCCCTGAAAAAGTGCTTCTTAATTACCACCTTTTTGACATGACAATACCATCATAATGATGTTGGAGAAGGGTGAACAGGAAAGAAAAAAATAAAAATAAAAATTCAGGACCAGCACCACAAATCTTTTCATAGACTAGAAAGTAGGATCATGTCATGTTCAATTTTCATTGAAAATGGCATCTTCTACTAAAGTTAGATTTTTAAAACTCCATCTTTACATCTACACTCATGATAGTCTGGATATACAGTACATGCTGCAGCTTTGCAGAAGAGTTTGCCCCAAAAAAAAAAAAGTTTCAAAGCCATTACTATAATAGCTGTGTTGTCTACATCCTAGATAAGCAGCTCTATATATAGTTTGCTTTTCTTTAAAAAATTCAATTTTTCTGAAAAATCAAATCACAAAATCCCCTTATGAAATGTTTAAATATTTTATCAAATTTCCACAACATTTAAATTGTGCAGAAGGATTAAGGCTCAGAATTGTCCATTTTCTTCAAGCATGTACAATGAGCATTTAAAAAAAATCTCCCTTTAAAGTTCATGTGTAGTATTCCACCTCCTTAGGCAAATTAAGCCTATAATAAAGACAAGTTCACGTTTGACCTCTTGAGCACTCAAACAGCTGACCCTGAAAACAAAGTCCATGCTCTTCAGGGAAGAGGGGTCATCTCTCTCAAGAAGAAATGCCACAATATCAATGTGGCAACATTACACAGAGTGTGCGCTATTGGTGAGAGTTGTTCATACATAGCAACACACAAGTGATGAGCAGAATAGAATGTTGCTATTGTTCAAGTATGAAGAATGATATATCCCAAAACGGCAGGCATGCTGGGAGAGGTGGGGATGAAACTTACATGGGTGCAGTAGACCTTAGAGCTCAATATTGTTGAAGATGAAGCACTGCTGTCTTTTTTTTTTTTTTTTAAACATAAACAAAGACTAACAAATGGAGGAAGAATGTGAGACAATGCTCAAGATGAATGAATAACACTGAAAAAGTTCAACATAACCCCCCAAAACTATATGCAGTTCAAAACAAGATGTGATAAATGTATATTTCTATCCAGATAAAGCAAGGTCTAGGTGGATCAGTAAGAAGGTTTGTGGGTTATTCAGTACTGAACAGTAGAGGGATCAGGTGGGAGGTTCAGATCACAAGATAAATCTCATTCCACAGCAACCTAAGGCTCTTCTCCATTGAAGCAGCACAATCAGTGGCCAGAGGTGGAACCTCAGTTTGCTAAAGCACCTGCTCATGTCACAACAAACCTGGCCTTGCAAACCATTCCTTTAAGTAGACCATAGACTGCTGTAGAGTACACCCAGTGCAGGGCCCACAACATCTCCAGTACAGATAAGGGCTTCAATTCATCTAGCCAATGACAATGGAAATGAATTTAAAAAACAATGGCTCAAAGAGAGAGAGATGGCAAATTTATTCAAGAGTATAGGCAACAAGAGGTAGTCAGCTGATGTGCACATCACCCAGCAGTCTCTACAGCAGTTTTGACAAAGCCTGTTGCAAAATTCTCGATTTTGTGAAAAACAGCTGTAGTTGATGATTTCGGAGATGGGGAGAATGCAAACCTGACATTTGTTTTGATAGAAAAACGACACAAGAAAGAATGAAAAAAGCTGCCAGGGAAATGGGTTATGTCCATAAAGAAACTAGATTGAGATTGTCTTTAAGTCCAGACCAACGAACCCCACTGCCCACTCCTTGCAAGAGTGGAAGCCCTGTCCTGCCTGCCCACAGCAAAAGAGTGCCTGTGGTGCCACCCAGTTCGTTATCACCCCTGCAGACACAGGTGAGGGAAGCTCCTTGTCCTCTATAAGCTGCCCGGGTGCTGTGCTCCACCTCCAGTGCGCGTCACTGCAGAGGGCAAAACACGTTCAGACCGGTGGTTCCAACTCTCTGCTGTCCCACCCGCCCGTGATAGGCTTCGCATGCAGGAAGGTCTCTTTCACACAAACTTATTGGCTCAAAGGGAACAGGGATTCTGAGGAGCAGTGGTGGTGGGTAGGAGAGCAATTGGAGGACGTATACTTACATCAGCAAACTTGTGGTTCCTGAAATGAGACTTGTTGCACTTCAGCAGCTGCACAGCCAAGTTGCAGTCCTGTCGGTATCGCTCCTGGAAGGAACAGGACCTTGGTAAGCTTGGGTGTTGTCTTACATGTCACTTCACAGAATCAACAACAAGGATAGCAGGGGAGTTGTGCAAGCAGCAAGGAATGGTATTCCCCTCAGAACCCCTCAAATGTGGTAAGCTGTATCCCATCTCTCAGAGACAAGTGCTATAGTGTCAACAACACAGCCTTGCAAAATAATTCCCTGCAGCAAATTAAGTATTAATGGGAAAAGATGAGGAGCGCTTGAGTTTAAGTTAAACTGTTTTTGTGTCATAAGTGTTCACTTAGATTCATATTTGAACATTATAACTTTGCTAATATGCAGTTACACAGACAGATGGCTGGAAAAAATGATTTCTTTAGCACAGAGGTAACACCTACATTCAGCTCCTCCAATCTGTCTATGGTGTTCTTAGCATCCAAAAGTTTGTTAGTGAGTTCCACTATTTCTTGGTCCATTGTCTTCTTGTCGCGCTCCACCTTCCGGAGCTGTGGGAGGAGAACAGGAAGAATCAGTGCTCTGACACCGAAGTGCCTTCAAAATAAACCTTAAAATAAAGGAAGCCATAAGACCTTCCAGAAATTTTATTTTTTAAAAATCCCATTTATTTTTAAAGACAACACAAAATCACTTATGTTAGAACTGGAACACAAGATCCAGCCTAGATGAGGCTCTGTTGCAAGTCTGGAGGGAAACAAACTATAGGCAGAGAAGCTGTCTTTCATATACAAATTACTAGAACATTACAAAAGGACAAAACAACTCTGCATCTAAGGGCAGGGATCACTCTGCTAAATCCCTAATAATCAAGTTTTTCTCTATTGGCAGGAAATTGCCAGGAAAGACAAACATCAGATGGTTGTACATAAAGCAAATGCCAGCACTGCACCAGTCTGCTGGCAGCTGGGTGTTTTACTGCCAAGATGGCCTTCTAAGGCTAACTGGAATGCAAGGAGCATGGTGGATGAAACGGTAACAATTATTCAGCATTTAAAGACAAACCAAGTGCAGCATTTAAGTGTACATCAAGCAGCACTTAGTCTCAGCTTACCATCGGTCTGATACTGACCAGATTTGCAAAGCCTTTTTAGGAAATAAGGAAACAGACATGGGACTCTGGAACTGTGTGGGATAAGGTTTTTCCATGTTGGGAGCAACAAGGTGTTTCTACATCTGGGAGAAGTAGTTGCTCTAACAAAGGGACTAGTTTCAGAAAAGCATTACAGCTCAGTCTGTTTGACAGCCACAGTTTATCTTTAAATTTAAAGTGACTGAGCCCTTCTGTGCTTCAGTGTACTGTAGTGCAAATAATCCCCAATTCCAAGAACTAGACAAATTCCACACCAATTAAGGGCAAACAGCAAATCTAGCAAATTTGGAGTGGACAGAGTCCACTGTATAAATGACCAATTCCACACAGGTCCTGTTGCTCTCATTTAGTGTTTCTGAAAGACAGAGGGAAGACCTACTGTTGAGAAATGTGTTGCGGCAGAATGGTCAACCACAGTCATCACAGCAGTGGCGATATGACCACAAGCTACTGTGGCTTCGAACCACAGACTACTGTGTCCAAAACAAAACACTATACACAGTAGTGTGGAAAGCAGGGCAGGGTGGAAGAGGTCTTCTGCTATCTACAGCATTTAAAAAGCCATTGTCCCATTTACATACACCTCCAGTCACTTTGGCAGCAATGTGAGCAAAAGGAAACTTTGGGCAATGTGGAAGAAAACGTGAGCAGACCGGACACATTATCACAAATAAACAGGGAAGAATCTGGCTAATGGGAACACTGAGGGAGTTGGCAAATGGTCTATGTACAAAGTGTACTTCAACTGTAGCCTGTGCCTTCTGACAGAAGGGGGGGGGGGTGGAGCGCAGCTCCCAACCGCACTGCTTGCCATGCTGATAATTAACCAATTATCTTTGCTGCCTCCGTTCAGTGGAAGCGAGACCCTGCCAGCTTCCTCATTGTGATGCTGTCCATGTTTATCCGGGTTAAGCAAGATCCATTAAACAGCCGGACAATCTCGGTGTTCCGTGTCGCCAATGTCATGGTAATTGGGATGGTCGTATAATTAAAATAGGGAAGGGGGGGGGGGGGGGG
>UFQX01005261.1:1293947-1304155 GCA_900497675.1 Arapaima gigas | reverse complement strand
AAGAAAAGAAAAGAAAAAAAAACACACACACACACACACACACACACACACACACCAGATCAATATTGACAAAAAACACAAAATGATCAAGGGTACAAGTAGTCCCTCCTTTACCATCACACACCTAAATCAGCTGTGGCGCACCTAATTGTTTTTAAGCCACCCGAGTCGAATGTAGATTACCTGTGTGCAATTAAGGTGATGTGCAATTTCAGCATATATACACCTCTATCTGAAAGGTTTCACAGTTGGATAAATGATTTCCCAACAGAAATTACATTGCAAAAACAAAGGAATGTTATAAACAAATGTCAACATTCCACCAGTTAGAGGCAGAATGTAAAGCAATTTCCAAGGCTCTGAACATCCACTGGAGTACAACTGATGATTTTAAAAAAAAGGACAACTGTCAATCCACCTAGAGTGGGCCATTCTCAAAAACTGCGAGTTTGAGTGCTAATCAGTGAGGTCAGCAAGAGACCTATGCCAACTCTGAAGCCTTCCATGGCTCAGATGGGAGAATCAGTTGCCCTGCTGCTTAATCAGTCTCAGCTTCATGGGAAAGTAACAAAAATATCTATTGCTGGGGGGGGGGACCTGCTGTGAAATCTCAGTTATTGTCTGCCAGAAGACATGTACCATTCATACTATGATACACTGTGGCAGCATCATGCTGTGGGGCTACTTCTCTATAACTAAAATTACTGCAGCAGAGTACAAGAAAATTCTGGAGAAAAACCTGCTACAATTTCCACAAGAACTGTGACTTCAGGGAAAATGTATTTTCTAACAAGACAACTTCAAACACAAAGCAACAGCTACAAAGGAGTGGCTAATAAACAAAAATATCAATGTCTTGAAGTGGCCAGGTTACAATCTGGACTTCAATCCAAATGAAAATATGAAGTACAACTGGAATTGTACTGAGATGTGCATGAAAGATGGTGGCGCACACACAGCAGCCATCTTTCATACACATCACCAAATTTTATCATCTTTACATAATTTGTGTGTCATGTATTACTTGTTCATTTTCACCTTGTAGATTTAATTTTTTTTTTTTTTTATTTGCAAACTTATTACAGCTACTGGTTCCTGTCGCTACTGGACAATATCATGATTGTGTTTGTCTATCTTTGAAGCACCCCCCCCCCCTCCCCACACACACACACAAAAAATGGAAGATGCATACAGAAACATTTGGACTGTTATACAGTTTAAGTTGCTTACTTTTTCAGTAAGAGCATTATTAATGACCAACTAGGTCAGCCTGCAGGTTACCACATGGACATTCACAACCTGAGGCCCAAAGGTTAATAATGAGGATTTTAGGTTCTCTTCTTAAAGCCCGGGAGTTAAGGCAGAACATGTCAACCCCCTAGATCCTGTACCAAGCTTCACCTTTGCACCTCTGAGCTCAGGCACAATATGTAGGACAATCAATCAGCTTCCCTGGGTCATGTGGTAGTCCCCACAGACAAACAGCCTGCTACAGCACCATAGGGAAAAGTGAAAACAAGAGATGCAAGCTCTACACACACTAGACCTACATAGGATCACTTGTGCTTCCCCTGGGCTTATTTTTTCTGGCCACATTGGGGTGACGAGGGCTAGAACCCAACTATGCACTGATGTGGGGCCAAGAGCTGAATATCAGGATAGCAATTTCCAGAGAAGACATAATGAATTAGAAAACTGATTGAGTATTGTAAGGCACCCACAGAGGAGACAGAATCTAGTTATGGCAGACAAAAGAAACACAAAGTCCCTACCAAGTCACCCAACATGTCACTTGCTAATCACAGCTGGACACAAAATCATTTGGGCTAGAATTTGCATTGTTACACTCATAAATCAAGTACAATCACTGGGAGTATGAGGTGGAAATGTTTGCCTACTCCCTACCTAATGCTGCCACCCAAGCAGGGCACATTACCCCAGGCTTGTGTCCTGATAAGTCAAAAATGTTATATCAAGATTTGTGTTAGAAACCCTACTAGCTTTTAGCAATCCACACAGGCTGCCTTGCCAACTGTTGCAACGCCCTACTGGTCCACTGCCCTGCTGACCACTTCTAAACCCTGCTGACTCTTTATGTGGTAGCCCGGAAAGCCATGTTTTCTGTATTCACATTTGTCATTTCTATAAAATTCTTCTCTTTCATACAAAACAATTAATACTTCATCTTTATTGAAACCTTACCGACACCTTAAGCACAGCATACACTGATACCTTGATTAGTGCCATTTCCCAAACTATGACTGCAGTTATTTTAGTCCTTGTATCATAATAATGTACCATATTATTTCATTTAAAAAAGCTGACAATTTTTTGGAATTTTATATGGGTTATTCTTTAAATAAACCGTTTTCAATTTATTTGCCATTATTGTGTTGTGCATATCCAACTTTCAAGCTCCAAGTCATGCAATGTATCTTATGAAAAATTCATTACAGTACTGTAATGAATTTAAGTGCTTATTTCTCAATAATGCAACTAGAGCACCAATCAGGGTATTAGCCTATATAAATACTTGATTAATATGTAAAGAAAACTTACTTGATTCTGTCTGCATCTGACAGTGAGTCCTAAAAAAAAAAAACAAAAAAAAAAACACAATATTTAGGAAATCTGTTAGTGTGTGTAGATAACATGCACAATTCACTTGCTATTTTTCCACTATCCTACATTTTGAACTACTGGATTGTATTGCAGATCCCAATTGTTTGAACTGAATAAATTAAGATTGACTGTTAGAGTACTATGCAAACCCCATTTCTGTTTGGAAGGGGGTGTGGGGGCCATTTAGACCTAGCCTGAATAGGACTTAAGCCACATGAGGAAATTCAGTGTAAACCACCAGGATCTACCACATGAGAAAACCATTACATGGTTTATTTACAAAGGCATCGGTTGATATGCATATACTTTGCAAAGATGTGAAATCAATGTGACAGCTTTGTCTTCTAGGGAACTAAAAGCTCACATTACATTCTGCACTCAGCACAGAGTTAATGCATCTGCATACACACAAACACAAAGGAACAGAGCAGGCTCAACAGCCCAAGTATTACAGTAGGTAATAGCATGCATATTTTTCAGATTTGGTAGTAAAATACTGCAATTTCAATAGCTGTTCAGAACTATAAAAATGTTTTTATCATGGAGATAAGTGCCCAGAAGCTAACTTCTAAAAGATTTTCAGAATATATTTTCACGCTCCCTATGACATGTACTGCCTATGAGGTCAGTATCCACATTGTTTTTTCAGTTTCTTAAGTTTGCAGGCATCAGAAAAGTTTAAACATTGTTGATCAGTAGACTTAATTACATTTAACTTTAAACCGTAACAAGCAGTGTAGCTAAGCAACAGGCAAGCTGAAAAACACAATATACCCAGATTTGTTACAATGCCTCTGGATAATTCTGACAACACTAACCATTCACTTACCTTACTTTGTGGGATACTAGAAAAAGATGACCCCTGTGATTTTAAATGGTCACCATTCTCATTGTGAGATTTTGAGTAGACATAGTTGGGGAGCTCTGCTCTGTCCCCTGTGTCCCTGTGTAAAGTCCTGCCTCGGCACTCTTCCCAGTCCACACTGCTGCTGTGGAGGGAATTCTCCCCTCTGACATGGCTGTAAAGTAGCCCATCTCCTGTGAGATGGTCCCCTTCCCAGTGAGTGTCTGCTCTCTGTCGCTCAGGCTCTGGCTGTAGGTCCAAGCTGTCTCTCCGCAGTCGAATATGCCACGTTTTAGGCCATCCGACCCGGAGGCTCCTACATTTGGCTGCACCATCCCTACTACATGCTGGTCGATCCATCTGTGAGCAAGCTTTCTCTGAATTCTTGTCAGGAAACCTCTTTGTAAGGGGTTGCTGGGCAGAAGAGGTGGCTTGTTGACAGCCTGTATCCCTTTTGGAGTATACCCGCTTCCCTTGGAGCATCTGCAGATTGGCTGGACTCAAGACCTGATAGGTGATTTCATCCAGGAATTGGGAGAACTTCAACTTCTCCTCTAGGAGCTGGAACTTCCATTCTGGAGTAGTGGAGTTAAGCAAGGAGGAGGCCACAGAAGAAGCATGGCCTGAATGCATCCTACCTTGCTCCTGTCTCCAAGGCTGTTTCTCTCTCTCCAGGGATCTGTTTTGGCCCCTGAGGTTTCGTGGCCTCTCAGGGCCAAGTGTCTCAGCAGATCTGGATTTTCTTAGATTCTCCACACGTCCACCCAGTGCACTGGGTTGCTTGAGGATCCCTTTTGGGGGCACTGGTGCAGGAAAAGCATTATGCTGCTCTCTAGGAGCCAATATTTCTGCCTTTTCCTTGAAGACCAGTGACCGCTCCAGACTCCGAGCTTTGGAAGGTAACTGTAAGTCCTCTGGAGCAGACAGCTCATCAGAGTGCACCAACAGATCCTCACTCTGACTGATGAGACGGTTCAATGTGTCAGCAACCCCATCTTGGCTGAAAAGATGTGGTGGTGGTAGCAGGGTTACATCTAGACTTGAGAGGCTGGAGACATCCAGCTCACTGTCTGAGCCCAAGGACCATGAGGAAGAGAAGACATTGGGAGCATTGGGGCCCTCAGGCCTCTGAGAACAGGAGTTTTTGAAAAACCTGTGCTGCTGCAACACAGGGGGTTGGTTTTGGAAGCAAGTTACCTGGCAGGGCTCCAGCTGGGGTAGCAGGGCACCAGGAATAGATGGACTCCCAGTGTTGCCGCTCAGATCATCGCGGAACTGGGTTGTGCCATGTCGGACCTCCCGATGCTGTGGAGGTGCCTTGCGGTAAGGTTTCCTGGCTGGGGCAGCACTCGTCATCCTCAGTCTCTTATTCCTGCTGAGAGACAATCATAAGACACAAGGGAACCGGCGTCCAGTTCTGATCCCTAGGTCCTGCTGCTGTACCCAAGCAGCCCAGGCTTGTATCGCTCTCTAAAGAGAGCAAAGTGAGAGAGCACTGAAAATCAATAGGCTCTGATGAGTACAGCAGCAGCAAAGAGGGCCTGACTGCTCTACAGAGTGGAGGGCCTGCCATTTCAAATCACCATCAAACATATGTCAATTTCCATATTGAGAAGTGGTTTCTGAAATCCCCTGTTCTTATATCTGTTAGCACATTGTTTCCCTTCTTGCATTTACAGAGTGAAAAAAGGATGATGGAAAGAAAAAGTAAAGGGAATTGTGAATGAGACAGTGAATGAGGGGAAGGTAGGGAAGACATTGATGTCAAGCAGAAGACTGCCTATCAGTAAAACACTGAAACAACAGAATGCCAGTAAGAAACTTGCTGTTTTGAGATAGAAAAGAACAGTAAAGACCTTTATTAATGCTTCAGGACAACTCACTCATACAACAGCATAAACAAAGGACACAAAACAGAACACACAAATCAAAAGGTGCAAAATAAAGTAACTAATAAGTGACACAATGAACAACAAAAACCCAAGGTATAAACTTTCAAATAAGTTTTAGCATGTTTTAAAGAACAGAACTGTCCATTTTCCCCTTTCAAAACCTATAGGAGAATGTCTACTGAACGCATTTCAAAGAAAGCTGTTGCTAAAACCATCTTCACGCACAGAACAAATCATGAATGGTGAATTGGGAAAATCTTAATTTTATTCATGAGCTCTGTGATGTTGAATCACCACACTGGACATTTTGCCTCTTGCCAAATTACCCATGGTGTTTGGAAAAGCAAAGGCATATGTCACTTGGCCCACAGGAAAAGCCAATGGCAGGCACCAATTGATCCTAAAACAGCTTCCTGGGTCACAATGCACATGAAAAGTATGGTACTCCAGTACTATTTTTTAGACCACAGAGAACCCTGTCAAACGGGTGGCACGGCTGCCTGCCAATGGAGATCGATGGCATTTGCTGTACAGCTGACAATGTGTTCAAGGGACACATAAGTAGAACAGTTAACATGTATGTTGGGGGTTGGGTCACATTTGCCCTCTTCCGTGGTAGCCTAGTCATGTAATAACAGGACATGTTGCAGGAGTACATCTTAAAATTAATAAAAACAATGCATCTTTTCTGATTATCTAATTTATCTAAGACATTTACATCATAACAGGTATGCATATGTGGGTGTCTGTACATTCGCCTTAAAAGATTTACTTCAAAAGACATTTTTTGGAAATGTTGCTGTAAGACACAAGCTGTTTAACACAAAACTGACAGCTCTGTACCATACAACACAAATGCAGACAGTAGACATAACACATCAAATACAATAACCTCAGTGTATAAACTCTGGTGTTCAAATATCAGACAACATGTTCAACCTTAAGGTCATCAAGTTAAATTCTGCATTCTTATACTTTAATATACCCTTAGAAATGACTAAAAATGGATTTGTTCTCACTTCTATGTAATTTAAATCTACACCCTATAGCACCCTGATATTATAAAACTCAATCCTTGCCTTCATCTCAGCTGATGGTAATGATGACTAAATATGAATCATGTCTGAATAAATTTAACTATACATATAAATATGTAAACCCCCACGTGCTATCCAAATCAAAGGCAAAACATCCTTGGACAGGTCACTAATTTCAAAAGACATTATGCACAATTGTATAAAAGGATCATTATCAGGTGATGTGACATTCCCCAAGATGGTCCAGAGCTGTTCAGTCACTGTTTGAACATTATACAAACAGCCAAAGAGCAAGTTCCACAGCAGCTGCCTCCTACCATTTGGAATCTTGCAGAGCCTGGGGAATGCCAAGCCAGCCACCTAGAGATCAGAGTCCCCCCCAAGGAAGCTGACTCTACAGGGTACTCTGCTCCCACTGAGGCTTAACAAGACCTGTCCTGAGTCAGCCCTCCCTTTCCTTAAGAGACAGAGAGCTACACAAGTCCTACGCTACAGCTGCTTGTACTCCTACAGATCAGTTCAGATGCCAGAAATATGAAGCAAACTGCGCTAGATAAGCCACTATATTTTGTTTCACTATTTTTGACCTTGTGACCATATGGAACCTAAAAAAAAACTGGGTAATGTTAAAATGTAATGTTAAAAGCATTACCAAATTCAAAGGTACCAAGATGTGAGGAGGGAAATGCTAAATCTAGGCAAGTCACAACTTGTGGTCACCATGTCCAACCCAGAGAAAATGGGCAAAACTGTTAATTAACAAGGTTTTTTTGGTTTCCAGCTATGTCTGATCAATTTAACATATGAAAAGCTCTAGCCATGAGGTTATGGGCCCTGCCAGCAGAGTCCCACTGGGATTTTGCTCTGGGTTTTGTGGCATGCCTGACTGGTCCCTAGCTCTGCCATACTGCAACCCAATTAGAGCAGGGATGCCTAAACACTTCCAGTATTGCTGGTGCTCAACAGGCATGTTCTAACAGGGACAGAACGCACTACTTGCAGGCCATTGGGCTGGAATAGGATTTGGCTCACTACCCATAACAGGTAGAAGATCACCACCCACATGAGATTCTACAATAGAATTACTGTATTACTTGCTATAAATCCTTTTAATTAAACTCTTACAGCTCAACTCTGGAACCTTTCTTAGCCAGATTAGAATTATGCACCTTGAAGACTGTTTTGAGACAGACGGCCACGTTAGAAAGATCTATGAGGCAAAGACCTCAATAAAAACATGCTTTATACTGCTAGTCAGAAAGGATATGTACACAGAGAGAGAAACAAAACTGTTTCTTAGACTGATCTAAGAAAGGACAAAAGCTAAGAAGGTCTACAGGGAGCGCTAAACCTGCAGTGTACATAGTGTATTTTGGAATGCAGATAAAAGGCGGCGGCTTCAACAATTGTGCGTATTAGAAATCAGTCCTTGTATGAGAGCTCAAGCCTTTTGAGTAACATGTATGCTACCTGAATCCACGAGTATCATCACAAATATTTACTGAGGGGAGAAACAGCATGCTATGAGGTAAAGTGAATAGTTAAGTAATGGCTACATAATATTTAAAACGAATCCAAGACAGTTGCAGGTTGTTCATCATTGGGATACCTAATGATAATTTCAAACTATTTACAGCAGTCCTATACACCACTGTACATCACTAATTACTGTTGTTCTTAGGACTCATCATCCCTGCAGCTGCTCACAGGCAAAACCAGCAGCTCATTTATAAGCACTCTGAGCCATGAGTAGCTCCAGTCATTCTAGTCAGGATGTGGATTCTACTTTTGGCCACAATTACTGTTCTCCAGTTTCTATTCTTTCCCCCATCCCAAAACAGCAGTTTTCACTGGTCCAGTTAAAACATGGCACCCATGACTTGACTGAGCTTAAGTTTTTTTTGGCAAACAGGTTAAGAGACTGAAGTCAGGTAAGAGGTTTCTAATAAAAATATCAAAATGTCCTCTGAATCATTAAAAAAACATATATATTGCATTTATAAAATGGAAGACAAAAGTGAAGCAAATGCAGTGTTTGTAACGAATGCTTCTATCATTTAAATACATTTAATTAAAACTACTCTAATAAAGTTAGAAAGGTTATTTTCTCCAGAGGAAAGATTAGATTCTTGTACGGGGGAGGGGGGGGGCATCTGTGTGATGGGAAATGTTCTATCTGTATGTTCCAGGCAAATACATAAGTGAAGCACTGCAGTGGATATAGAACTTTGCCAAGAGCAATCAGCTAAAGTCAGCTGAGAAAGGCAATTATGGTCTTTCATTTTAGGGGAAAGAGGGGGGGGACAAGTTGTATTGGTATGTATGGCTTTGTTCAAACTACAACATTGTTCTAATTTAATTAAAAAAGGTACTTTTTTTGAGACTGGAGGAAGTATAAGCAATAAGAAAAGTTTCTGCTGTAGTAAAACGAGGGACATTTTCATCAGCAAAACTGGATTATTATACTGCACCCCATATGCTGATGAACTATGCTCATTTTTTTATCACCAAAATAACTGCTGTCTTAAAGCAGGCATGCAGTAAGGCGATATCCAATTAGGGGTGTACTTACAGGCCAATGAAATAACACTCATGTCTACGGCTGAAGCGCACAGGCACTCTCTAAAGACTTCATTATAACACATAATGACAATAAATAATAACTGTACCAGAAAGCTGAGAATATCCAATAATATCTTCATCCACAAGTTCTGATCAGGTGTTCTGAAAGGCAAAACAAAGATCAACAAGAACAACACATTTCTGTGCTGCATTCACGTTTACAGAGGTGCCAAAACAAATTAAGTGACAACCCTTTAAGTGGAGCTGATTCACGAAATCAAAAACAGAAACATCTTCCTAGCAATCAAAGTAACTCTCCAGTGTTTTTAGAATACAGATATTTTGGTAAACTGCACTATTGGGACTGAATTTTTGAGGTTGGTTCTGAGCAACTTAGCAGCTAAGTTGCATAGCAGATTTGTTGCAAGCATCTTTAGTAGTTTATTACACACTGAGATGCCAGTTTATTAGTTGATCCCCCTCCTCCTTTATACAAACTGTACATTGTAATAAGTTATAAGCCACTTGACTGCACTGTTAGGTATAAATCAGGTAAACCAACACTTCCAGCATCAGTTTGTGTTCAGTTGAGGGCTGGAATCTACAAAACAAGTGAGCTTAGTGTCTTTGCTCAGGTTCCTTTCATCTAATGTTACATTTTGTCTAATTATCTGAAACCACAGTGTGAAAAATATGCAATGATAGGGGAAACCAGGAAGGGGGTAAATACATTTTCACAACACTGGAGCAACATAAACCCTACTGGAAGCTGAAGATTTGCTCCACAACAAAATTTCATTTGGACTTCAGCAAACCAAACAGATGAAACTGGCATAAGAGTTCCCTGCAATCGGCTATTGACAGATTAGACACACTTCTTTTATTTAAGACAGACTAAGAACTGGCAAAAGAAGCAAAATCAAATTTTAGCTACAGCACTTTTCACAGAAAAATCACATAAATACAGGCAAACTATTCGATAGCCAAGGGACCGGTTTAACGCAATCCACTTAGGCAGAGTAGCCACTTATCCAGTAAGCATACAGCAATCACATCTTGCAATGCCAAGAACATAACTTTATTTTAAAACTCATACACACATAACTATCTAATCAAAATGTTTTAATTGCTTGACTAAACCAACACAGTAAAGCTTCTTCAACTTCTTCAAAATTGATGCAGGCCTGTGGCTGTCAGTCAAGTAATATGACCCACAAACGTATGCAAAGCTGGGGGGGGGGGGGGGGGGGG
>UFQX01005261.1:1074060-1293920 GCA_900497675.1 Arapaima gigas | reverse complement strand
GGGGGGGGGGGGGGGGGGGGGGGGGGGGGGGGGGGGGGGGGGGGGGGCTTATCCAGACACATCAAGGTGTACAGAGAAATTCATTTCATTATGACAACTTCACATGCTATAAAACACAATTAGTAGACTTAAACTAGTTTAACACCTCAAAGAAAGCTCTGACAAAGGTTTTATTCTGAAGTTAAACATAGTCTTGAATGCAGGACATGTAAATTTGATGCAGTAAAAAAGGCAATACAGAGGACTCCCATTTCTACTCATTCAGGTGAATCACTGTACCTAAAAAAACATATCATTAAAAGTTCTTTATGTAGCCACAATACTGTCCACAGCCTCAAATAAAAGATTTTTTTTTTTTTAAAAAAAAAAAACAACAAAACTTCATTCAGTGAAATAGGCCTTTTTAAATTCTATGGACTTTGCAGGAGTAACTGCTGACATAAATTACACTTAATCTCTGCAGTTAATCATAAGCCCTTCTGCAACTGGCCCAGGGAAAGGTCTCTGCTGAATGCTTGTAGTGCTAAGCCACTGCCAAAGTCAAAGGACGGGGATCTCCATTATTAAACAAGCATCCAGAAGGGTACCAATGAATTCTGCATTGTCACAGTTGCTTTGTTTGGGTTGAGTGTAAATTATTTAACAAGGGAGACAGCTAAGGCTCATATAACCTCACGTCTAGAAGAGATATTATTTCCTAGCCATGCAGCAGGGAAAATAATTACTTGGTGCATCAGGTCATATACGAGTCCTCAACTAAGAAGCCCTGTGTCTGTGGCCACATTTCCATTACAGCAACAATAAAATGCCTTTCAGCTCTGCAGCAAAAGCAAAACCCTCATTATCAGACAATGCAATTGTAGTATTGTAAAAGTCAGAAAATCAACCATTAAATCAGAGAGAGGGAATTCATTACAGTCCACAACTACCTTAAGGTACATTCAACTACCAGCTTTCCTTACAATGTGCAGCACAAACTTGTAATGATGCAATTATGCAAGGCTGTGCAAAGCCAAACAAAGCCATGCAGGTGACTCTGAGACTGAGCGAGGTCATGCAAGGCATCATGCGGTAAGGCTAGACAGGGGGGGGGGGGGGGGNGGGGGGGGGGGGGGGGGGGGGGGGGGAGGGGGGGGGGGGGGGGGGGGGGGGGGGGGGGGGGGGGGGGGGGGGGGGGGTGCTTCAAGGCAATGCTAGGTGGCAAGGTGAGGTGCTATGCAGTAGTGGGTGGTGTGAGACCCACAGTAGTACTACAAGGATGCTTGATACTTTGAGAAGTGCAGCAAGGCCATATTGTAGGTCAATGAACCACTGCAACTTTCCACGAGGCTCAGCAAGGCTTCTTGAAGCTCTGCAGTGGTCTTGTGTAAGGTCAGGCAAGAAAGTTTTTACCTGGATGCTTTAATAATGGAGTCACCTGAAACGTATGTGTAAAAGAATGTAAAGAGGTTGATAGTCTGGTTACATTACAGTCTATATTTTAGCAGACTGATACAGACTGCAACGTTTGCGTGAAAGACACAGCGTTGCTAAAAGGCATACTGGCTGACCTTTTAGTGGTGTCCTAATAATTTCAAGCCTCATTCCTAGACTCATTAACTGGTTTGTAACTCATCTCAGTTGTTCCCAAAGCTTTCATACAGAGAGTTTACCTCCCTTAGAGCATAAGTAGGTATACAGAATTTTTCACACAACATATAAAGACACGGCTATTGTAATCTTCCAAGCACATCAAAGCAAGCCGGAGAAAGACACATGGCACGAACATTTTGGAAAGATGAGGAAGACTAAATTGTGGGAGTCCCAAAGAGGTCTTCCATAAGGTATTGCAAAAGTAAATGGAAGGAACTGCAGGCGTAAGCAGATAGGTAGCTTGTCCTGGGGTTACTGTGTACGGCCTTGTACTGGCTAAAAAACAATGCACTTGCCATGTCCAGCATAAATTTCATTTTTGTTTCTGGGAGGTAACATGTCTCATCACAATATAAAGCAACAGACATGGAACAAATGGCAATTCAACATAAAACTATTAAAGACAGACAACCATGCTGGATTTCTTTGGGCAGGTTGATTCTCCATATAATTTTTAATAGTTTTTTTTAATGCACTTATGAGATTTCCCTGTGTTCTGCTGATATTTCTTGACAACTCATAGATTTCTAAAATTGTAATTCAGAAAGAAACATTCAGAAGTCCCCTGGAGGAAATAAGTAAATCCACCAAGTATTTGTGAGATTGGAAATGTCTGTTTTGCATTCCTATAATGAGAAGTCAGTCTTTTTTCAAGAACATTGAACTTGCCTTAGGGGAAACCATGTGCAGCAACATCAGCTAATCTGTTTTCAAGATTATGGGTAAGTATAACCCCCTGAGTCAAAGGCAAAATAAATATCAGCACTCCCAAAGATCAGAATACATTTTTCTCTAGTGTACGACTACACCAAATAATTTACAGACAGCAGTATAAAAATAAAGCAAAACAAATAAAACGGCTAAATCTTTCAGGACGAACCCTTCTTTCACCTGTTACACAACGACCCCCATGCACCTCAAGCACCCCTTAATCCACTTACCTGTCAGGGAAATTAATTAGTGAGCAGTACAATGATTTAGTCAAGCACTCTGTAAGGTTCATATAGTCAGCACTTTCAGCCTGTGTGTAGAGAGAATATGTAGTTTGGAAATACCCAATTATTCTATTGCACTGAAAAAAAAGCCTTGAAATGAGAGAGGGGTGGGAGACCAACAGCTCCAGTGGTTCAATGTGCTGGATTCAGGAAACAGATTTTCTCATTGCTCCATCAAGGGGCACGGTCTGGCACAACTGAACTCTCCTGGACTACCACATCTACGTTAAGACCACCTCTGTTGGCAGCCATTGTCCTGTGGACTGCAGCCAAGTCTACTCTTTTCACAGCTCTGATTACCCATGGTGGCAGTGTGTAACACCAGTGTAGAGCTCCAACACCACCGACATGACCAGTTATAGGAAGAAAAAGTGTTGAGTAATATTGCCACTGTCATTCCTAATTTCTGGTGCCTACCGCCTCGTTTTTCAGATACACTACCAGCAATGAAATCAAAGATATTAAAAAAGTTAGGGCAGATTCTGAGGGCCAGCATTAATGAATTTTCCATCACAAACTCAACCCCAACCCTTCAGATTCATTACATTTTCACAATTCCTTCATTAACAGTCAGGCTAGGGCCCTCAGTCAGATTAACTACCAACACCTTGGGTTTAGTGTGCTCCCAAGGCTCCACAGAGCAGTCAAATCTTAGAAGAGTGTTCTCACCCATGTTGTGCACCATCTGCTACATATTTGCATGGTTTTTGTTTCTGACATTTACATGTGCAGGATGTGCACTACAAGATGAAGATATGTTTCTCTTTCCTTATCCTAACCCCACATACATACATTGCTGCACTCCTCAGCCCATCAGTCTACTTAACATGGAAGATCTCAGACACAGGGGCCACTTCACAGCTACTGTACTGTGTGCCAAAACCATTTCAACTGAGTTACTAAATAGATGTTGCCCAAAAGAGAAGAGTGCCTTTGCTGCTGATAACAGCAGGAGTGTATGTAGTGGGAGGTTATGCATACAAGCTACAGAGAAGCAATCATAATGGGACTGTTAGATTCACAGGAATTGTACTGAATAAGAAAAATAAGTAGAACACTGCCCAGTTGGTTACAGACACACAAGTTAAACAGTTCAAGTTTCAGGTGGAACTCTGCTACAGTACAACCAAGCAAGTGTTAAATAACCTGATCCACTCCAGTTATATAAACAGGAAAAGAGGTGACTAAAAACCTAATAATAAATTAATAAAATCATATG
This sequence comes from Arapaima gigas, assembly GCA_900497675.1. Classification (NCBI taxonomy): domain Eukaryota; kingdom Metazoa; phylum Chordata; class Actinopteri; order Osteoglossiformes; family Osteoglossidae; genus Arapaima; species Arapaima gigas. Next base: position 1,290,074 of record UFQX01005261.1, on the reverse strand, counting down.
CTCAGGAGGAAGGAACACCACAAAGGAGAGAATCCATTATGAGCAATTTTGTGGGGGGTACAGGAAGAAGAAAAAAAAACCAAACAGGCCATTTGATCTTTGCACACTGCATAAACACACACCTTCACAAGGATAAAAAATAAACTGGGAAAAGCTGAACGACAGATGTGGAACAGTGACAGAATACTTGGCACACATTGTAAAGCATGGATTGGGCACAGAGGAACAGCAATGTTTTGACAAGCATTCAGTCAATTAAAAAAAAAAAATAGATTCATTCCAACAGGCTGGGATTTCTCCAAATCCCTTTCCATGTAGGCCAGATTTGCTCCGACTGTAGCACTGTTGTGGGAGTGAGAGGGATTACCAAGACTTCTGCTCCCAGTGTTTGGTCAAGTATGACTCAAACAGGACTGCTCCCTGCCTCCCCAGGTCTCAATGCTTCAGAGGAAGGACTTGGATTTGGTTCACTTAGATTACTCCTGGCACATAACTCCACCCTCTACAGAGCTGCCTACAACTCTGCTGCCAGGGGGAGCAGACATTAGCACCCAGTGCTGGGAAACTCACTGATGGTGCATTCATTAACCTCTGAACTCCCTGTAGGCATTTTAAGTCAAAATGTAACAAAACAGAGAAGGCACAGTTTCAGATAGCTACTGAGAAAGAATTTACATGACTTGCCCTAGAAGCTTTATATTTAACTGTGACTAGAAGAAAAGCAGGAAGAATTAGCTGTGACAATATTAATGAGAAACTGAACCAGAGAGCAGACAACATGTGAACTAATGAGCCATTCTACCTTGCACCGGCTATCAGCGAGAACCATACTACTAGCCAGAAAGCACAGAAACACTGGCTTTCGATCCTGTTGTCCACACAGTAGTTCTGACTGGCTGAGTAGACTGGGGGGGGGGGGGGGGGGAAGCTCCCNNNGGGGGGGGCGGGGGGGGGGGGGGGGGGGGGGGGGGGGGGGGGGGGGGGGGGGGGGGGGGCAGCTTCCTGCCTTGTTCCGCTGACAGAATTGGGGAGAAATTTCACACATCTGACACTTCGTATTTACTGATAACTCTAAAGGACACAGTAGACAAAGGCTGCTTTTTAAATTTTTAAGCACATCTGAAGACCTTCAGTGAAATAAAGTTCAACACATAGGGACCTGCAATTCATCAGAAGCCCAGTGCAGACAGACCAGCACGTTCCTTGGACAGAAGGCATGGAGCAGCTGTTGCCAGCAGATTAAGAAAAGCATGACCACCCTCAGAGTGGCTACAGAGGCTAGGTGTGCCAGTCTTCAAAGTCCTCTTGTAGCTCCCCTCTCCCTGGGGACACGCAGTTGATTGATAACGGCTGCCATGGAACTTCTAGATTTCATGTTTGTACTAGCTGTCTTCAAAATCCACTAATGTCATGGGAAGGCATCGGTGATGAGCCACCGAGCACTCTACACTGACTATGTTGTTAAAAAAAAAAAAAAAAAAAAACTTCTTGGCACGCAACACAATGTTACAACCTTTACAACTGCATCATGTTTAAGTTTTGAAATCACCAGAACCTGCTTTCATTGCACTCAGTTTTTACCCTGGGGTTATTTCCTTGGCCCCTCGTTTCAGAATGTCCAACAAATACAGCAGGTACCGTTACCACAGACACTGGAGCAAATAAATAGCAGAAAGAATTAAACAGTTTTCAGTAGATACTACTCAACAACAATAAGTAAAACAGCTAATCACAGCCCAGGAGTCCGATTTTAAACAAAAATAATCCCTCATTCCTCATGTCTTTCATCAGGACGAATGGTGCATTTATAGACTACAGCAGGAGCGTTTACCATAAGCAGACTACAAATGTGCCCTTGGTGCTCTCAGGCCCACACTTTCAAGCTAGGTGAATTTCTCCTACAGCCAAAGATGGGGATAAACAGGAACACAAGGAAATGTTCATTTAAAGAGGATGCTGCAGTAAAACAGCAATACCCCAGCCCTGACTGTCATTTCAAAGAGTGAACAAAACATGGCCACCTGGTACACCATCGAGAGCTTCAGGTTTTTTTTTTTTTTTTTAAGTGAACATTCAATGTACAGGTTAGAAGGAAGTTGGTGTGACAAGAGGTGGAACAGGCGATCCAACAAGGGGCTAAAACTCCTATAGCTGCGTTTGTCCAAGGGGAATCTGGTAGCAGGTGCCACTTCCTATCAGCAGAAAGAAAATTTGGTTGCCACATATCCACGGGCGCAGGAGGTAGGAACAATGCTGATGTAGTGTTTGCTGGAGTATTCACCATCACACCAGGGGGGTAACATGATGTCACCATGGTCACAGATGAGAGGCCTGGACACAATCTGGTGCCACCACACTGGGATTAGGGTTGATTAATCATTATTTTTGTCATTATCCATAGTTATTATTTAATAAGTTCTTGAAGCACTTTTTAAGCGATGTCAGTCTGTCTTTTAGAAAGTTCCCATGACCTTCTTAAGCAACAAAAGAAAAATGTAATACTATCATTTCAGTAGAGTAGCTCCCAATAACTCAACATTGGGTAATTCATAATTTACATTTTACATGATTATTTGCCCCTAGAACAAAACAGTATGTGTATGAAACTACTGTGCAGTTGAACCCTGTAATTTGATGTAAAATATTAAGAAGGCAATTTGATCTAAAAAGCATGTCTAATTAATATATGCTCTGAAAGCATTTCGTCTTAGGCCCTTCAACAGTGACTAAATCTGGTAGCTGAAAAATGAAAAATATCAAAAATATATCATGACTAAACTGAAAACTAAACCACTTTTTCAAAATTGTATACAACTGTAAAAAAAATACAACACAGTGCAAATCCCTGTCTGCAAGAGTGTGCTCTGTGTACAGGAGCAGGACAGAAATGGAACACACGTCAGAAAGGCTGGGAATAGAGTCAAGAATCTGCTAGCCAGACATGGCTGCCCAACATCACGAGATGCCAGGAGATACTACGATTGCAGCCCATCCAGCTCTCCACCACTGAACAGCATCATCCTGAGATGCAAGAAAATCAAACTGGACATCAACAGAATTTCCCAAAAGCCTTCCTCTAAACATGGACCTTAAAGCCCAAGTTCCTGGTGAACTGGCAGGCTGTGTTCCCTCAGCTGTTGTTTCTGTGAGCAACATTTTGGACCCTGAAGCAGCTTTACAGGCAGGCCAGCTGTCCGTCAGTTATTTGTTGGCATGGCAGGAGTGCCTATACTGAAGAACACAATATTTTTGCTCTGGTGAGTGCTCACAATTCAGGTTTAGTCCTCAGTATACACTGTAGTTAGGAAATAAAGTTACTTTTTTAAGGGTTATTTCATTATTCAGTCTTCAACAGGTCTGGGGACTATACAAGTTAAGCTATAACATTTCACACAGAAAATTCCAGCATAAGGCAAAAAAAGAAAAAAAAAGAAAAACAGCATAGGGAGGTGCACCCAAGTGTGAACAAAAGGTACCGGCAGATAGTGCTGGGAGTCTGACCCTAAAAAGCCAAAATAAAAAATGTTAACAACCCTAACCCTAAAAATTAAATAAAATCTGCTAACAAATCAGGACTCATCTAACAGCGAGCAGTCTATAGCACACACTTTGGCTACAAGTTGAGCTACATTCAGAACAAAGTAATACAGGGGAAAAAAAAAAAATAGGCAAAGTACCTTTAACAAGGAGCTGTAGAAGTCCAGACAGATTTCAGCAACTCTTAATTTGGATGCAAGTGATACAGCTGACCTGGTAACTTCATTAACTTTAAATCAATCCCAAAGGACCATTTGGGGGAGGGGGAGGGGGCTGATGTATTTGGGGAATGTTTTTACTAATGAGAAAAGCCACTTTGGAGTTAAAACAGAAATCTGTAGAGGGTCCCTAATGAACAGATAGAGCCAACCAGGGAGAACAAAAACCTGACCGCAAGACAAGGGGCCCATCTACCCAACAGAGTAAATTTGCACAAGAATTGCATGGCTGCAAAGTGCATTCCTGCATGAGGATGCTGGGCAATCCAGCCTGCCTCAAACCCCTAATTTCAAAAGGCTCATTATCCTTGATACAAAACAACCATGTCTTCAGACAAACTCTCCAGGGGACTCAGTGTTTTCAGACCTGCACGACTGCTTTCAGGATGCTTATCAACTTCCGTTGTTGTTCTGCCAGACAGATAGGGTCAGGAATTCCTCATGTTACCCACCAACCCCCACCCACAAACTGTCTTTAATGGGAAGAAGTATACTTTAAACAAAATCAGTCCCCTCAAAATTGTTTTTTACACTGTATTCATTAATTTTTGCTAAGTATTTTTAATTTAAGGCAATTCTTAACGATGCAATCTGCTGCTGTTATTGCAGCAAAATGAGTATAAGCACCCCAGCTTTAAACACTTAAATGATGATCCCCAAACACAGGCTTGACAAGGCTATAAACACATGAACACTGAACACCTGTGAACTAAGGAGTAATTACTTGCTACAATCCCATCTAAAAGGCTCTCCCTTGGTGTTTGCTGCCGTCACAGTGCACGGCCTGCATCTGAGTGCGCACCAGGCAGCAGGGGTGAGCACTGCGGCTGTTATCCACTTTCTCTAAAGAACTCGCAATTTCCATCCCTCTTTCCACTAAGCCAAGTAGCAACAGCAATGCTCAGTGTGATCGCAACAATTTGCCTCTGCAAACACCATCGGGTTGCTAATTGATCAACCTCTGCTGGTCCCTATTAACACAAGCTGAAACACAAGCAGAGCACGTCTCCTCGCAGCTGGATTACTCTGTAGCTGCTCAAATAGAGAGTACACAGTGGGCACACAGCAGGCTGTTGAAAAGTGCTCAGCAGCGCCAGCTTGGCAGGTCAGCGGGCACTCTGAGCCCCAGCCTGCCTATCTGCTAGTTCTCCTGTCCCAATCCCATCCAGGATGCACATCAAAAAGGATTTAAGGGCCTCTGACAGGCATTTAAAGGCAGTTTCCTGGGCTGATCTCCCACTGAGTGAAGAGCCCCTTCATTGGAACAGACATTAGCAGAAGGGCCCTTTTGGCATGGCTGTCAACCCACACCTCTGTTGGCTGCATGGCCCAGCTTAATGCCTTCTGACATGTCAGGCAGACAGGAATGCATTTGGAGATGTTGCTCTATGCTTAACGCCTTAATCAATTTACTATCCGCCAGCAGTAAACTATTCCACGTTGCAGTGAAACGATCTACTACACTACAAGCACTATAAGTGACCAAAGCCAGCCGAAACAAGTGACTCTAGATGAAACTGCCTTCCGGTCTCAGAGCAAAGTACAAGTTACACATTTCACAAATAAGTTCCAAGTTCATGGTAGGAACATGGAAGGCGTACCTAAACAATGACTGAATACAAAGTGCACACAATTGCTCAGATGTTATTCCTGAAGGGCTCTACTTTGTCTAGCCAATGTTAAGACAAGTTAAAGAAGCAGTGAAGTGGTAGTGTCATCGTCATTCACCACTGGGGGTCAGGACACACTGTGAAAGGGGTGTCACTCCGACTCAGTGTGAACAGTCATTATGGCCATGTTACACATCCAGCACACAACCGATGAGTGTAGGCCTCCCACACTGCATCCACACTCAAACCACACTATATTCCCTCTGCAATTACACTACAGCTATACTGAATCAATACTGCATCATCGCTCCACCAATCGTCACTCCAAAACGACAATGTCACTTGATGTCCAAGGTTCAGGACTGGATGTCTCACCCAGTACCATCTCACTATCATGACAAAGATGATTGCTGGAAATGGTCTGAACTCTGCTCCATTATCTCATTCGCTCCCCCAGGTTAGGAGACCACGATACGGAAGCGTGCGGGAAGTCGGCCCACAGCCCGAACCCACCGTGATGGACCCGCAATCCGTGCGCACTCCCTTTAGCAGCTCCGCACGCCTTCAGTCACCACCTGGAGCTAAATTGCTGTCACTATCCTGTGAGACGGTTCGGCTCAGATTGCACACTACCGTAGTCAAGAGACCAGTCCGTAACCCGCTGTACGCAGCGCTTCCAATCCTTGATCATACAAACCCTGCGCGTTATGAGGCGGCGGCGCGTCCATATTGAAGTGGGCAGAGGAGCGGCAACAGGAGCGAGAGGCGGACGATGAACATCTTCACTCGTCGTCTTCCCTAACACGACGCCACTTAAACTTCCTCCATATTCATCGGAGCCTGTCCGGTAACCGCCAACGACACACGACTCGGAGCTGAACTCCGCCAGTAGACAAGCACGGACGATCGGGGCCGTTAGATAACCAGTCTGCTGCGCTGTGTGCTCAATCTGTGCAGCCACTCACCCGAACAAGCCGGTAACAAAGCGGTGGTGCGGTGTACGGACAGTCACATTCCGCCTCTTATCGCGCTGATAAACGTAATCAGACGGTTTAGCAACGCCCGCTGACGGAATTCATCTTACAACCACCATGATATCGACGCACGACCCGCCCAGGCATAAAGTTCATTTGCAGAGCTCCAAGGGGCTGTGGGTGAAACCGAGGAGCCGGACTCCTCCGCAGTGCCGCCGCCTCTAAGTGTCCTAAACTGGTTTCGACTCCGACCCGGTTCCATGGCCCACTGCTGCAAATCCCCAGAACGAAAAAAAAGTGCATCCTACCACCTGCGGCCCTTACTCCGTACCAACCATAACCCTGCACGATTCTCGTCCAGACACACTCACCTCGGGTGGCTCTTCAAATTCGTCTTCGGCTCTCGGTCCGCTTCCGAAACTTTATCCGCTTTTCCTGCTGCTCCGCAAACGCCGGACAGCCGGCCCTGCGTTCGCCACTCTCAACTTACTCCTTAGCTATCCTCGCCTCAAGTGAAGGACCTAGTCACCTGCCGCTTGTTTTTGGGGTGTCCACCCCTGGTTATCTAGCGTCGGGCTTCCTTCGCTGTGAGATAAAGTTCGCCTTCGTCCCTACTCCTCCAGCGCCATCTTCCCCCGCGGGGCATGCCGGGTAATCCTCAGGAATCCCCACACACACGGCGACCTGACGTGACGCGGCTCCCGCCTGGAGAGACACCAGTTGGGCGACGCGCGACCTCGCGCGCAAACCCATGACGATCGCGGAGGCAACTTGAGCAGAGCAGTTGTCCGATGCTCAGGATTCTTTTTTCCCCCCTCAACATTAGCAGATCTTCCATAGACGAAAAACGGATTTCTCATCAGAACTCAAGATTACATGTCACCCTTACTGGATTTTTTTTTAAATGACGCATAATTTAGCACAAAAGCCATGTATGTTTACGCTCATTTTAAGTACAAATTGTGTTTGTCTCCGTGGTAACTCTTTTATTTAAGCGGTGATAAGTAAATAATTTGACTGAAATGAATCGGTGATATTCTAGCTTTTGGGATTTGCCACCAGATGTCCCCCCAAACATCAGTAAAGACACCAAGAGCACCCATTTGTCACGTGACACCTGTCTGGGCCACTTAAGGACGAACCAGCAGTCATGGGATAATGATGTTGCTACGAAATGGTGCAGAAGTTGGAAGAATCAACACACTCTCGAATCCCCAATGGCGTATTCTGTATGACTCCATAAAATAAGAAAACATGGAGGGGGGCTAAGTGTGTGAAATGCTGCTATGATAATGGCTTCAAACTCAACAAACAGCTTAACTTTCAAAAGCACTTAATTCTAGCCTGAAATTGTAATTGGAGCGACCAGTGGTGACCATTCTAAAAAGATGCTTAGTGCTGAATTAGGGATGGAGTGCTGGGCTTTTTAGGCTATCCACATTCATTAGCAAGTGGTGCTCATTATGTGCAAGTGGATACTTAGCATGTGCTATACAAAACCAAAGGACCAGTCTACCCACCCAGCTGTAACAAATTATTCATACATCAAGCCCGCCATGAATCTCATATGCCCATGAAGACTGTGACATGTTTTGTGTCCGTTCCATCAGTTTACTAGACTGGTTTAATGATTGCTTAAGGGAAATATTTCTCAGTATTCTGTGCTGGTTGCAACATGTTTGAGACAGAAAAAACTGTTGTTATCCTACTGGGCCACAGCAACATGTTGAATAATAATTCTCTGCTTGCCTGTCAAACAATCAGGCAGATGACCTGAGAACAGATGCCAGGGACCATGTATCACACATGATGGCTCAGGCTGTGTGAGTGCAGCACTCTCCCTGCAGGAGAGCAGAAAGGCAGAGGAACCAATTATACTCATTTTATGTTGAGGAAGTCATACAAATCACAAACTAGCTTTTACCATCTGACATCTGCTTGCAGAAGAGTGTGACAGTCTACCTGTTTTCCTACTTGTCTGCCATATTAGATTAGTGCATGCTCACACATCATGCTATGTACAGTATACATCAACATTTGTTGGATGAAAAGTACTTAAAAGGGTAACTTTAGCCTACATTGACCAGCAAGCGATAGAATATGAGAACAAGCCATTTCTGATTTTTAATTAAAATTTTAAAATTAAATAACTGAAGTATGTGTTTTGACCCCAAGAAAAAACTGAAGCACTGGTAGTTATACAGCATGATTCAAAAACATTTGAATGCTTTTAAAAATGTATTATCTGGTAAGTAAGTATCATTTGAATTTGTAATCCAAACCAATTTGTAAAGTAACTCTGTTTTTCTAATTTTACAAGTGCTTAATATGCATCCCTCTTGTTACACAGCAGATGTCAATTCTGTAGCCTAATTGATACATTTCTGATTATGTTCTATTCTTTTTGAATCATTCTTTACATAAATGCATAGTTTTTGACTACAATTAAAATAAGCAGCCAAAGTAAAATGTGCATAAGTCCTAACTTTTGTTTTATAACTGGTGTGAAAATTAAGTCTAATGGGTAAGCAACTGTAATAATGATAGAAAAAGGTTTATATAAATAGACACATCATAAAGATATGAGGTTGCTCTGATAGTCATTGATCCCTGAGGATTTCAACAGACCTAGTGTTTACACAAAGGGGAGTGATTTTTCTACACCCTCATACCGCCCACTGCTACTTCCTCTGTAACTCGAGCAGGTTGCCCCCAGCCATGTTTGTTTTTGCTGGTTGGAAAGCGTTCCAGACTGCAGGAAAAACCCATTCGTGGCATGGTGGGAAGCTCTGCTGCCTTTCTTCTGCTGGTGAAACAAATATTTCAGCTATGTGGCCCTGACTAAACATGCTCAGGCTTTCCTCATGCAGTTCCATAATTTCTCTATATCAAACTGAAATACTAGCTTTTACACTACAAAGTGCTTTACAACACCAAAAAGCAAAGATAACACCACTGAGAATGTAATAGAGTAAAAAATTAATGAAACATAAATGGATCTCTACTATAATCTTACATGTGCCATGCAGAATAGCCTTAGATACAGTCCCCTGTATGTAAATCAGTAAAATAAATGTGAACTGCAATACAGTTTTCTTGCAGGATTTACAACATTCATATCTTCAAAATTAATGTCAAATATACTGAAAATAACATTTTCTAATTAAGACATTACATGTAAAAATGAATGAGTTCCTACAAATTTAATTTAGTGTTAAAAAGTAACTGCAAGCACCCTATTGTATTTATTAACTTTAATCCTAAAACCAAAGAAATCACACTGATGAATCTAAAGATTAACAGCTTTGCTTCCATAAACAAGTTCAGCAAGATTTTCAGGTCCTTATTGAATTGATTCAGTATTAAACGGCAGTGCACATTCATAAACAGGCAAACCCCATATTCTGGATGATATACTACAGTAGCCTAATATTTCTTCTTCTACATAAGGTTTTACCAGAATTTGATTATATGTACTGATATCCTTCTAAAAATAATGCTAGAAACTCTGGTCTTTCTGTAACAAAAAATTCCATATACAGCTCAGTGTCAGATTTACCTTGTTACTGGTGAAACGGTCTATTTGTACAGGGACAAAAATCAGCCTCACTTACATTATTGCATCATATATTAGCATCAGCAAGATATTTAAGAAATTTATGTAATTATTGTCATATTTATGCTCCTTAGAAAAAAAGTCCACTAATAGATAAAATATCATTACATGAGGCTATGGTACAAATTATTTGCGGAAGTTTTTTGGTAAAGTTCTTTACCAGCACGCCCACATACAATGTGTTAAATCACCAACTTAGATGTAACAATTTGACCACAAAACGGTTATTTTTAGGTCCAGGTAGTAAGTATGCAGTACCACAGACAGCCATCAGGGGAGGATAGCGGTTAGTCATTACTGAGACAATAGCACAGTACAGGACAGAGTAGTACAGTATAGTACAGTGCAATACGGGGCCTCAGGTGATGCTCAGACAGCACCTTGGCCTATATTATGATTTAAAAAAGGCTTATGTATTTCTGTAGACAGGTGTGACACAAGGCTGTTCTCTTCAGTACTAATGTCTTAGCAAGAACCATATCTGAAGCCCAATACAAGGGATTCAGTTTATATTTACATTTATTTACAGCCCAATAATAAAGTGAATGAATTCTTTCACAAATTCATGACATGAATTCAATACAAAATACTAAAACACAAGTACTAAACAAGTAAATCATTTATAAACGAGTGAATGGGCTGTTACAGTTTTACATTTATCAGTATTTGAAAGATTTTATTGGTGTACCTCTACATTTAGGATCAAGGCAGTAGGCTCTATTCTCTGGACATAGACTCTTGTCTCTGGTCTTACTATTGTTACTTCAAAAATTAACAAAAGAAAGCTACATATTTCCATTTAGAGCCAGACAAACATGAGTGAGGAAGGGAGGGGAACATTTATTTACCTCATCCTGTCGCCAAAGCAACTTTTGATGCTGTGCTAATTTAAAATAATGTACCCATTTGTGCAGCTGAGTAAGTTTCACTCTAACAGTTTAACCAAACCACTATACTAGCTGCAGACTGTATGAAATCTTATTTATTTTATTCTTGGGTTTTTTCCAATGCTTCTTACTGTTTTAAAACATTTAACACTGCAGCTGTCCCACGATTCCTGTTTCTGGATGTGGGACAGGGAGTCTGAGTTTCCCGCTTACCTTCGGCTTTTCCCCTAAAATCCATAGCGATGATTCTGTGGCATCCTTTGCTGAACCAATTAACATTTCTTGCAAACCTGTTCCATAAAGAAAAAAGACTGCAAAATATGCAGAGTGCATGATTTTAATTTCTTTAGTAAACGCAACGGTGTTCTCATGATTGAAGGCCTCAGTATGATTATGGTTCCATGGTACTTTACCATCCTCTAGGGGGCAGGAAATACTGCAGGCCAGGTACCCATGAAATGGCCCTGTGGTTAAACACAGTCCAGTGTTGATACCACAGCTAACTGAAATCAGGAGAGATGAAGGGGAGGGGGCTGTGAACACTGCCTACTTCCACATTCTTTTGTTTGCAGTAGTAGACATTAAATATGTGGAAAACAGCATAATTTCTGCTATAATATGAAGAATCCCGTAAAAAATGGCATTGTGTACAGATCACTTTAGACTGGAAAAATATTTTAAATATACATGGAAATACCTGATGCGCCTTTACCTTTCAACTCATTAAGAAAATACACCCGGCCCTCATATAAGCAAGTCCCATGCAAAAACATTTCTGACTATGGCTTATGAAAATACATACATGCCCATTTTCACATGACTCCCATATCAGTTCAGAGCAGTCATTCAACACAGTAAACATGGACTAAGCTCTCAAGTGAGTATTTAAGAAAACCGAACACAATAAAGTCATCTAACTATGCACAGGAAATGAATTATGCTCAACAGAAAGCAAAATGGGAGAACTACATCCCACCATATTAGCAGCCTCAATCAGTCACAAGCATTGATACGTATATGTGACACATTTTCTGATGTAGCACCTGTCATAATACACCAGTAAAAAGTTAACCTGTGCATCCTTCAGCAATGTAATGAACGATAATACTTTTCTCCAAAATAATTTACAATTTTAAAATTCTTACCCTGAATTACTCTAGTAAAAATTACCCAACCTTAGAAAAATCTGCTAGACATTGCAGCTACCTTGTTCAAGAATACTATATCAGGATTGAGATGAAAATCTGGGGTTATGAGTTCTTACAGAAACAAAACACTATTAAAGTCTAACTATATATACTGTATAACTACTACTGCTATATAAAAATACTGTGCAGTATATGCTATATTAGTATTATGTTAACTATAACGATACACAAGTAACTATTAACTATTATTAAAGTTCAGTATTCATTGTATTGTCATTCTGCACTTAAATAGATTAACAAGTGAGAACGAAATGTAATTTTTCCTGGACCACAGTGCACATTAAACTAAACAGACAATGCAAGAAGACACAGATAAATTGAGGTAGATAATACAGATAAATAAATAAAATATAGGTAGATACGTATAGATAGTAGACAGAGAAATACATGAATGGATAGGAACATAAATGCGTAAGTAAAGATTAGTTATTAATTACTTGCTGTTTTCTGTCACAGAGAAGGACTGACCATATACTTAAGGTACAAGCATAATTTGTCATTTTTATTTGCGTAACGTACAGAAACGGTGACTGTGACAGATAACAGTGAGAGATAACTTGACACCAGGAAGGTACATGCTCTTTCCCAGTCTCCTTCTCAGGGTCATACACACTGCTATCGCTGGGGAAGGTTTAAATAAAGGTTAGGTGAGGAGGACATCGAATACAGGTGTTTTGACTGTCACTGTGCCACACACATATGAAGTACAGTCAAATTAACTGGTTAAATAACATGAATATCTTTACCCATGTGTGAAAAAGATGTAATACTGTGATCAAATGGAGATCATATAGTGTCAGATATCCATTAGTAATGCAGCACCTCTTAACGTCAATGTGTCTACATGCGTTGTATAAACAGTGACTGTATTTTTGACTTCTTTATACTATACATATAAACTCCATAACCCTACAATAGACAAGTCCTTACTAATAATTTAATAAATGAATGAATTAATGAAAATTAAAAGACAAGATAAAACTAATCATTTATATTTTTAATATTATAACATATTTTGCAAAGATAGTAAAACATGCCATGAGAATATCATTTAGTTTGGTCTTTTAATTCATTTTAGGTAATGTATTTTACAAAAGGAACTAACCCCATTATGGGAAGGACATGCGCATTATATGCAATTTTATATAATACCAATGCTCACTAAAGACAGTTATTCTTTGCTCTATTAGTGTCAAGTGGTCAAGCAATCTGTTATGCTGTAAAACGAAAATTGCTTACATGAAAACAAAGAAAAGTGTTACGTAAGCTCAAACAGTCTCTTTACTCCACCTCATCCACTCCCATTCAGTCCAGTTTTGCACTAACAGTGCTAATTAAAATGAATGGTCTGCACACTTCTGTAACCCTTCTCCAACTTAACTGCCGTGCTATTATCCTTCATGTCTGCCAGTGTCAAGGGCGAAATAACCAGCACGGACATGTTTGCTCGGGCACTTTGAAAAGTTAATTTTCTGTGTCAAAACACCAGCTTTGTTGCCACTTGATTGTTTCAGTGGATGCAAAGAGTTTCAGCATTATAATAAAAGAGAAAACAACTGAAGATTTGAGATATTCCTGGTTGCAGGGTGCAATGATTAACATGAATTTCTTAACTGAAAAAAGTTAAGTTTATTCAGTAAGAAATTCAAATATGCTTTAATATGTAACTGTACATATCACATGACAGTTTTTGGACAAAAGTGTCCGTTAAATGAATAAATGTAAATGTACTGTATTAACCATTATATTTGTTTCTGGACAAATCAATCTTCAGGTCAGAAGACAATACCAGCTTTGGCTAAAATCACCATGGTATAGTGTAGAGAAAACCCACCAAAGGACAAAGGAATAATGTTTTATATAACAGTTGTCAGAACCTGTGTGACGCTCATAGTAGTAGTTCATTACAGTCTGGTAAATACTGCTTCATCTGAAGAGAATAAATCCCCTGTGTAAATCATGCACCACAAATGGGAGGATGCTTTTATGTTTTTAATAAACCTAAAAAGAACTGTTAAGATGCTTTATACAACTGTGTCATTTTTTAGCAATATAGAAACCTAATTAACAGGACTTTAAGGTACCTGGTGCTTAAGATGTACTGTGGAAAACTACACTGAACAAGAAAGGTGGACAGACTAGTGGATAATCAGACTCTTTGTGCTAAAATGAAGACTGACTTGTAACACTGACTGTGACATTAACCCTTGTGATGTCTTAAAGCTTGTAAGAGAATCACCTTTCACCTCCATAGCAGCTGACAACCTAATGCTGTGTTCTGTAATGAAAGGAGATACCGTTTATTGAAGACTTCGTATTACTATAGACCGGGTGTGTGGTAGAGAGTACAGTACCCAGACATTAGAATGTTTAGGGGTCTTCAGAGTGTTAGACCCCCACATAGTGTGAATATCCTCAACCGTACTTCCTTCAGTTGGGGATCGCTGTCATCAGCCCATTACACTTGTTGCAATTACTTGCTGTGTTTAGCTACATCATAGCAGCATAAAAAGTGAGCACTGTACCTTTAGGTTTCTTAGCAATTGATTCAACTAGCGGCCCTTGTTCATTAGCTTTTATAAGGTGAGACGACTTGTTGCCAGTACCACGGCAGTCAGTGGTTTGTTCCCACTCTGCTCTTCCTTGTTTTGACTGCTGATGTGCAGCTGTGCAGGCAGCTGGTTTCAGAAAATCATGGATCTGGAGGTGATGGGGTTATTTTTGCCCTTGTCGATGACAAGCCGGTCGCTCTTGATGGGGACCTTAGAAACCCCCTGTGTGTTCTTTCAGTGGGAAAAGCAGTATTCGCGTGCATGGGAGGAGGGAGATAACAAGTCCATCTGCACAAGACAATGCCTCCTCCAGAAATGACAGCAATGGCAAGCATGTTCATTACTGTGTGAGCTCCCCCACCCAGCAGCTGTCATTCTTGTTTTGCCCCACCTCTCCTCCCCACCCCACACAAACTCAATTCAGTAACGGCTGTTATTTCAGACGGTACCCCTGCACACAGTTCTCCATCGAAGGTCCTGTTTATGAGAAAGCACGACTTGAATGTGATGCAGGAGTGCTTATGTTTCGATATATAACTGCCAGCATATGACAGCACGGTACCAGAGTAATCTTACCGGACTTTGGGCTTCAAAGGCTTGGGTTGTCCTGGGGACGACTGAAATAGTGTCACATTTCAGCACCTTCCCCTAATGCTCCCTCGCCCTATACCCCTTCACTGAACAGTACAGATCTCCCATTTGTGAACACAATGTGCCAGGAGACCCAGCAGAACCGGGACTCACTGCTCAACAACCAGGTGTCAAGCTTTCCGTTGAGCACAGTTACGGATCAGTGTCCATGTGCCAGCCAGACAGGTCCCATGAGAAGAGCAGCTACACCACCAAGTACACCTGTTTGTCTGGGACCTCTAGATTGATCTGACAGCTCACTAGCAAGGGGTCCAATATTTCCTGGAGACATTGTAGAGACAAACTCCATGTTAGTGTGACTTGTCACCAAAGACATGGGCATTCAGGTAGAGACATGTCAATCTGAAGAAGATAAGTAGAGGACATGTGCTAATCTGGGCATGTGGAGCTTAGAGGACTATGTCTGTTTTGCAGTTTTAGTGAAAATAAGGGGGGGGAAAATGAATGGCAGTTACCTTTGGAATATGTTTTATTGCTGCCAAAAAAGTCTTTTCTCAACCTGTGTCTCTGTTAATGTCTGCATTGTTTTTTTGTAGAAATGGCACAAACCAGACATGCCTTGTGTAATATTACTGAATCAGACACTGCTTTTGCAAGCATATGAAAGCAGGACCTCCCAAAAAGTCTGCCCTTTTCAGAATTGTTCCTCCCTCGTCAGGGTATTTCTGGCTAAAAATACCTCCCTGTACACATTACCGAATGAAACATGGAACCACTTGTGAGCTCATCATGTCCATCTGGTGTTGTAGTGTTGACGGCCGTGTCACAGCTTCAAACGGCGGCTACCTCTTGTCACCCATTTGGGGACTTACTTAGTCAGCTCCTTACCACCCCCCTTACTCCATCTCCTCCCCCATACTGTTCCACTCAGTGTCTTACAAACCATCTTCTCCTCTCCAAGGTGGTCGTGTATCTGGTGTCTGGTTGACATGGAACCAAGACTATTTCGTGCCAAGAAGAGAAATGCGTAGGGCACCTCTGTGTGGAAATCTGGCACTTTTTTAAAATAGCTGTTGTATTTATAAAAGGAAACATTAGAAGGCTGGGACGCAGGCAGGCTGATGGGTGCGCCTCAATGAATGATGGTGCTGGGATGATGATGGCACCTTACTTAAATGGATTCTTTGTAAACGCTGCTGGGGAAGAATCTCCGATGTCCCAATCTCCACTGAAGAGCCAATGCAATGCTATCTATGAACTGTAGCATAGATCCTGATCTCAGTATTTTTCTTTGCCCTGATCCATTAGATTGTGAAGTCACACTTCAGAAGTGACAGTGCCCCCATTGTGTGAAAACTAAGCATGGTGCATGGTGTGCAGTCAGGAAATCAGAAGAGTGTTGCTAACCTCCCATCCCCCTGCTCTTGACTTCACAGTCTGAGGAAAAGTTCTGGAGGGTCACTGGACATGACCGCCAGCAAAGTGAACTTGTTACTCCAGTGAAGACAGCTCCACACATAGCAGTCAAGTGCCGTGTGAAGAAGTGTGACTCATGCAGCGGAGGTGGAAAGTGCTCCTCAGGCAGCATGGGGGGCTCTGGGAGGATCATATCTGGCCGTTATGTATGTCATACACTCCACCCGTACACAGACGCACTGCAGCATGGGGTCGAGTACACAACCACATTTTTGGACATCATCTATAATTAGGCTTAATACTCAAATGTCACTGCTACTTCGTACCTTCAATACTTATATTCACATCTGCTTTTGGTAACATCTCCAAAAAGTTCTGTCCCTTTCCAGCCAGGGATAGTGAGGAAAAACTTCTGTCTAAACAATATGAGGAAGTGGCCAGTCAGACATATATTATAAATTGGCTTGTATTATTATTATTATTAGTAGTAGTAGTAGTAGTAGTAGCAGTAGTAGTAGTAGTAGTAGTAGTAGTAGTCACTGTCTTTCACTCATTTTTACGAACTGCTTGTCCAGGTCAGGGTCATGGCAGTCTGGAGCCTATCACTGAATGGAAGGCAAGGAGAGGGGTCCTCTGGATGTGATGCAAATCCAATGCAGGGCATTTACTTATTTATTTATAATAAATTTCTAATAAAGATGTATGTCGCTGAGACTTGGGATAGATGTCATTTCATTTCATTTGCATGCACCACTGGCTGGTTTACATTTTAACAGGGTTTGGAAGAACAATATCTATGCTACTGCAGCATTCACCTAAAATCATTGTGGGAGCTTCACAAAATGGAACGCAGCATGTAGCTGCTATGTCTTTCGTTTCATACAATCCCCTAACATGTCAGTTGGATTATATCCTTGGATGACAGTTCTGGCTCAGCTTCTATGACAGAAGTCCAGTGTTTGAGTGCATATATGTAGTAAACCACAGCCTGTTGCTGGAGCCATCCCCAGATACAGTACTGTGCAAAAGTCTTACGCATGCAACTTAAATGTCTGTGGAGAAGTACAGGTAGATTCTTATCTACCACCAGGGAGGTTTCTGATGGGTCCCAAATTCATTCTGCAGCCTGAGAATGACCTCAAACACCCAATCTCAGTCATACACAACTATGTTCAGCAAAAAGAAGGAATCCTGCAACAGATGGTATGGTCCCCACAGAGCCCTGATCTCAACATGATCAAGTCGGTCTGGGAGGACATGCAGAGACAGTCAAAGTCTGCAGAAGAACTGTGGCCAGTTCCTCAAAATGTTTGGAAGAACCTACCAACCTCTGCCTTAAACTGCATGCAAGTTTGCATAAGAGAATTGATGGTGTTTTAAAGGCAAAGTGTGGTCACAGCAAATACTGATTTGATTGAGGTTTTTTGTTTACTGCACTTTTTAGAAGGTTTATTGATTAATAAGTACTCATGGCATTATTTTTGGAATCATCCTCGCTTTATAGCATTTTTCCCACAGGTGCCTAAGACTTTTGCACAGTACTGTACATACCCTCTGCGCACTGGTACTTCCTCAGTTTCTCACTAAATAAGAGAACCTGCAGTGTAACCTGTGTCAAATTTGCACTTAATAATACTGTTCCAAACTCAAGGACCCCTAATAATTAGCACTGGATTCATATCTACTGACACACCCAGGTAAAAACACAGAAGTCTATAAATCTATTTCACAGTCACAAGCTGTCTAGAAGTAGGAAATCTGGGAAAGAGAAGCTAAATCTTTCTTAGAATTAATGAGAGTGCCTGGATTAGTTGGGAGATTATAACTGGGGCTAGCTTTAGGCAGATTAGTCTTTACCGTAATTGAAAAGAAGCCTTAAGTCCATTTCATTATCATTCTGCGCTGAGCACAGTATTGCTCCACATGGACTCACTACACTGGGAAAGATGACATTCATAAGACTCTTGAGTAGTAAATAGGAAAACACGTTCTAGAAAAGTAAGCTACTGTGGCAGCAGCTAAGCGCCTGTACATTTGGCTTGTGATCTCTTGGTTTGGTTTTGGATGTGATCCAGTCACAAATCAACACTGCATTGAGCTGTAGGAGGATGTATGCATGGAAGCTCTGGAAGCTTCAGTTCTGTTTTATTGTTCAGTGCTCCAATTACATTAATTACCAGAATGGCTTACAGGCCAAAGCTGAAAGCACAGCTTTGGGGCAACGCCCCTGCAAAAATGGCCCACCCTCCCAAAAAAAACACAGAAAAAAAGCCTTTTGCTATGAATAATAAACAATACCATATTCTTTGCATTCCCCCAAAACAAATGCAAACAACAAAATCCTGGATATCTAATATTAAAAAAATGTTTTAAAAATCTAATTTTGTAACATGCTACTTTAAGAGTTGCACTTCTTCAAGCTTACAAAACAAACCGGAAACATCCCAGTCATACTTTCTGGCTTTATAATAACTATGTTAGCCAATGCTTTTATGAGAGAAATAAAGGGTAAGTGCTAAAGGCATCAGTTTTCAGAACTGTGCGCCTTTCCATGGACTAAAACATACAGAAAGGCAGATGACTGGGTGTCCCACCTGAGGCTTACATGCTCAGTGTGTGCATGAATAATGCAGTCTGAGCGTGAGTGGCGTATTGGGTTAGGTGCTGGACTCTCACCAGCAATATGTGCACACAGGCTGTTCTCACAGTGAACACACAGCATACAATCCTGAGAGAAAAGACTGAAGGACATCATCCATATTTCGATCATCAAAGAATATGCCTCTGAGAACAGTGCTTGTTCGCTGCTGTACACGTGACTAAAGTATGGGGTCTTTTGACGCATTGTAGGCGGTCGTCGATCGGTGAAGCATGCTGTTTCCTGAGGTGGTTGTGAGATAAACCTTTGTGCAATTTTTCATGCATGGCAAATAACCTGGCAACACATGCAGAAAGTGTGAGGGATCCAGGAAAAACAGGGCTTAAAGGCCTGCATTTGTAACCTTAAAGCTGGTTTTCAGGGGGCTGGCTGTTATACTCTTGATAAATACTCAACATAATTTACCCCTTTGCATTTTTCAAAACTTTAAATCTCTCAAATACATCACTTTTTGGTCAAAGTCATTAAACTTAAAAAGGGAGCGATGTGGTGGATACAAAGCTATGAGGAGAGCATGCTGTCAGCCCCTCACTTTCTAACCAGTGCAGAAAGAAAGCCTTTCACTCATTAAACAGAACAACAGAAGTCTGATGTTCCTGTGTTTTACCAGCATAGTCCGCCTCTGCTTGTGTGCAACAGCATGTTTCACACTGGTGTGTGGCTAAGTAGCCTTCATCTTGCACCACTGCACACTGGCTTTAGGCATCACAGATCATAGACCTTTATCTGCGCCTTCACCCACCCATCAGTGTTCTTACAAGATTTATGAGTCAATTACAGGTGCTGCCCAAGGTGTGTGCATGTTTGTCAGTGTAATGTACTGGGGCTGTACGTAACTAGCCACATGCAGCAGTGGCGCAGATGACCTGCAAACCCTCCAAATGCTCAAGTATCTTTACAAAATTTGTACTTATAGCTCCAAACCTCAAAAAATTTTGCATAATACAATTATGACCAAGAGCATGTACCCAGCTGTCATTCATTTTGAGCACCTAGCTTCCAAGTTCCAGCAATAGACTTTAGTAAAGTTATATGCGTTTCATATGACAATGAGCTTATCTGAAGCAGCATGGCTGTCTTACCACCAGCGTACTTACTCAAGATTCCTTTCAGCTTACAAATGCCTTGTCCTACTGCATAGCCAGCAATCTCCTCAGAGTATAGATCTTTTTGTCCTTGAAGGGGAGCTTCTGTGGTTACTGGGGGGGGGTCAAGCACACATTGTTCATTAATCACCATGGAACCTCACAAAGGTTCGAGTTACACCCCCCAGCACCCGCCTTGGGCTCCTCACTCAGCACCCCTAAGCAACCTGATGATCTCTGGCTGTACAGTGGGCAAGGCCCCTCAAATGTCCATCTTCACCCCCTGCAGACAAGAAGCAACCAGGCGTCTGTGCCTGGCAGGTCTTCCCTGGGTTTCCACGAACCACAAAACACAGTTCAGTTCAGGCAACAGATCTGTGCAACTGTTCGCAACATCTTAAGAAAACAACAGGAGGTTGCAGTGAAACTACGAAAATTATTTGTGATATCTGGCTTGAGAATAAAAAATGTTGCTTAGTTTCAGTATACTGAATGTTATAAAGTCTAGTACAGGAGGGGGACTTCCTGGGGGAGCACAAGGAATGATCAGTAAGAACCCGTGCGACTGTCATCTGTCATCCCACCCAGCAACACCCCTGCCCTTTGACCCAACTCTCAGCTGCTCTTCAGTCAAGGCTGTCACTAGAAAGGAATGCTTGTTATTGTTTTTCCCACCCCCCCCACCACCCGCCAGTCCATTTTCAGGCTAAGATTAATAGACAGAAGTGAGAACCAGGTGGCCAAGAGGCATCTGAACACTTCGTATCTAACAGTCATTCAATACCTCCACATCAAGGTCTTCCCATACCGTCCCAGCCACCCGGCATTATGTGCAGATTATAGGCAGTTACATGTATAATGCTGCTATGATATTCCTTCCTCTAAACATGAGTCTTTGACCCTTCTGCTGCCTATCTTAAAGTCACCACTGGGGTTGGTGAAATGTAGCAGACCTTTGCACATAACAATAGATTCAAGTTAAGGTTACAGTAACTAGGCCTGGGCCTGTGAGGTGCACCTGCCCCCCCTACTTTCCCACCCCTGCACCATTCTCCATCCTGCTTTCATGTAAAGGATAATGTTTGTCAGAGGGCAATGCTGGACACCCCCCTCAAAGTGATAGCAGAGGAGCATCCCAGTTATGGAACTTTAATTCTTACTGCAAGCTGGTTGCACACTGGGGAAGGAAGGTGTTAATGATCACACTGGTGTCCCATAACAAAATAAATGCCTTCATGTAAAAAGTAATGAAGAAGAAGTGTTTCTGTCACAGCACGCAACTGCAGCATTCAGGTCACAAGCCTAGCTATTCCCACATCTCACCTGGGCTCTGTGGGATGAACTAGGATGCGCACCACTGCTATGTCCTTTTGGTCTCAGCTAAAACTGTCACATCTTAAAACAACTCTACAAGGTTTATAAAGTGGTAAACAAAATGTAGGCAAACCTGTCATCTGGATGAAGAAGGCTATGAAGGCTGTCACCTCTGTTTCTCCAGTTTTTGGGCAGGCTTCTAACTGTTCCAAGATGACCAAGGGACAACACTCAATGAATGAAATGAATCAACTATATGCTGGCATTCCACAGCAATACACACTTTGCCCCTAGCAGATGTATAGTCAAACAGAGGCAAACCCAAATGGTAAAATTATTAGTCAAGGTACATAGGAAAGGACGTGGCTGTAAATAGAAGAGTTCTCACTGGCTTCTTTTGAGCCTCACTTCCAGTCTTTGCAGTTTCAGTTCCAACTCCTCCAGCAGGTGGGAGCTGCTGGTCTTGCCCTCTTTCTCCCTCCCTCTTTCACAGAACTCTGGGCAGAAAATAGCCACAGGTTCCCTGAGTGAGAAGCTGCCTCTGTCCTATCAGGGCTTAATTTAACACCGTCACAGAATGTTATCCAACAAAGCACCTGCCGACAGAGGAGCACTCTGCTCCTGGACAAGGCGCTGGGAGCAGTGGGCACAAGGATGACACTGCTTGAGAGGGTGAAAAGTGGTCAATGCGTGTCATCCACTGGCATGGTCTCTCTGCTCTGTCTGCACCAAAATAACCTGGTGGAGGAAGACACCCAGCGCACGTAGAAGAAGATTGGACATACGTCAAGGGCAAAGACCTACAAATATTGGACAAGAGGAGGAACCAGTTCTGTCCTCCTAAATGTGACTACTACAGCACTAAGCTTATGTTCTTATCTTCAAAAAGTTTTGCCTGGAATGATGGTATCTGTGATTTTAGCAACTCTAAATTGTTTTGGGACTGTTACAGAAGCATAGTTCAGACAAGTGTCACTTTTTTAGCAGTTTTTCAGCATGAACAGTGAGAACTTCACAGCAATCAAGACTGCGCTGTGGTGTCACCTCCTGTAAGGTAATCTGAGCTCTTGACATTTTCCACTTTTATATCTGTTGTTTCCTTTGTTTCGCATTTTTATGGTTGTTTTTCATTTTTTGTACTTAGTACTTTTTCATATTTTTGGGTGCCCCTTTAATAATTAGTTTGCCACTTTTTCATTGCTAAGTAAGTTAAGTCTTGGATTTTTAGTTCCAAAAAATGATTTATTAGTCATAGTCTACAGTGGCAAATCACAGATGGCCACAAACAGTAGGTGCAATGTGAGCATGTTGTGGTCAAAAATTTTCATAGACACTGTCACGTTGAGATAAAAAGAAAATAGCGTATAACCCACCCTGTTTTGGGGCCTGTCACTCGAGGAGCTAAGGGCTGTAGGAGAAAAAATGCTGATTGTGTTGTGGGTGTGAAGGAGAAAGCTACTAATTTTTTTGGCTAAAATCAGACACTTGGCAAAGGAAGCCATAGCATTAAGCAGGCAGCATCTTTGTCGGTGGAGATTGAGTGTGAACTGAAGAGGAAGAGGGAACTGAGGATTGGAATGCATTCTGTAGGCATCCACAGTCCGAAGTCATGAGCTATTCAGCACTGGCTTTCCGCATATAAATGGACATGAAAAAAATCACAACTGCTGTATCAGTGCTGCTAGCTTGTCAGGACTTTGCTGCAGGAATGTGAGCTGTGCAGCCACTAAACTGCACCTAGGTTATTCAAAAGTGGACATGGTCTATGGATGTGCTGAATCACTCACTATACTCAGCTCCATGTCATTTACAGAGAAGTAAGATGCAATTAAACCATAGTTTCATCAGGAACTCATAAAATACATCACACTGCCCACATTTTATCTGAGTGCAAGCCTTTTGTTGCCACAGTAACAGCAAATATCATGGATCAGTTGTGTGCTTTTATTATAACTGGTGGGTTTGTCAGGCTCTCTTGTAGAATGAAAGAGGTCCTACCACATCTTGATTGTTATCACGATAAACACAAACTAAATGCAGCATGTAGCACAGCTCGTCGTTCCTCCAAAGGTGCTTTCTTCCTTGCAAATCCGCATACAAAAAAACAACACCTACAGATTAAATGGGGATTCGCAAGAGTGTATTTGATGGGGATGCTTTCCTAGTGGGGCAGACACAGTACAGGGACTCCAATAGTTTAGTTTTCCCTGTTTCCACAGTCTTACCTTGTGAAACTGAAAACATCACTTGATGTGAAAATTTGATGCCCTTGACCACATGATGATCGTATCCTACTACAAGTTGTCCACTGGCCTTTTTGACAGACAGCTGCTAGGACATGGGGGGTGGGGGGGGGGGGTTCTGCCTCGACCTGCTGCAATGTACGTAACCTTTTCACCTTATAAATACGGCACCAGGCCTTTGTGCTGCTCTCTTGCCAGATGGATTTTACTGTTATCCACTCATGGCTCTTGCCCCTGTGTAGCTTTTTGCCAGAACAGGAACATCCCTCATGGCCATCATTCACTGGGAACAAACAATGAGATGATAAAAAAAACCTTTCAACTAAAAAACATATACTGAGCACTGAAAATAACCTTGGAAATGTATGTAAATGCCTCTATTCAGCATGGATACCTTTCCTAAATGCACCAGTGTTCTTTAAATGTGAAGACTACACAGGGATAGTGCTCATACTCAAACCTTCAATTTCTTTGGCTTAGCTAATTCCCCCTGAGTGAAAGGGGATCCCACCAACACACACTTTTATGTGCAAATGTCAGAATGGTTTAATTTTGACAGGACATCAAAGAATGTTGCTTCAGTTACTCTACGTAAATTCTAACAGTCTAAGCAAATGCAGACGCCACTCTTATGATGGGCCCTGCTTACTGTGCATGTGCACGACCGTGTCAAAATGTTGGACAACCATGCGCAGTCAGCAGAACAACATGGACATTGCTGTGCCTAGATGAACTATATGCTTCAGACAACAGAGCTCTAAAGGGATGAGCACGCAGGAATGGCAGATTGTGTGGTTTAGTTGCTGTGCTACAGGCTTTTTCTATGTGGGAACATCATATATTCAGCCCTGACTCTGAGTATTGGTGCAGTAATGGGTTCAAATGCCCTGCAGCTTGAGGAAACTTACAGATGTGTCAATGCT
Organism: Arapaima gigas; assembly: GCA_900497675.1. NCBI lineage: Eukaryota > Metazoa > Chordata > Actinopteri > Osteoglossiformes > Osteoglossidae > Arapaima > Arapaima gigas. Next base: position 1,265,241 of record UFQX01005261.1, on the reverse strand, counting down.
TTAACACAGAAAGATGAAACCACATTTCATTTAATAAAATAAGAGAATTGTCAATATATTTGACACAACTGTATATGAACCATTTTTAATAGAACAGACATGCCAAAACAATAATGGCAATAAATAAAAAAATATATTTTGAGTTATTTCACGCTGCCTTGCAAGCATGTGGTCGCTGTACATTTCTACAGCCAACTAGATTGATGTTCGGGGAATGTAATAGAGTCCCTCATACTCCTTCCACAGAAAGACATGTAGATGCCTGTACAAATCACTCAGCCCTGATATTGTTCACATAATCCCCTGAAAAATGATCCCTTTCTTGCCGTTGCCTAAAGAGGGAGCATGTGGGCAGACCTACCAAGCCCAGGATTCTTATCTGTCGCCACAGCAACAACAGTTCTCCACAACGAGTGTGATGTTCCTGGAGGCACAGAATGTCTGAGTGAACCAGAGTCATGTGGGACCATGCCACCATTGTTCAGGAACATTTGTTCTCTTCTCCAGCAGAATATGGACATGGCAATAAGATCACTGTCAAGCATGTGTCACCATGGTTGTTGTGTGCCTTTGGGCACCTTACAGTAAATAAAGGAGTGGCGACTGTCTCTTTAAGAGCAGCCCCTCACCAGGTTATGTTGGAGTGGGGAGGCGGATCTGTGGCTGCCTTTATTCCGCCTCCGTCACTTCAGCGGGATTCCTGTCAACGAGCCCTGCCTGGCTGCTGCTGTGTACCCGCGTTCGTGTGCCTGCATGCGTGAGCGCGTGTGTCCCGGGACTCTGTTCCACCCACCCACAGGCCCCCCACCGCCGCTACCACCTGGCCACCATCGTCGCCCCAGGTGCGTACATCCGTCCCTAGCACACGTGTGCCTCCCGAAACTGGATCGATATGTCCATATTCATGTAGAGGCTCTGAAAACACACTGTGTATTACTCATTCGCGCACCTGCAGGTGTTGCTCATTGGATCCTTCTGTTTGGCTTTTGTGATGCAGTGTTTGTTTTTGGCCAAGACAACAAATTGGGGAACCAATGCAGCTCCTGACTGGTGATTTTAGCTTTGATTTTTCTCTCACATCAGCATCCATGGAAGAGTAGAACAATTCCGTTTTGAGCACTTACAATCAAACAGTCGTTTCAAGATTATTCCATTTCTTTTCCAAATAATTTTGTTTTTTTGCTTTGGTTATAAGTGAAAACATAAATATGTATGGAAACACAAGTCATTAAACAAAGATACTATATGTGAGTTAAGAATATTCCTGATTTTTATATGTTATATGGTTTTGTTTCATAAGCTGTCTAACTATTCTATTATTTTTTTAATTGTGTATATGCCTTTATGACTTTATACTTTAGTGGGTTTTGTAAGATTGAAAACCTCACAAAGACAGTAATATATGTGCATCTAAACTTAGTCTTGTGCTGAGTACTCTCCTCAGTGTTCATAGACTAACCTACAAGAGCACATTAGGTGACTGTGATTATGCCTGTGCCTTCAAAGGGTTAATACCGGAGAAGAGTAATCAACCAACAACTTTCCTATAGTTTCTCTTCCAAGGAAATTGTGTGAAGATATTTCACAGATGAGTGTAGTGGCTGTCTGGGGTGTGAAAGTAAAGTCACACAACTAGGAATAACCAGGCAACATTTGAGCTGTTAATTTTCATAAACAGCATACATTTAATTTGCCATAATGTTCTTATAGACTGCTGTAATACAGGGGCAAAGAATTGTATGTCTTATTCGGACTAATGACCATGTTTCTATCTGTGCTACTGTTCTGTGTACTTATGAAATTTTTATACATGGCTAGTGGTTTGCTCACAGCCAGGTGTTGTCCACCTATGGTGGAAGCAAGAGAAGAAAATAAGCAATGGCTGGCACAGATTCTGGGACATCTAGGACATCTCAAGGTCATTTATTGTGGCATGGGAAAATGCTCTGTATGATGGAATTAAGCATTTATGATATTACGGAGTTCAAAACATTTCCGAGGATCGTCCTCTTTAGCATCACTGACATTACTGTTCAGCTGCAGTGTACCCAGCTATTGTTACTCAACACAGCTGCCAGTCCAAGGGACAAGGAACAATTACTGGGTGTTACAAAAACACAGGTGTGAATTAAAATGAATATGCCCAATGCAGGAGCAAAAGTAATCATTGTAAATTGTAACAACCTTGAAAAAGCTCACCCATCCCACACAACAAGGAAGGCACCTTCGGCAGCACCAGTGCTTGACATCATTGTTGGGTCACTTGAGGACTACTCAACACCGAGAGAAGTGGGAACACCTTATTAACAACACAAAAAAGGAGATGCTATTTGCTCAGCAACATATACAAACATGTCCTCTTATACATAAAAAAGGAAGAAACAACAAATAAACAAGAGTCAGCAGTATGGCGCTGAGGGGAAAACGTCTGAATGTGATGTGTGGATGTCCAGTATTAAAAATTCACAGGATCCATTTAATAATTAAGCAAGGGTCTGTTGTCAGTTCAGCGACTGGGTTTCTCCTAGTTTGATCTTTGGGGTTTGGACGAATGATCTCAACTGAATGTAAGAGTCTGTTATGATCTGTTTGGTCCCTTGTTAGTCAATAATATCAGTGCTGTTTCACTGTTGCTTTGCAGACTTTAAAAAGACTGCAGAACAACTTACACACCTTTTTCACACGGCAACACACAGTTTATAGACTATAGGTACAAGTTACATCTCAAATATTTTCTTCATGATTGGTTAATGTGATGCGACCCTCCCCAGGAAAAGCAGGACTGGGAAACTGACACTTTCACCCATTGCAACTTGTAATATTTAACCCATGTTTTCAGCTATGTTACTGGGAAATCTACAAAAGAAGCAGGAGAAGAGCTTTAACTACCAATCTTCAATCTTCTGACCCCGATCCTAACTGCCTCCCCAGGGGCATACAGATTACTTTGAATACCAAAATTAGTGTATATGAGGAAGCACAAAACCAGAACAAATTTGGACATTTTTCAAAAAAACAAAAGTATGAAGAAAAATAGCTTAGATGATATCTGCAATTGTTTAAACAAAAGAAATTACTAGTCTTTAGCGTTAAGCAATATGGGAACAGCAGTACTCATAGTTTTTCAGTAGCTGATATATCTATCACTAGTAAAATATAAACCTATGTTGACTTTTAAATTAAAAAGGCTCACATTTTTGATTTTAAGAACCATAGTATGTCAGCTTCCCCTGATGATGTTATAATATATGCACGGAAAAAAGGCAGTAACTCCCACAGCTTTCAACTAACATGGCAAGATTACACTTCAGATCAAACCTGATAACAATTAATGTTCACTTGTGCTTCTTCCTGTGTCTGACTGGCCTTTGCAACGTAGCAGAATGTGCCTGTGAAACACTTATCTTCCACTAGAGGTACTGCAAGGTGTCTGAGAAAGCTAGAACTAAAATTATGCCAAACATGCATATCTTGCAATCTCTGATGCCCCTCTCTCAAAAAATACTGACAGAGAATCCTTTTCTGGAATCTTCTAGGTCCCCTGTCACCATGTCTGCTAGACCCACACTGAAGCTGCTATTCTGGTGCTGCTGTCTGCTTGTTCAGTGTTCTTACAGCCAAGGTAAGGGGCATCTGTGTGAAAACCTCTGTGGTCTGTAGCAGTCAGCTCATGAAATACACTTATAATTATTAGAAAAACTATTTGTTTGGCCTAAATGTTGTTTGTGTCTTATCAAATATGACATTTGCCCACTGAAAGTCACTGGAAAGCAGATTTTATTATCTGTAAAAGTCAAAAAACATAAGTGAAATGCTCTAAATCAGACATTCAAAACAAGCAGTGAAATATACTGGGAAGCCTGTTAGGAAGCACCTATACAGTGTTTAATGGGATAAGGGGGGTGGCGTGTGTCCCATTAGCTTCCTCTGGACCCCAATTGGAGCCACGGGGCCAGGGGCTAAGATCCTCACTTGGTCTTCCTGGCTAAATATTTTTCTAACGGCACAAGCAGCTGAGTGGACTTGGATTGAATGATCCTTAATTTCATAAGGATCTGGTTACAGTTTCTTTGGAGTCTGTCTGTCAACCTATCACCCTTCCCCCTGAAGAAGTCCCAGCTCACTCGGCCACAAGCCGGACACACACACGTGCGTGCAGTCTCCTCAACTTGTGGGTCTGCATGCCTATCGAGGGTCAGCAGATAGGAAACTCAAACCTACACTTATAAGTGGCACCAGGGTGCTGTTGGAAGGGGTGGGCGATGGCTGGGGGGTAGGGTTTCATGGCCCAAGGGTAAAATTAGATCTGTCTGGTTTTAACATCAAAATAACCAATATAGTTGGACAATAAGGACCCCCCTGGGGAAGACCTGCACACGTAGATGCTAAATCGAGAAGGTAAAGAGCCCCATGTCACTGCAAATTCCATACATAAAAAATTAACTTTACGCACTCATTCAAGATCTATTTATACACTTGGCATATTGGTACATCTCAACCCTTTATCTGAAGGTTGCTTCTCACTTACATCAGTTTTAGGACAAATTTACAGCTCTTACAAGCAAATATGTAAAATTCACAGTAGACCTTTGAAGATACGTTTTCCTGGTCTGCCTGCTCTTTACTCTGCCGTTGGGGAATTAACTCAAAAAGTACCACAAATGGCCTTGTAGGCACTGGAATGGCATATTCCTTCAACTCAGCTCTGTAACTCCCCAGGTTAGCCTGGATGAGAATGAGAGCAAAACAAGATTCAACCCCTGAGTTCCTGTGTCTTATTGGAGTAGACGTCAAAATTGAAAGCAGGTGGGATGGACTGCTGTCTTGAACCAGGAGGCACAGAAAGAAGACTCCTAAACAATCTGTCCACATTTGTAGTCCATATGAGCTAGTGAAATAGTTTCACTGAAGCAGTCAGACATGGCATTTTATTCCTGCAGTCGAGTGCTGGAGACCTGAACTGCTGGACTTGTTGAGGAGCTGGTTAAAGATAGCTTGAGCTGATTCCAGGCATGTATGGACATATAACAGTGACTCCAAACTTTGCATTTTCTTGATGTTTTGAGTGAACACTTGGTGGTATTGCTGTTACATAAAACTATATAAAGAGTGGGGAAACTTAACATTAAATTAAAAAACAAAAATGAAAAACACAGCTGTCACTGGTGCCATAATGTTGCCTTTTTGCAGTTAATGCATAACTGCAAACTGCATTATTAGTCCTAATGTTAACTTGTTTTTTGAGCGTACAAGTGGTGTTGTATGAATGTGATCCCTTGCCAGTGAATATGAGTACATGAGTTTTAATTAGGCTTTTTAAAAGTGTTTGGAAACATTGTTCTGTGAACATATCTCATTACTAGATACATTGCTAATGTAAAGCTGTTTTAGCCAATTCAGGGACAACTAAAGGATCCGCTGAGGTTATGCAAACACTTATTTACTTAAGAAGCAACGAAAAGTTCACAAAATATCATTACCTTATTGAATCAAAGGAGTAATTACAGTAATGACCAGATTCTGGATGTTTAGAGTATTTTTTAAAATAAGATCTGTAGTATTAGGTAGCTGATAAAACTGCAAGTCAGTAAGAGTATTAATGCTAAGGCACCGTTGAGCTGAAGAACTGTGCTTGCTTGTGTTCTGCTACATAAACACAGGGTCTAACTAGGATCTGTGCGCATGCCTGTGTCATGTCGATTTCACAATGCTTCATAATAACCGTTGGGAGTAAATTACTACTTTACAGCACAGAGAGGGAAAGGGGGTGATTGTTGTGAATTCCAGTGACCCTGAAGCAAAACGGGTATGGGTGGCAACATGACCATGGCAAATTCCTCACCCCGCTCAGCACGCGCTTCGCCCGTGCCTGTCGTCACCGACACACACGCCCTGGCAGGTCGCCATCCCACTCCTGAGCAGATCCGCACCATGCCTTACTAACACTGTAAGAGAGCACTCTTCCACAATTACTCATCCAAGGGATTATTTATTCAATGACTTTATAACTATAGTAGTTATACAGCTGATATAACTTCAGATAAAGAGGAATCCTGATAAATGCTGATGGATTGCATACCTTATATTGTATTGTCCATATCTTTTACTACATGGTTTGGTGGTTGATACTGAAATAATTCAGCAGGGTCTCCCCATTGCATGAATCACCAAGCTTCAACCTTCAACTGTCAAGTCTGTTTACTCACACGGCTCCTTACTGATTATCGATGATCTTTTAAAATGAGGTGAAAACTGTCCTTGACTTATGACTGGGTTAGGGTCGACAGCCAGGTCATTATTCACATTGGTTGTAAGTTGGATTGTACTCGTGACAATGATTATTTCTAAGTGTGTAGTCCACCATATGGTAACTTTTCAAATGTTGATATTTCTGACCTTTATTGTTTTATTTCTGCCCACAGTACAGTATATTATCCTTACCATTGTTAAATAATTTAGTACTGTATTCTTTACCAAAACTTCTTTTTAAAAACTACAGTATATTCATAAATTTTAAAAATACTTCAGTATACTGTGCCACACGGCAGTGACATGTACAGGTGATGTGATCTCTTGGGACTTTTCTGTTGGTTACCCTACTGAGCTTATTGATGGCCAGTAGTTGGTCAGTGGTGGGACTGAAGCAAGAGGCAGAGGTGGTGCTATAGGGGATACAGGAGTGACCATGGGGAGACGATTACTACTCGTGTCCATATCAACTGTTTTGTGACGCTGTTGTGCTGGGTTAGGATACAGTGCACAAGAGACAAAAGGGTTTTTGGCACGAGTTCAGTTCTGTGAGATGCATAATAAAAGGAGGATGTATGCCAAATTAACCTGCCACATCTGCGTATGTGTATGGTGTAGCACTTGAGGGATCAACTAACACTGTGTATTGCACCACATTTTTGTTGTCGAAGGGAAGAAGAAAGGAGAAAGGAGGGGTCACAGTGGAGCAGGCAAGAGAAGATGGTTGCTGGCTATGTGTGGGCACTGCCATCGTGTTGTAGCCTACAGTCTTACACATCCTTCACCTTATGCAGTCATTATGCTACTGTGTTACATCCATAATGTACAGGAACACATGAGCAATGTTTTAATACATTTTCATAACATTTTCACATCATTTTTCATCTACAGCATAAGCTATAAGTACTCACTTGTGTTGTTACATGTTTTCAGGTATTATGCATTGCACAATACAAGATACTCTTGTAAACGTTTAAAAACCTGTAAGATGCTCATTCTCTTAGCAGGATTCCTGGAAATTATGTAAAAATAATTTTTTGACAGTTAGTCCATTTCAGTTTTTAAATTATTACTATTATTGACTTTCGTATGTATGAGTCCATTGTATGTCGAGGACATTCTGTATTAATGGCACAGAAAGAATGTTCTATCTTCCCCCCCAGCAAAACCATGGCCCTGTGCATTTTTATACTGCAGACAACTACGTGATGTATTGTAGAAGCTATATGCTATAAAACTCCTGCAATGTTTTTCTGTGATTTTTCTCCTCCCATCGAGTACCTCCATTCATAACACAGTTTGAAAATGGTGCAATGTTAATGCAAGTAGGGCACTGTATTTGGAAGCTGGGATAAAACAAATCCCTTTGTTAAATGAACCACAACAATGCAAACTAACTGCTGAAGAATAACTGCATCTCACATGAAGAAACTAGCAACTTACCCATTTAGAAACTACAAAGTGGGCTACTTTCAGATCACACATCCATGTACTGCTAATCATTTTGTTTCTTAAATTAAACTTTACAGTTACACCAAGTCTTAGAACTGGGAATTTTACTGATAGTGACAAGTACACCCTGGCTTCTCATCCAGGGTGTGCCCTTAACTATCGCTGTGGTCCCAGGATGGGCTCCAGGTCTCCATGAACCCCACGTGGATAAGTGGATAGTGAGTGAGTGAAAGTGGGTGTTTTCCTCTTTAGGCAGCTTGGATTATATATCATTCTGACACATGAACGGGGGAATTTGGAGTTTACTTTTCAACCAGTCCCTTAAGTCACGATACCTAATACAAATTACAACATATCGCAGCAAATATTAAAAATCAAAGGTCAAAGAACAAAGGGGGTGTGAGAATGGAAACAATAAGGACAAGACCCCCCACCACCACCCCCACCACCACACAAAGTTGTTTAAGCAAGTCCACCAGTATTTGTGGATATACTACTGCAAGAATCAATTAGCCCCTTTCCAATTTTCTGTTTTTGCAGTGTTTTGATCAATAAAATTGACTGGCTCTTTTTGTCTATTCCAATAGTATATTAAGGGATTCTGAGAGGAAAAGGTAACATCTTTATTGTTCTTAGAGCTTCCATTTGTTGTGGAAGATGATAATGATGATAAAGTATGCAGCCATAGCCACTTCGGTTGTTGACTGGTTGCACCACCTTCAGCTGCAATGACTACAATCAAATGCTTTCTATAGCTGCTGACCAGGATCTCACTCCTCCTTGAGGAACTTTAGCACAGCAAAATTTGCAGGCTTTAAAGTATGAACAGGTCTTGCCAAGACATTTATATTGGATTAAACTGGGGACTTTGACAGGGCCATTCCATAACTTTATTTTTAGCCATTCTTATTTTGACTTGCTAGCTATATGAGATATTTGGAGTCATTGTCTTGCTACATGACTTAGCTGCACTTCAAATTCAATGCATGGATTGATGACCTGAAATTATTCTTTACAAGAAGTAATTTATGGTGCCTTCAGTGACAACAAGGTGTGCATTTTGTGTGGAAGAAAAACATCCAAAGAGCATTATACTGCCACCAACACTAACGCTTTAATGTTGGTAGAAGGTTCTTACTATGAAATGTCACGTTTGGTTTTTACCAGGTGTAATTTGGCTTCTTGTCATCTAAAAAAATTCTATTTTTGATTCATCAGTCAACAGAACATTCTTCCATTCTTTATTTCTGGCAAACTGTAGATGAGCTTTCATGGTCTTTTTAGTGAGCAGTGGTTTTCTCCTTACTGCTCTCTTGTGTACCCCATTTTTTTCAGTGTATTTCTTATTGTGTCATGAACAGTGATTGAAGCTGTGGCAAGATTTGCAACTGTTCCAAACTTTCTCCATTTAATGAGAATGACTCTGATTGAGGACTGGAGCCATTGAAATGCCTTTGTAACTCTGTCCAGACATGGGGTTCAGGAACATTTCTCTGTAGGTCTTAAGAAACTTCCTTGAAGCATGATACAATATGCCTCTTTCAGTCCCTGTTGCCAACATGACTTTTGCTGATAAAGATTTAAGAAGTTGAAAACTGCATCAAACATATCTGGCTCAAATCAAGTCTTACTGTATTCAAACAACTTATTCTATTTACCTCATTAATTGGGTTAAAGTTAACTTAAAGGGGCACATATCCAATGTACATTTCATTGTCTTCACACCAAGGCGATGACAGTTACTTTTCTCTCTCGAATACTATAAATATCTGTCAATGATAAAAAGATTTAATCAAATTTAATGTCAAATAGGTGTAAAAACAGAGAAAATTAGAAAGAAGGCAAATAGAATTTCATTGCACCGCAACTCCACTGAGTACAACTGACAGGCATTTTTGGTCCCTCAAACAATTTGTGACATTAAGAGGGGAACTATATGCCACCATGACAGGAAGTACTGTTAAACTGATAAAGTTTTTGGACACAATGATCTTTTTTAGCAGGATAGAAAATGCCCAAAAGGATTGTGTGGCTTTCAAAGAAGACTTTCATGAATATGATTGTTCTCTAAGATTTTTATCTAAAGATATTCTGCACAGTTTATTGGTCTTTGTATAAAATGCCATAATACAGGGAATACATAGGAGGGAAAGAGATGCTGATTCTCAGAAGAGACGCGTTGCAAATAAGCAAAGCACAAAAATCTCATTCAGTTTGATATACATGTTTACATCTTTTCAACCGTGACAAGGTGTAATTAGAGAATAAAAACTGACAACAAAATAAACATTAAAAGTAGCTTGCTAATATACTGAAAAAAATTCATCTGAGAAAAAGGAAAAAAAAACCTCCCAGGAAGGGCGGGTTCAAGCAGACATGGTACCGAAAAGGGGGCTTTAAGGGTAAATGAGTATAAACCGGACAGGAGCTTAACTGTCTTCAAACACGTTCCGCAAGAGAACAGAAGTACAGCATTGTCTGTAAGCGTTCTATCCAAAGGAAACGGGTCACATTTCGTTGTCATATTTATATTTTTTTAAATCGCATTTTCCTTACCTTTTATGCTATATGATTGTGACACACTACAGGAGAGAGAGGTTGAGATTAAATAAAACTCCTTCACTGCTCCTTATATCTTTTGTGACACGTTCACCCGCCTGATAAAGCATTTCGAGTGAAAACAAAAACGGTACACAATTGAATTATTGCAATAATTAATGACAACATCTGCTTAGTGGCACCACAATTGACCTTGTTCATTTCGATGGTCTCTATAAGAAAATAAGTCGATTTTTTTTTGCCAGGAATACAGTACACGGTTACGTTGGACTTGACATTTTAGAGTAATATTCAGATTTATTAATCCATCAACATTCTTAAGATTCTCGAGAACAAAGGTTCGACTGTAATAATATTTTTTTTTTCCTCGTTGCGCTTTACAGAAATTGTACGTGAATTTACTTGTGACGTCAGGGACCACAGAATTAGTAATGCGAAAGCTTCTGTGTTCGACTCCCACTCCTGCTGTCGTATGTTTCCAGAAACATATTTTGCATGGATGGACCCAGAAAGGAGACCCTGTCTACGCTATAAATGGGTAAATCAGGGTAAAACACCACGGCCGGAGGTGCCGCTCATTCTGCGTTTCACGCAATGCAGGAGGTGAGCAACTCGGGTCATTTATTTTGTCCCCCCTGTGGTTTCAGATGAAGTCTGCGAGTGCAACCTGAGTCACGGCCGCTGCGACGACAACGGAGAGTGCAGGTGAGAGCGGCGGACAGTGTTCATATTCACACATATTTATAGAATGAAACGGTCCTACCGAAAAATGTCAGTGTTTGTAAGGGTCGGGCGCCCCCCTGTGTCCCATTCCGCTTCGCGTTTCAAAGCATAATGTCAGTAGCTGGCGACGGCTCACAAATCTGAACTGTAGTATCTTATACTCCTGTATTGTAGAGGTGGGGGGGCACAGCTAGGAGCAATAAACACGTGTCCTAGTGGTGGCTATTTATCATCTGGCTATAATCTCCCTCCTGCTGTATCTTTGAGCAGGATACCTGCCCTGAGCTGCTGAAATGCGAATTAGCCGTGTGAACAACTACATGATTTTTAATGTAAATTACCATGGACAGACATGTCAGCACAATAAATGTTAGTATTATTAGATAAAGGACTATTCAAGTTTTATGATTGAGAGATGAGCTAAAATAACTTGCTCATTTAAAGCATAAATTAAAAACATCAGATAGTTAAAGACGTTTTGAATGGCGGCAAGCAGGACCGGCTTCTGGTTACACAGAGTGCAGAGGGTGAGCTGTCGGTGCTGTTTCAGGTGTGACCCGGGCTGGGAGGGACCTCAGTGTGAGGACTGCGCACCTAAACCGGGCTGTGTGCACGGCTCCTGCCATCAGCCCTGGCAGTGCATATGCGAGAGTGGCTGGGCTGGACGCTTCTGTGACAAAGGCAAGGTCCAGTTGTGCATTCTGCTTGCAATACATGTCATGTTTCTGTACCATCACTAACAATATTTCAAACAGTGTTAAAGTTTTTGGTGACTACAATATATTTTAAAAAGGGAGTATAAACAGGGTGGCACGGCAGTGTGGGGAAGGGTACTGCCGCCTCACAGCAACTGGCTGGTAGGACATGGGTTCCTTCCAGGTGCATCAGTTACTTCGCACAGTCCAAAGACATGTTTCAAAATTAACTGGTCACTGTAAATTGCATGCGCATGTCTGAGTGACTGTGTATGGTTGCCCTGAGATAAACTGGCATGACATCCAGGGTGTAGTTTCATAGCCTAGTGCCCTGTGATTCCAGGATTGCTTCTGGAGTGCTGTAACCTTGACCAGGATAAAGTGGTTAAGAATAACAGATGAATAAGTATAAATAAAAGTGAAAACATTTATTATGACAGTGGGGAAACTCATAAAAACAGTGCACTTCTATTTTAAAACCAAATGGCTAATAGCATTAGTTTACAATGGTGGGACAATATTAAGACTTTTTTGTCTTAATATTCATGTGTCATGGTTTGTGTGTCCAGACATTTATGTGTGCGCTAGTGAGCAGCCCTGCCAGAATGGAGCCACCTGTGTCACCAACAACTTGGGTGAATACAGCTGCATCTGCCCAGAGGGCTTCCGTGGGAGAGACTGCGAGCTGAAGGTGGGCCCCTGTGAGAAGAAAAGGTGAGACCAGGTGACCTACACTGTCATTGCTCATTCTGTGGACAGGGGTCTCTGAGCTGTCTCCTGGGATACTCTTGCACTAGTACTAAGTGTGCATTTGGGATGCTGGTCCTTACACTGTGGGCCTCGGGTCACTGTCACAGATCTAAAGGCTGCTGCTGTCAATGTTCAACCCCTCTGTAACTGAGCTGTCTGATCTCAGTGGGACAACAATCTGAACTCTACCTGCTTTTACAATATAACCAAGTCTCACAATCTTACATTATTCCATTTTCATCTCTTTAAGGTATAAATCCAAAGATGTGAAATTAGAATCTCCTAAAAAGCTAATTTGGGCTAAGTAAGCTACAATAGACCCACAGTACCAGTTCCACAGTTACTGAGAAGTCAGATAAATTATCCCAGAACTGGATTCAAAGCACAGATCTGTGCCTGTTTTGCCTGCTGTTCAGCTAGTGGCTTTTCTGCTCCAAAGGCCCCTCTGACAGCTACAATACAATGGACAGTACAGGCTGGCACATCTAGGCAGTGATGTCCACTTCAAAGGGCTCATTACCAGTCCCTGTGGGTACCACCAGCCCCCCGCCTGGGGTCTGTAAGTACCAAGGGCAGAGGGTTGTTGCCACGGAAACCTAAGAACTGGCAGGATATCAGCTGTGGGCTGTGTTGAAAGGAATGTTGATCATTTAAAAAAAAAGTGTAAAAATATTCATCACAGGAATGCCTTAACTAATGTGATAGACGAGTTCAATCTGTTGGCATTTTAAAACCATACAAAAGCTAATACTTTTGGATGCTGCGTTGTATCCAAAGCATTCTTTGTGTAAAATACAACAAATTAACGTAAAGCCACACATCTGTGTAAACTGGGTTAAATAATGCAACACATCTGATAATTTAGTTCCAGTAATTAACAGATATTCAGAACTGAAGCTACTGTAGAGCTGTGTCTTTTATTGCTGGATATTTACTGAAGCACTTGCCTGGTTCAAAGCATGCACCAGAAGTCCCTTCCTGTATTAGCAGCTGAGCACTTAACCATGACATCACCAGTCCTTCCAGTGCCAAGAGCTGTTTAAGCTTTAACTGTCACAGTTGCTTATTTATTACAAGTTAGAAATGTTTAAATTCCTTTTCTCTGTACAAAGGTCACCATGTAAGAATGGCGGGCTGTGTGAAGACAACAATGGCTATGCCACTGAGCTGTCGTGCCGCTGTCTGGCCGGGTTTGCCGGGCCACGCTGTGAGGTGGACGTGGACGATTGCCTTATGCGGCCCTGTGCCAATGGCGCTACGTGCCTGGATGGCGTCAACCGTTTTTCCTGCATTTGCCCTACTGGTTTCACTGGCCGCTTCTGCACAGTCAACATGGATGATTGTTCTAGTCGACCATGTTTAAATGGGGGGCGCTGCCTGGACCGAGTCAACACGTTCCTCTGCCTCTGCCCACCAGGTTTTGGGGGCAAGACCTGTGAAATGCCTTTCAGAAAGTTGGATCCTGGGACCCACCTGCCCACCTGGAGTTCTTATGGGTGGAGCAGGAACGATGGCTGGGTCACTCCACCTCGGGCCCACTTCACCACTGCGGCCAGTGGCGCGCAGGGGATCACAGCAAGTAGTGGTGGGCACCTGCTGAAGATCTCAGTGAAGGAAGTAGTGACCCAGCAGGGCCCAGCACTGACAGAAGTGCAGCTCATCACTGTGCTGGTGCTAGGAGGAATGACTGTGGCTGTGATGGGACTCACAGCTGTTATTGTGCTGAAGGGCCACTTGCGGGACCGTTCTGCTCAATGTGGCCCACGACCTGCCCACCTTGTACCTGCAGAGCAGGAAGTCAACATCAGCTTCCTACACAGCCCAGCACCACAAATGGAAAAGAAGCAGCTCAATACTGACATAATTTAGCTCACAGTTGTTGTGATGCACTAATGTGGACTGCTTGTTCCTTCAAGAAGGAAGGCCACAGCCCTCTCTGACTGACCAACCGGCCAGTGGCTGCACACAGAGAGGACAACATTACAGAGAATGTGTGCTGTGAGCTTGTACTTGGGAACATGCCCAGACACAACAACCCGTAAACAGGAGCAGGACCCTAAAGGGTTGGGGCATTTGCTTGAGAGCTGGTAAGCTAAATGTAACACACTTCCTCTTTTTAACCATTTAAAAAAAAAAAGCACTGGAAACTAGATGATCTGCAAATTACATACTACAACATCTTGTTTCATAACAAGATTCAAGAGGAGTTTCCAAAAAACTAGTCTCCGAAAGCCAAGATGATGTCAGGAAGTGGCTAGTTGGTCATCTCAGCAGGATCATAATATAACTAGAAATGTCTGTGATCTTTTGATCAAGAACTTAAAATAGAACCACAGGAAGTACCTTATCGTACAGTGAAATTTTCTATGAACATTTTGCCAGATGCCAGTTTAAATCCTGATTTATACTAGATGGTGATTTTTTCCCCCGATTTAAATCCCATCCATAATATATATAGTGAATTTTGTATTGTATTCAGCTTATAATTTAACAAACCATTATTTTTATACAGGTTTTAATGCCTACTTCTCATTATTGGAAATTATGTATGCTATATATGTTCAGTATGTATGGACTGGCAACACTGAAATATACAATTTTTTTTTCTACAGCAATAGTGTACATGTAAACGTTATCGCTGCCTTTCATTGTGAATTGGTGTACTGTATTTAAAGCTGGAAATGTAATTTATTCTTGTAATTTATTTGTGAGACATATACATGGTATATACTGCAATGTATCCTATTTTTGATACTGAAAGCATTACATTAAAGCTGTGAACTGTCCAACACCATCTGTGTCCAGTAATCAGAAATGTAATTCTAATTCAAAGAAACAGTTCAGATAAAGAAAACTGATCTACATGGAGGAGGTGTCTGAGACAAGCTGCTTCACGCTACACTGTCTAGAATTATTATAAAGTCCTTAAGCTCTGGAACACATATCTCAGCTTATCTTGCACAGTATCGAAGATTTTGCTTGATCACTTATTTTCTGGGTGTAAAACCTGAGCTACTCATCACCTCCAGCCCAGCACTATATATACAGCCAGGGAAAGATCGACTTCTTAGTGCAGCATAACATAACCAAATGCATTCAGATCTGATCATGCGACCTGTGCCCTTTTTTATTTCCATTTTACTTTATTAGTGACAGTTGGCACACAGCCTCACTGTTACTTCCCATTTGCAGCCTGTCCTTTATTACAAGTATTTTCATACTTCATTTGCTGTAACTTAACCAGCAGGCTGCACTCATTCAAGTCCTACAGCTGTAGCCCTCAACATTAGAGGGTCTTCAGGATGCATGAATGGGACTTTAGTGGTGCTTTGGTTATTTTCTGTCAACAAATACATCCAAAATGTTGCTCAATCGCTCATTAACAGTATAAAGCTGCATAATGATGCTAACTATCTCAAATATGTGAAATAGCAGGGCCTCCTCCAGAGACCTGAATTTGTCTTTAAAACTGCCAGTTACCATAACTTGAAGAAGCAGTTAAACCAAAATTTTCCCAATACCCCAGTCATATTTCAATATTTTATCAAACCAGAATCTTTCCCTGAAATAGTGCTACTAAAAAGAAGCTGATTGGAGACTCAATACTCACATGTAAACAAGGGTGTTGTTAATTGTCCTCCTGGACATAATTAAATAAGCTTGAAGCTACAGATTAAAAGTTTCTAAAAAATGTAATTTAGTCTGATACATTTTTAATTTTCAATTATCTTAATGTTACAGTCCAAAGTACCCCTGTGCTGCATTATGCCAAGAAGTTCTGTAGAAGCCAATGATTAAACTTCTAAGCAGCCTGGGGAACAAAGGAAATAACCTTTACCACAGACATTTTTGAAACGGACTTTCAGTACAGTCACAACAGTAAGGAAAACATTTAAACTTCAAATCAAATTTAAATATTTTAAAGAACGACACAAGGACAGAGATTATCTGCAGCTTCTGTAAATACCTGGATTTACTGCAAGTTCAGAGTAGATACTGGAGAACTGACAATATGATCTGTGACAAAAACTGTGGAAAAAGACACGCAACAGAAGCTATTCTGTACAACTAACACTGTGACACAGGCACACAACCTCAGGCAGCCCTACCTGTCAAGACTTCTCCCCCAGTACTATCCTCGCAACCTCTCTGCTACAAACCCAGAGGTTTTGCTCGACCACTTATTTCCTGGGTCTGAAATCCTACCTGCTCATCATCTCCAGCCCAGCGCTATACATACAGCCAGGGAATGAGCACCAATACCAGAAATAACTGAAACACGACTCCTACCTTCCTGTGGGAAAGAGCCAGCTGACAGCCCTCACACTGCAGGGAACGAAATGCAGCCACAGTGACAGATGCCACAGACTTAGTGCAGGCAAAAAGGGCAAATTTCTTACAGCGAGTTAATCAACACAAATCACACAAGATACTGAGAAAAATACCACCAGTGCCTGTCCACAGACTAGGTCTCCATCATTTCCCTTTTTTCCTGCATTTTCCTCATTCCAGAAAACACTGAAAACTATTATAAACAATTTATTATGGTTTCCATTAACTTTGAAAAGATATTAGCATATAAAAAAATGAGATCATTTTATAGACAGTAGCCTGCAACCAGAAAATTTAACAGTCCGATATTTATGAAAGACATCATGTGGTGTCTGAATCCTCGCAGTCAAACAGTGGAACTGAAAGTACTGAAGTAGGTGTCCAGGACTGTTTCCACCTCATCCTCAGCGTAGTCACGCACTTGGACGAATGAGTTTGGAGATCCATCATCAGCTCCCCGTATCATAGCAGAAAGGACTGGAAACAAAGATGGCATCAGGACACTGTAAGTGTGGAATTGTCAACAAACCCAAAGCAAATAGCTTCTGTTATAGGTACTGGCTTATATTGTTACTATTTCCTCCTGGAGGTTGAACTGGTAACCTCTGGGTTATGGATTCATGACTACTTCACCATCTGCTGTCCTTAGCTGCATGGGCATTAGAACGAAAAACAAATCTCCATGATGAAAGTTGTCCAGTAAGTCCCAGGAACCACACTGCTCTTCAGTTAACACATAACTAACCTGTTTAAAATCTCTAATATTAATACAGTTCAATCTATTGCCCCAGTGACTGTGGCTTAAAAAAGTCAGCACTGTAAGCACAGGTTTGCCAAGCATTTCCATTGCCATTTATTTCTTAGCTATAAAAACTTGTAAAAGTGAACTGCTTTATGGTAACAATGGTCATGACCACATACATATCTAATAGCTGTTTCATTGTGTAATGAAGCCATTTAAAAAGCACAGTTTGAACAAGAGGCACATTGATGAGAGAGGGGGTTATCACCCCCTCCCCCCCACAGCCAGCTGCTCAGGTAGAGGCCACTACCTTGTCCAGAGGAAGGACGAAACAGGCACAGAATCTTCTTCTGCATGTCAACAGCACGGCCCACCTCATATCCAACACCCAGCGATGGCTGAGTCACCTCGGCAACAACAACTGAAAGACACAACGTTCTTCACTAGAGGAATACGAACCAAAACTAGTTGCAAACTTTCATCTTTTGACGGCTTGCAATATAAAACCCAATTTACATACTTTATAAGTTCCATATTTTACAAATAAAGTTTGGGACTGAGCATCACAAGGGTCCAACAGCAGTTCCTATTCTAGGACTAGAAGGTGCATCTTCTTGGTCTCATTTAGTCTCTTACTCAGACCACCACAGAAAAGTGGCAGGCTTAAAGGTTTGAAGGGGTCCACGCCGGTTCTGATATTCTGAACGCGGCTTTGAATAAATGGTCTCCATGTTTATAAGAGAAAGCAGGGATTTTACACATTTCACGGAAACGCAGCGAGCCGTTTGTGACTCAGGAGCGCAGTTTACTTTCCTCACTGAAATTAATTCCAGTTAACAGATTTTCAGGAAGGAGTCGCACCATTGAGGCTGGTGGCCGCGGACGGACAGACTCACCATCAGCCGTGTGCAGCCACTGCATGTCCCTGTCATGGATCGCCAGGTCCCCCTGCAACTCCACATCTTCTCCTGGGTAAAGAAACAACAGAGTGCAGGACACAGTAGACCCGCCCCACGCCGGCGGCAAATAGTTCACACAAAGTGAGGTCGCTCCCCTGCAGCGTTACCTCTCTCCGAAACGTCAGCGTGGCTCACGTGCTCCGTAAGGACCAAGCCGAATTCCTGCAGCTTGCGCACGATCCTCTGATAAATGGCCACGTCCTGACGGCCTCCGCGAATACTTCCACAAAAATACATACGCATGGCTGCTTTTAGGCCGTAAACTTACTCAAAGGCTTATGCAAAAGCCGAGAACTGGGAGTTTGTACGTTTTAAACAGCGTGCATTTCAATTTCCCTCCAAAACCGCCCTGAGTAAAACAGAGGAAAACTAGCGGCCAGTGAGAACAGCTTGTTTTTCTACACAGCGCCACCCCGCGGCAGCAATGCGCCAGCGTTAGGACAAAACATCTTGTGCAAACAGATGCAGGGGGATTCGAGAAGCATTAAACGCTTTCATAAATATATTACTCAAATGCTCAACATGTGCCCCTCGTGTCGCGATACTTGATACTATACTCCAATTCGTGTGGTGTGTGATACCGAAATGCTAGGATCCAGTTTAACATTTTCACCGTAACCTACTGTAATAATAATAATAATAAGAAGAAGAAGCTAGTAGTGTACATTATTTTGTAGACTACTGTCAAAGAGTAAATATTAAACAACAAGCTACACAAAGTTATTGCCTCTATACAATTTTATTGCTTTTTTGATGAAAATGGTTGAAGTTAGGATTGCTGCATGTAGACCTCCAGCTGAGTACTGGTGACGTATCACGAGGTGCGTGCCACATTGGACGTGAACGTTGATGACGTATGGCGTTCGACGTGGTCAAGCTACTTCCTGTAATACAGACAGCTGACAGCGAAGTGTGACGCTAGCAGATACTTATTCTAAATACGATAGAAAGACAGGTTTGAGGTAAGTCTTGTTGTCGTGGTATGGATGTTTATTTTTACGAAACATATTACCACAGTTTAATAGTATTTAATATAACTGTGCAGTTGTTTGTTTTTTTTAGCAGGCTACGTTGTTAGCAAGCATGCTAGCTGTGAGTGTACAGCCTATGGAGGCTGTGGGTAAATGGTACAGACGAATATATTCAGTCCCCTGAGACGTGCTGTAAAATATTTACTGGGCTGCCGCTGTGCTGCAGGTTACTTCCCTGGGCTGCAGCGGGTCTGGCGGCCGTGGATGGAAGTGCAGCGAGCGGGGGAAATGGGTCCTGAAAGAGTATTACCGAACTCCGAGGAGGAGCTGGGCCAGGAGCGGCTGTCGGACGGTGGGCTTTCCGAGGTCGGCGGAGAGTGGAGTGGAGAAGATGGGGAGGAAGACGACGGAGGCCTGGGAGAGGACACAGACGGCGAAGGGGGCGGTTACTATTACCAGCCTCTGAATCAAGATCCGGACGGACTGACCGCTTCGGCCCAGCTCGACCAGCCGGAGGAGATAGGGAGTCACGCCGAGCAGCTGCAGGACGTCCAGGAGAGGATAGAGGTAATGCTAATATTATTAAACTTTTTTTGCGCAACTTTTATTCAAGGCAACTGACAATGACCATGAACAATTATTTATTAGCTGATCTTTATCAAAAGCAACTTTAAATTATTGACTTGTGTATACAGTAGGATATTGAGTGTATTAGTTCAGGGTAAATACTTTCCTCAAGGGTACTGCAGCAGGAGAGGGCTTGACTGAACCTTCCCACTGCAAGTTGTTATCCCAACTTACCAACTACACCTGCTGCTGGGTTGGTGATACTGTAACGTGTGCAGTGAGGCCAGCAAAATTTTTATGGTTCCTTTTCCTGTGCCACTTTCAGTGAGCATTGGTGTAGGTTTCTGGTTGGGCCTATAAATCACTCAAATAATTAGTCAAAATTATGTAGCACCATTCTGAAGGGATTAAACAGGTGCTGTATTTTCCTTAGGTTATGTAACAATACCATTTGGTGGCCTGTGCCTTTCAGGCAATGGGTCTCTTTCTACCTGAGCCTCCTGGCCTGGATAGTGACGAGGAGGAGGACCCAGAGGCTGCAGCTGCCCAACGCAGCCGTGGCTCTATCCCAATGGATGCAGGTGAGCGTTCATCTCCAGCTGCACCATGGTCAAACCCACACCATAAAATTCCTTCTTCTGTCAAGCCTCTGTTGAATCAAACCAGATTCTTACAATTAAATTCACAATTGCTGAGCCAATGTAGTTTGAAAACATTTCTAATTCACTGTAACATATCACTTTATTTGCTTTATTACTGAACTTCATTTTCATTTATTAGCACCATTTATCTAACATGCTGCTTGTTCAGTCTTATTGTATTGAATAAATTTTTTTCTGCTTTTATTAATTGGCTTTAAGCCTAAAATTTAGTAAGAGTATGTGATGGGTTTTTTTTTTTTTTGGAACACTTGCACAAAAGAGAAACACCACCCCCTCTCTTTACAATAGATCATGTAGAGCTGGTAAAGAGGACCATGGCAGCAGTGAACCTCCCCACACTGGGCATCCCTGCTTGGGCTAAGGAGATTTCCGATGACCAATGGAAGGACATGGTCCAAAGGACCCTCCAGTCCAGGCAGAGCTCGGCTGCCTTGAGGCTGGAACGCAAGTGAACCAGTTTCTTGGGCAAAGTTAATTGTATTTGACCTACAACCTGACGCTGTATCAGCACCATTTACGTATGTGAATATTGTCTGGCCCAATTCCTTCTATATGTCAGTCTGTAACTGAATCTACCATAATTTCTGTCCATTTAATTTATGATGAGTGCTGATTAGATCAGGTTAGAGAAATAAATTCCTTGATGTTGACTTGCACACTTTAAATTCCCTTTAACAGGCATGTATCGTTGAGAAAATTCAGATACAACCTTCTGACAATGAGAAAACTGAGTAACTGGACATAATACATGGTTTTTATGTCTGCAGGTCAGCTGACTTGTCACAGCAGGGTTTTTTTTTAAGGAGCTGACTACTAACATCAAAAGCATTCCATGTTCTCATGTCAGCAGCTTCCAACCTCCTGTTCTTGGGTTTTTTCCCCCTCTTTAAATGTACAGTTCCCTTTTTGTTCAATTTGAGTTTATTGCTGCACAGTCCCTGAGCTACTGCCCTGGGGGTGTTCTATTCATTGACTTATATAGTGTTAGAAAGGTAGTAGTTTAAACATGAAGAGCTCAAGGAGAAAGGGTGGTAAAAAGTTAGCTATATTAGAAAGTTAAAAATGAATAGCAAACAAGTATCAATGAACCACTGTGGGTCTGTACATTACACAATAGACATTACAGACCATGCAAACAAGTCCTACATGGTTTGACACCAGTTGTGTAATGTACAAATCCTCTACATTTTTCCAGTCCACATCCATCTGGGTTGATAACTTCTGCTTTTCTTTCAAGAGTTTTTTTTATTTTGTTCTGTACATACATGAACATCTGTACAAAATGACATTTCATACTATGTAATGGTCTACCTAATTAAAGTACAACATATGTACATATGACCTGGAAAGCAGCGTAACAGTGTCAGAACTGATAAGCAGGAACCAGGATGGAGGGGGGGGAAGCAGGGTGTTAGAGACCCTTTCCATTAAATGCTTCTCTCATATCCAGCTGTTGAGCAAAGTGAACCTCCCATCAGCAGCCCACCTGAAGAAAGTACCACATTAGCAACTGCAATGAACAAAGCAAAGGGGAAGACCTGTTAATCTGTGGGGTAGTACAAGCAACAGGCTCCAGCAGCAACGTACGGTCCAAGTGTAATCACGCCTGTTTAGATGGAGGGGGCAGGAACTGTAGACTGGTCCTATTTAAAAATTATTACAAACAGGTCAAGTTTTACACTCCCACATTTCCCCAAGATAAGAAAGCTGATGTGTTAAACCATATGAACACAAAATACTTTTAGATTTTTGAAAATGAGTTACACAGTTTCAATTCCAATTCAAAATCATGTTCTTTTGAGGGTATGAAAACACTAATTTAGTTTTACGTCTGTGTGATTGAGAGGTTGGTCACTTTGTCCTACAGTGGATTAAGACAACTTTCCCACCTCAGGAATGATCAGAAAGTGACAAAAAAAAAAAAAAAATACAGAGGAGCCATACCTGGCAACAAAATGGGAGGAGGTCTCTAGGTCTAAAGTTCATGAATGGAAGGTAAGGGTGTGTGGCTGAAGGATTAGATGGGGTGTGCAACCCTAAGCAATATACATACAATATACAGTACACAAATATTTGCAACAACAACTGCAGGCTTTCATTTTTCCCCATATAATGATCCTGAATATTAAGCAAGTACTTTTTCTGTATATAGTCCTAACAGGAGGATTGTATAGCGCTCTTCCATACACCAATGCATGTTTATTTCTTTTTTAAATATTGCTTAGGCGCTTCAAAGAAATTTGTAGATCACAATCTATGACAGAGACTAAATAAACCAAGCGGGTTTTAAGGAGGGGTAGGGGGGTAATTGAGTAGAGATTCCCTAAATCCTCAGAACCACAGTTACATTGTCCTTCCCAAAACACAAGGCAGTCTCAAACAAGAATGCATTTTTTTTTTCCAAAGAAAATTAAAAAAGAGGGTACAGGGGACCCAAAGGGAGGATGTCAGAATTGACAGCTTGTCAATAATTAGACACATAAAATGTTTTATAATCATGAACCAGGATTAAAAAAACAAATTACAGAAAAAGGGTAAACAAAGGAGCTATAACTAAAGCTGCAATGGTCTCCCTAGTCATCCAGAATGAAGTAGAGGTGGCCATGAACAGCACTCAGACACAGTCCAGTGCTAGACAAGTCTGGAATCTATCTGCTACTGTAACTGATATAACCAGAGAAATAGAAACAAATAACATTGTTCTCCTTTTAATGTTTTCAAATGTAAAATAGTAGGCCATTTCTATACTTTATATCATGGGTAAATATACTTAACTTTTCTGGCTGTGCACTCTAGTGTAATTCAGTGACAACTGACAAACAACTTGGGGGATTAAAAAAAAACTGACTTCTTTCAAATGAATAACAGTGTAAGCACACAGACTGAGTTGCTATGAAAAACAATAGGTGACAGAGCAGGTCATGGTCAAAGATCTGGTCTCAGGACAGCAGTGGGATAATGAGAAATGTAGACAAAAGCCAACCTCATATGCCACTCTGAGAAAGAGGCACTGACAATGAGACTACTACTGATGTGTGAGGACTCTGGAAAGACATCATTTGGTAGGGCTCACAGGTGACACATCCACCATGCCAGGGCTCTGCTGCGCTACAGAAGTACAGCAGAAAAGTGGAAACATCACTGATCTCTTACTGAAAACCAGAGCAACTGCTGGCATACGTGAGGTATATAACTAAACACTACAAGGCATTTCCTCAAGCCCTAGCAATAGGAATCACAGTGAGGAATGCCACTGAAGAAGACTGTATATTAACATGGCCACCAAAACATACAGGCTATAGTAAAGAAAAGCCCTGGTCTTGTAGCATTCTTATTAACACAGATAATGCCCCAGCAACCTAATTCTGTCACACTGCGTGTACCCAGTGCTAGTCAAAAATACCAATGATTCCTTGAATGCAGCTTTAACAAAATAAACTGTGCCAAAATAGGGGCTTCTTTCTAAACCTCCAATGATACAACAAAACACATATAGACATGCTGACCAGCTTGGAAAAACAAAGCCTGGATATAAACTGTGTCATCAGAGCCCAAGTCTCCATCTGGTGTCAACCCCTTGTAGATTTCAAATATCATTCTTACAGCATATACCTATCACAGTTTCAGCTTTAGTTGTCCAAGTATGTACACGAGGCAATTCAACAAAAAAGGCCATACTTTATCAAGGATGAGGAAAAACAAGCAATGAAAAGCTGTTATAAAGAGGAACCACTGATTAAATACTAACCTTTCTGCAGTGAGATAAGTAATTCTTTAAAAAGTGAAAGCAAAAACATAACCAGGGCTTTTCATCTGCTCTATTATATTGACTACATTACCTGGCTATCTTGAAGAAAATTTTGACATGATGGCTCCAATACTTTAGCAAGCTTACTTTATAACTATCACTTTATAAGCACTGTATTCAAAATACCTTTGTTTTTAATGAGACCCCAATCAAAATATAACAAGCTTGCTCCTTCTCTCTTCCCATATACCTTTTTCTAACATAGTTCAATTACCTCTGTCAGATGATCCTATAAGTTCAGACAGGAAAATAAATCACTGTGGCTACAAAGCTACTACAGTTTATGCTGGCCTGAACTCACTGTCACCAGTCAGAAATGCTGACAAAGCAGGTTCAGTTGAATGCAGGAAATGACGACAGAGAAGGAAAAACTAAAACATGCTTGACTGAGGGGCAGAGCTCAGTTTACTACTGTGCTGTGACCCTTGGCCTGCTCTCCCTGCTGACTGTTGTGTGTCTCTTTATCTGCATGCTCTGGACTGATCCCTGTGCTGGTGAAGGTCTATGCAAATGGGATTCTCCGGCAGGGTTGGAAGAAAGGACGGGGTGGGGTAGTTACGGGACTGTGATAAGGAAGAGGAGAGTGTACAGCAGGCAACTTTGGGATGGCAGAGAGGGTGTGAACCAGGTGCAAAGGATGACACTGCTCTCAGGTCAGAGGGCCTCCTGGTTGGCCGTCAAGTACTCCTCTGCCCGCTTGTGTGCCTCCAGGGCCTTTATAGTGTACACGTCCTGGGGAAGCTCTGACTTCCGCCGCATTAACACTTTGTCCTTCTTCATCTCCTTCATCCCCTGCAGGCAGAAAGTACCGTTTACAAGTAAGGGCTCAACATTTCACTAAAACAAGGCTTGCATTTTACCGCTTGATTACTGACTGTGACATCAGCTGCAATTGTGTGAATTTTAAATGATTTTAGTATTAGTAGCCCTAGGAGTAAGTCTAAATGGCACTCAACAGCCAATAGACATATTTCTCCAATAAAAGTTTCAGCTGTATAAACATTTTAAATAAATTGCTACCACAGAAACAAATTAATAGTTAGTGAAGGTCAGATTCTGTACTAATGTATTCGATCAAAGAGTCCACAGCCTTTATCATCACTCAGTATTCCTAGTCTGCTGTCTGGTGATCTGTCAGGTCTCATTCCAATCCTGACCCTCTTTCAAAGACATACTGCTGTCCCGTCTCTGAGGGGACTGCTAGTTGTCCATGGAGAGGTTGTTCGATCCAGCTCACAGCAGCCAAACCAACTGTCACCATACGGCCCGTGTTTGGCTACTGCTACCTGGACCAGAATTCGCATAACCTCTTAAGTAGGCATTTTTATTGTGTTTTTTTCTTTATAATTAAAAACAATGATTTTTCTTCTTGTTCCCTATGCCTTATCTTTCAGAGATATCACTTGTCTTGAAGATTTGTGCTTGTGTTTTAACTTGGAATTTATATATAAGTACAGATTTCAAACTTGTTCTCAAACCACATTTACTAGCCACTTTATGAGATACACCAAGGTACAAACAGTTGGGACCCAGTCCACAAGAGCACAAATTCACTAATAAGGTGCCGAACATATCAATTAGGGTCTTGATCCTGGTCTATGCTGTGAAGGCGCTCATGTCTGTGGAAGTATATTGTGAACTTTGCGACTTGACACATTATCCCGCTTGAAGCATTAGCTTGAGAAGGGCTACATTAGCCATGAAGATGCACATGGTCAGTGCCAATGTTTTGGTACTTTGTGGCATTCAAAAGATGGTGACTGTAGAAAGAACACATTTCCACAACATTACACCACCACTGCCAGCCTGTACTGTTGACACCAGTAAGGATGGTTTCATGGATTCATTTTTTATACACCAATTTGACCTGGACATCACCAACAGAAATGTTTTCTGACTCTTTTGGTAAGTACATGTTCACTGGAATCTCAGAGTCTGACCATTCTCCTCCGACCCCTCTCATTAACAAGGCGTTTTCACTCACAGAAGTGCCATGTTTTGTTGATTCAATGATGCAGTGCAATGCCACATTCCACGTGTTGCAGTTTGAGAGTTTTTACTTAACGTGTCTAATACCAACAATCATGCTATGTTTAAAATTGCTTAGATGACACTTCTTGCTAATTTTAATGATTAGTATGGCAGTACATGAACACGATTCTCTTTAAAAGAGCAGACTTTGTATTAATGAGCAGGTGTACTGAAAAAAGTAGCTGATGAATGCATATTTATCAGTTTTTGGCAAGTGAATGCAATTGCATCTACTGAGCTACCAAGGCAAAGACAAAAGAATCAGTCTTACTTGTGTGGCTTCACTCTCCACAGTCTTCTTCAGCAACTGTATGTCCTCAGCAGTAGGTGTCTCGGTCTCCATAGAATATGGAGGAAGTCCCCCAAGGCTCTCACTGTACATCATGTACTAAATGGATACAAATATCAGATTTCTCAGATTCCAAATTCACACATAATCAGGAGGAGGACATGGACCAGAATTCAACCTTAAAGTAGAGCAAAAATGAAGCACTTTGACCCAGGCTACAGTGCGTTATGAACCTTGGATCCTTGAGTTCAACTGTTTTTTTACTGTAAAATTAGATCCAGATCTACTTAGTAAAGATTTTTAAATAAGTCGTAAATAATGTTTGATGTTTGTATCAATGATATGCGGCAAAAACACTGCAGCGTCAACTAGAACAACAACTAAAGGTGGGCAGAAATCATTCACAACCACTAAGACATGCACTAGTAGAGTAATTAATTAGCTCTGATCATAGGTATTTGTTGATACCTACTGATATTTGAGAAATTTATAAAATTTTATAAGTTTTCATTCGATCTCAACAACAATGAACATTAAGCTGGCTTTGTTTAAGTATTAAATAAACTAGAGGAAGACAATCAAAAATAAAGCCAAACCTCTTCTTGGGAGTGAAGCCCAGGCTGCAGAGAAGGGTAGATTTTTGAACTCTAAAAATAAAAAACAAAAAACAACAACCAGTTCATATACAAATCTTGTACAGCAACGTTCAAATCACACAATGACCCTTTCACGTTGCACTTTGCAACACAGAAGTCTGCCGTAATATACAAAAACATTTGATTCTTACAGAATCGAATGTACTTATAATACAAAAACTCATTTCCACAATATGTAAATTAACTGAAGATGGAATGTCTTTTCGTGTGGTCGTTGTTAGGGCTGAAAATTTCTGTCAAGTTGTTGAATATATACTTGAAATATTTAAAGTTATGGAGTTCAACATGTCTATTTTTACATTCACATTATGATATCTTTCCTCCTAACTTGGGTGCTTTGAGTGAACCTGAAGAGAAAGAGAAAGATTCCATCAGGGTATTTCTGCCATGAAGAAAAGGTACTGTGTATAGGATGATGGTCACCAAATGCATTGGTAGACTGTTCCTCATTAGACAAGTCCGAGAATCCAGTTACAAACAAAGGGCTTCTAGAAAGGGTTTTTAAAAATGTGAGCAATACTAACAATTTCATACTTGTAATCACATGTTAATACATTTGACATGAGAGCTTTTTTTTAAACGTTGCATTTATATTATGCATATTTGAATTAGTTACAGGACATGCATACTCTCAGCACTGGTACATAGCTCATGCAATATATATGATTTTTAAATTTGCTTTTTTGATTTTACAAACTATATTTTCATTACAGAAAAAAACAGTAGGTGATAGAATGTTTTCTATTTGTTTTTGTCCTCCAGCAAGACAAAGTTTACATGTTAAAAGTTTAAAATCAGTAATACTTATTGAAGTCTTCACTCTGAGGAAAGAGAACCATTCCTTCATGTTAAGTAACCCCTACAGAGAGGGTTACAGAAACCACAAGAGGATGAACCTGATAATTAAATCTGTCTAACACAAAAATCTAGAATCAGTTAATTACAGTACAACTTTCTGTGAATGCTGATTTACAGATAAAAGTTACTGAATAAATTCCTAGTGAGTCACCACCATTCCTATTGGGCTGTGCTCAACACCTGCATATGAGCTATTAGCAAAAATGGGTCCCAAGGGACAGCAAGATCAATATTAGGATTGTTTAATAAGGACATTTCGTCTATATTCTTAGTAACACTACGATACCAAACAACCACAGACAAAACCTTAGACAATGACACATATCCATAGATAACCTATGGGAAACTCGAGGTAAAATGATTGTCTTGCTTTGACAAAACCTTTAAATTTTGACACCCCTACCTGAGGGTTCTGCTTTGCCAGCTCCTCGATCTTGTGCCAGATCTCTTCCCGCTCCTTCAACTTGTACTTTTCTCTGCAACCCAAGTAACACATTATTGTAGAGTAACATATCTTATCATATAAATCATGCAGATGGGACAGATCTACCCTTTGAGAGTAGAGGTGAAGGGTAGAGATGGTGAGTCTCTTACTTTTGCTTTTCTGCTTTGTACTGCTGTGTGCAGTCATCAAATAGCTTCTGGTTCATTTCCATAAAGAGCTTCAGAGCATTGTAGATCAAACCATGTATTGTCCTGGCAAACCAATTTAATTCACACACACACACACACACACACACACACAAAATATCAGTCCAACATAACTGGCTGAAGCACAGCAGATGAAATTAAATGCAAAATGAATGGGGCCTGCTTTTACAGGGTATTGGGGTACAACAGAATATAGAATTACAGTAAAACCATGAAGCCATACTTGTTCCAGTGGCTCTTGGAGTTCTTGTAGAGAGCTGGAAACATTATGGGCAGGATCTTGACTGCATTGTCACTTATCAAACTCATGATGTACTCGTTGTTCCAGTAATAAAGTGCCCTCTCGGCTACCTGAAACACAGAGGCAGCAATTCCTCACTCTGGTAATTATAAGTGCTCCTTCAGCTGTCTCTTACAAGTCAGAGGAAAATACAACATACTTGTATGGCTTGTCAACACTATGTAGACTATTGCAAAAGACATTTTGGAATTTTCAAATCACATGTGAATCAAACTATCTCATGTACAGCCTACCTGGAAGTGAGGGCTAGACACACACTTGGCCAGCTGGCGGAACAGTGGTTCCATGACTTTGACAAACTCTGAGGGTTCAATGACATCCAGGATCTCCTCCAACTCATTCAGAAACATGACTTCCTTTGGGCTATGAGTCTTGGGCCAGAACTTCAGCAGACCCATGATTACCTGGGGGAGATGTGGAGAGGCTGTGGTGTCAAAATAATCATTTAAACAAAGAAAAATCACATAAAATTCTACCTTTTGTAAAAAGTGATGTGACGAATTTACAAAAATTACGATGTACATTGAAGGCACACAAAAAATCCCACATCCAGTGTGGCTTCTAACTTACTGGTTCTGTCAAGCTACTGTCTTTTTCCAAGAACTGTACCACACAGTAGGCCAGCTACAGAAAAGGATGGAACAGAAGAGGGAAAAAAAAAAAACAATAAAAAAAGATTCTAGCACAACATAATAAAGCCACATGACTGCAGAACAATTAAGCGCTCAAGTGTGCAGGCCTGGCACTACCTGTGGGTGGTACACACTCAGGGACTTCACTTTGTGCAATGGAAGCAGGACTCGTATTAGGAACATCTTATGCTCCTCTTTCAGTGGAAGCGCAAAGCCATTGATGATGCTGCATGAGAATGTGTGGGGGGGAAAGACCTCTGATAAAAGTGTAATGTCCAAAAGACCTCAGTTACAGAATCAGAACAACCATCTTCTTCCAGATGCACCACTTCCAGCCACAAATTAAAAAATACTGACCTTCCTAAAATTTCTAAAAGCTCTGCAATGCCATTATGATGCTCAGTTTCATATATAAACCTGTAACAAGAGAAAACAATAAATAATAACTAGAGAGGAAAAAACATCTACCTTTGGAATAAGCAGTAGAATGTCAGGCAAATAGGCAGCGCTCACCTGTAAAATATGTTGTTGATCTGTCGCCTGATGTAGGCCCTTAGCCCCAAAAACTTGCCATAGATCCTGTGGAGGATGGTCTTGAGGAAGTCCCGCTCCCGGGGGTCTTCGCTGTCAAACAATTCCAGGAGCTGTGAGGCAAAGTGGGAATGGGTGGTTAAGCTCAGCCACCAGAGCCATACAAACATTAATTGTTTACCTTGCCAAGGGACACTACTTGGTGCATAAATTTGTAGAACAGCGAAGAAATCAAAGGATTTCAATCATGGGCTTATTGAATGAAACGAAACAAATAATATATCCGCACACTTTGTGATGGTTTACTGGTTTCCAATTTATCCAGCAGTGAGAGTACAACTATGGCTTTTACATCACAAAGTGCCTGTCATGAGTCACAGTTAGGTGTGAATATGAGAAAAGATACTGGTTTGTGGCAAGGATACAGAGGGTACAAAAATTGCTGGTTTGCAAATTGTTCCTCCAAAGGTCTATCTTAATCTATTAGAGCAAGTACTTAAAACAAAATTAACTCTCAACCAATCTGTGCTATTCTGTCCAGCAGGGAATCAGACAACTTGTAGTATGAAAAGGAACTGGTAACGGAGATGTGCAACACAAGAGCACATTTTCTTTTGAAGCTGTGTGTTTCTGAGAAAGGTCAAGGAAAAAAAAATGTGGTTAGTGTCTGGTTTAGGAGAAACTGGTTTTATGACATTATCCAGAGTCTTGCAGTATCCACTCAGAACATTAATAGTATAAAGTGCAAAATATCTGTTTTAATATTCACAGAACTACCTGAAGCAGAGCCTAGTACAATATTGCTCAGTACAACCCTTGCCATCTCTGGCATACTCAGATGTAAGAGAGCGGTCACTCAAACACAATGTACACACTTAACAGCCCCCATGGACATTAGGATCATCACAACACTCTCTGTGTATCAAAGAGTTTTGTGCAGCAAAAACAATTGCCAGCAAGCTGCAGTCAGACAGCATATGTACTTACGGAGAGTACAAACTTTTGGTCAATGTACTTTTTGGCAATGTTTGGCTGGAAATCTGGAGACTCAAGGAAGCGCAGGAAGAATTCATACACCAACTGGACAGAAGAAGAGAACACAAATTATCTGTTCAGGGATTTCCAGAGATTGTCACAATTATGTGAAAGCTCACATTTCCCCCTCCATAGCCCACACATTAATTCATTAATAGTATTTATAAATAAAAGCTTTTATCTCTGATAAAAGCTTAGCATGTAAATGGTGCTCTGTGCCATACCTGCAGGTGAGGCCAGGCAGCCTCTAGCGTGGGCTCATCCTCCTCGGGGTCAAACTCTGCTCCCGTAGGGTTAGAGGATGGGGGCAAGGTCCTAAAGAGGTTCACCGAGAACTGAGAGGAGAAAAGAAAACCATACCAGTTCTATTACCACTATACATTCAGTGGCTCAAATAAACCTGATGCAACACAACTGAGACATACATAAAGCAAGCAAAAAGAACAGAGTCATTCCCTCCACTTATTTCACAGGGGGGCTTAGAGCAGGTGAGCCAAGGGACAGAAGAGAGGGGGCATGACTCTGTATACATATCCTTGCATGTGCACAGTGAGGAATCACACAGAGCCCTGGCAAAAGGTGACTCAACACTCATAAGGCTTAGAGAGAAAAACCAGTTGTAGGGCCTCGTCTACTATACCCAGTTATGCATCCAATCAGCAACATATGAAGGACAAAATGCTCATATCTGTAAGTCAAGCAGGGTGAGGAACTCCCCAGGGAAACTAAACCACGAAGGCATCCAAAGGGTCACCTACCCAACTCTAGACTTTTAGCCTAAAGTAAATAATGAGCTTTTGCATTCCCTGACACTGAGTGAAAGCTATTCTCTAATCTACTTTTTGAAATCCTAAGGAATGGAAACCAGCAAGGAAGCACCTATGTTCCTTATGCTTGGCCACTTCGCCAATTGCATGCGAGTGTAGCAGCATATCATGCACTCGTATAATTAGCAACGGATCGGCTCCTGATCAAAACATCAGGGAGAAAAGTCTTAGCGGAACAGGGGGAGACAATTATGCAAAGTATACTTGGAGTACATGGTGGCACATTTTGCATCTGTCACTTAACATCCCACCCACTTCGTATCAGCAACAAGAAGTGGCACACTCCACAAAGATGTGCACAGACTGGGAATGGGACAGAATACAATAAAATAAGGTAAAGAAACTATTTATTTCAATAAAGTAAAACTTTCGCAACCTTAAAGGGCCCCCAGATTTCCATCAGGTACAACTGCTTCCATAGCCATATACGCATTAAAGACATAACCCACATGAGGGACTGTCCAAAAGGGCATCTGTCTCTCCCACACTGAGCTGTAGTCTTGGTTCTTACCATGATGACTGCCTCTGGGTAGATGGATTCCGTCACCACATCGCGATTGTGTGTGATGTATTCCACCATCTCGTTTAGACCAGCACGCTTCACCTCCTTGTACTTGAGGTCGCTCAACGGATCGGTGACAAAGTCAAAGAGCACGCAGCACTGCCGCAGCTTCTGCACGAAAAGTTCCTCTCGTTCCATAGGTGGGGCATCTGGGTATTCACCACACAGAAATGGCAAGGATAAAAAAATGGAAAAAGACTGAGACACTGCTTTGGGATTTTCCTCTGCATGCATCCAACATTTCAACATTGCCATTAGTAGTTTCTGTATTAGTAACTGCTACGTGTCTGTGTTGCTCCTGCCGTTTGGCGGTTGTTTTTCCCCTGTCTCTTCTGTTCTGTGTTGCAGGTGGTTTGCTCCATCCGTCAATCATCAACCATCAACCTATCAGAATGTGCCAACCGATGACCTGGGGGCGGGTTTCCCCCTTGATAAGCAGCACCGCGATACCCCTGAAGCTAGCTTTTTGGCTCACTCATTTGTTTGCCGTTTTTGCTACTTGTATTTGGCTTTGTTATATTGTTACGTGTGACTTCTGGTTTGACTTTGTTTTGGCTTATGGATTCTGGTTTTGGACAGTGGATTTTGTCTAGTCAACTGTGTAAATAGTCACGCACTTGATGTCACATTGTTCGCTGGGTTGTTGGCTTGGATTGAGAACAGGGTAGTATGTGTGTGCACCTACATTGTACTTCACGTAGGGTTGTACGTACTGTTTAGACACATTAGGTAAGTGGGCGGGTGCCAATCCCTGTATTTTCTGTGTTAGTTTAGACTAGTGTAGTTAGGTAGATATTTATTTATTTATTTATTTTTTTACTATGTTAGGAATAGGTAAGACACTGAAAATACAGATCAGGTTAGTGGCAACTTTTGTTTCTTTCTTTGCTTAGGGACCGTCCAAGTTCTCTATCCAGGTTAGCACCTTTGTTTGTATATACTTGTATATTGTATCATGTGTCTTGTATCATACACTGAACGAATTATAAACCACCTATTTCACTATTTTTGTGTGGGCTGCTTGTTGTTTATGCTCCCACTCTGCTGCCTAGACAGGACTCAATAGTGGGGACGTAACAGTAACAAAGGTGGATGGGACAGTTAAAAATGCAATCAATCAATCAATCAATCAATCAATCAATCAATAAATAAATAAATAAATAAATAAAGGAACTTAACTGTGGATCTCAAGATTGACCATAACAACCTCACTCCTTCCCATTATTGCCTGGACTTTTCCTTTTGGGTCTCTGAGCCTTAAGATCATCGTAATCAACTGTCTCCATGAACTAATCTATGACTGTGTAGAAAAAAAATGACCATGTACTGATACCACTATAGAAAAGCATTCATTAAAGTCAAAGTTTGAAAACCAAAATGAAACAATCATCTCATACTAAAGTCCTCAACCTTCTGTAAAATCTAAGGGCATGGCATAGGAGAAAATTGACTACAAGGTACAGTAAGTACATATTTGAAAGCCTTAGAGAATATATAGTAGTTATAGGCAGACACATGGACTAGAAATAAAACTGTATGTAAAGGTAGGAGCATAAAGTGTGCTGAAAATCTGCCCAAAAATAAACACCACATAAAGGCTAACTGAACAATTCTTGCAACAAATGACAGCATAGACAAACCAAATAGCATATAGCACTAAGCAGGAATGCCCTTCAAGTTTTGGCAATACAGTTGCAAAGGAATGCTATTCAGTCAATAAAGAAGGAAAAAAGAAAACACTGACCATTACCAAACAAGCAAAATTATCACTGAAACTAGTGTATACAGGAAAAATATAAAGGAAACACTGTATATCAGCTTAAAGCTTAATTCATAATTAAATCAAAATGGTAGAAAAGCTCTTACACTGTATTGACTAATTTTGACACACTGGTAATATTTGAAAGAGGAATTTCTAGATCCACAATGCTCATGTATCCTTACCTATTGTCATAAGCTATACGTAACCATATTGTGGATGTGGGTGGCCGAAATGCGGTTTGTAACTGAACTAATGTATTTTAGGATTTGTGATTTATATGACTAAATCATCATTGCAGAACTTCTTTGCAAGTCAAGGACCATAAAAAACTCTCCAAAAATTTCAGTCATCCATACAACATTTGACCCATGAACAAAGAGACAACATGTAGCATTCTTTTGGATATGATTCTTCGATATACGCATAGCTGTTTCATTTGTACGCGTTTCACCAACAACTGAGGTAGCATCATCAGCACATTAAAAGCAGGGTGAAAGTGGATCTTTTGGATATTTTGTACCCTTTGTTGCCTTTTTTTTTTAAAAACTTTTACGGGATGGACTGTAAAACACATTAACAATGCTTGGCAGTACTTGTGAGACATGTTTAAAATTATGACTTCCTGTAGGTACATCACTCCAACCAAAAACATTCAACTGTCGTATACAATACACTTGTCTTGCTGATCAGAATCAAGTTCAAGAATCATACAAAACAACTTGTTTTGCTGGGAAACATGCAAAAAATGTA
Source organism: Arapaima gigas (assembly GCA_900497675.1). Taxonomy (NCBI): domain Eukaryota; kingdom Metazoa; phylum Chordata; class Actinopteri; order Osteoglossiformes; family Osteoglossidae; genus Arapaima; species Arapaima gigas. Next base: position 1,229,887 of record UFQX01005261.1, on the reverse strand, counting down.
CCCAGGTTTGCCAAGAAGTTACAGAAAATGGCCATCTGGCAGGAAGTTTAGCAGACAATAAAGAACTGAAGAGATACCAGTTCATGAAAGTCAGAGGAACTGAACAAAGCAGAGGGTTGTACTGACAAGGACAATAAGTAAGCTACCATATCAACTGTAAAAAGGGGTTTCTATACCTTACTGTTGAATGTCTTGTATTCGCCAGACCTCATAGTCACAGGAGTCTGAGCCCATATTACCAGCCCCAGGTAATTTTTGTTTCTCAGATGTCTGGAGGAAAACTGTACTAAAATAAGCAGATGTTTCCTGTAGCCTTTTAAACCCATAGCAAGACTCACTTTTAAGAGCACACACTTCAACCAGGCAGTTTTGGAGCACAGCGAGTACATGCAATCGCTCCATGTACAAACACAAACAGGCCAAGAGAACAAGAATGCCTGTTTCAATGTGACATCATCAGTAATTCTAATGCATATTACATTCTGGAACAAGTTCTATAAACAGCATCACCAAAATTGTGCCGTGAAATACAACATGTGTTTACTTCTCTTTTTTACTGTGCTTTTCACTTCAGAGAGAAAGTTGTAGTAAAAATGATGTTGTGCAACTGTATTGCTTTACGGTCTCTGCTTGTTTGTTGTTGTGAGCCAATGCTGCTCATACAACTTAACAAGTGTCATGAAAAAGAGCTACAAAACTCTTCAATATGCAGTCCCGTATAACGAAGACTGGCTATTCCTCCTACATTTGACTTTGGTTCACACAACTGGCAACTCAACTGCCACCTTTAAACATGCCTTCAGTATTCCTCCGCCACCCACAGGTAAAACACCACAGTGTCTGCCAAGAACAAGCTTGAGGCATTAGCAGACTATCACCACACAAAAACCCATAAAACTTTCTGGGTACTTGATAAAGGTTTCAGTAAACTGAAAAAAAATCATGATTCAGATATGTCCTGGCTACAACCCAATCAGTGTTTTCTGTAGTTTGTTATTTTGCTTTCAGTTTCTAACATGCAGTGTTTAGCCCAATTGGCTCCATGCACAAAATTCCTCTGCTTTCACTAATAGCAGGAGACTTATTTCTGGCTGTTAAATGCAGCTCTTATCATGTGTCTTTGGAAAATCTGGAAACCAGTTCAAAAAGTAAATCTTTCTAATTGAACAAACGAAAAAAGCTATTAAAGCCCACAGCAGCAATAGTTCAGAAAACGTATTTGGTTTATTGCATATATTTAGAAAAGGTTTTAAAATTAGGATGAAGCTAATGCACATACACATTACATTTATAAAATTAGCCGACACCAACTATATGTAGGCTATTTTAAGTGACTTGCAATGATTTATCCATTTATACAGCTGAATAATTTTTACTGGTGTAATTCAGGATAGATATCTTCCCCAAAGGTAATTCAGCAGTACGTGGGACTGGCAACCTTTTGAGTTCAAAAATGGTGACTATAATAAACAATTATTTCAGTTCAGTATTCATTCATTCCATTTGTTTTTTTTTTTTTGGATGTTTAACATTTTTCCATAATGTTATCTTTCTAAGAGTCCTTAGTATGAATACTTAGTGAATACAGTGTTACAAAATTCACAGAATTTTGCTTCCAGTGTTCACAGAACAAATTGATTAAAAAAAGAAAAAATATTATTTAAAATATTTATTTAATATAGCTATACATTACACACATGTATATAAAACTATCAGTGGACATTAACTTGGTTGCTGCAGTTCTTACAATACTTTATAATGCAAACCTAATAAACTTATGATTCAGTTTTACTGATGAAATAATATATTCATTAATTTTCTTCTGCTACCTGTATGCATTAAAAAATACATATATTTAAAAACACGTTTACATAAGAGAGAAATCTGTTTATGTAGATAAAGAAAATAAAAGTTGTCCAAAACTTGTCAAAGTTGGACATGCTTATATGAGGTCAAATACAATTTTTATTTTGACAAATTTTAATGTAGTTTGAAGTTAATAATAAATAAAAGTCTTACACTTATGTAGTGGCATCATGTCTGCCGTATACCTGAACTTGGATCCCATTGCTGGAACACAGCAGACCACTGAAATCTTGCGCTCAACAGGTAGTTAGGGATTATTTGTTATCACACTGTTTATGTGTTTTACAGCACCTAACCTTTTTCATAAGTGGTGGGACATATGTATTGTTTAGCTTTTACTGACTGCGACATAGTGGTAATAGTGACTTTGGAATTATCAACATATTGAGTTACAAAGAGACCTGCATTTCCAATTATGTTCATAAGTTGAGGATCCAGTCTACTGCTTACTACAAAGAGCAGGATATACTCTTATTGACATAATACAGGTCTTCATAAATGGCCGGGTCCCTTGCAACTGAAACTAAAAATTTAGACCTGATCCATTTGCCAAGAATCGGGAGGGGCATAAATGACTGTAATAATAAGTAGACAATTGAAGAACAGTGAAGGGAGAGATGAAGAAAAATATTTTATAATAATTATCCATTCCATCTTTTTCAAAAAGATAACAAGCTGGACCTAACCACGATTGTCCCTTGACAGAAGTTCCAAGCAGGGCTCCCCCCTCTCCAAAAAGCTGCTTGGCCGTCACTGGCTGAATAACCCAGTAAGCAGGGGGGTTTTGTACATCGATAGAAAGCTGACTGTAGGGCACACAGTGTAAAGTAGGCCCAAGGACCACAGCCTGACGGCACATGACACAGTGGTGGCTGCAGCAAAACACAAAAGGAGGAAAGGGTGCTTCCTCCATTTGTCCCATTTTGAATCGATTTCCCTAAACCATGCCAGCTCACACCCTGTGCTTTAGGCCGCTCACTGCAGACAGTAACACCTCACAGACGGTGCCACCAACAGTTCACAGCAGGCGTCTGGAACAAACCCAGGACATGCAATGTTCTACATGGTGAGATCAATCATTAAGCAATGGCTTAGATGTATACCACGTATACTACAAAATCTGACAGACAGCAGTCAGTAGTAGGAAAGGGAAAGGAAGGACAAGAAAACAGAAAAAAAAGGAAAAATGAAAATTCATGTCAGTGACAAATGCAAACGCTCTGAATAACACATTTTGATTTGATTACAAATACCTGCAAAATTTTTGTACAAGTCTTAATAGACAGGGGTACATGTATCCTCTGAACCACAGTATGGAATTAGCAAAAACCGCTCTTGCACAGGACACAGAAAATTTACTTGCCATAATGTACTTTCCCAGGGCTCTCACAAGCAAAGTCTATTTTTTAAACTGGTGGATGAGGTTAAAATCACATTTCATGTCAAGTGAATAACTATAGTGACTACAGCTTAGTAAATGAGCAAACAAAAAATTCTTTTCATGCTCATGGGTCAGACCACATACAGATGGTCAAACATTTCTGTGTAGTGCATGACGTTTTATTTGTTCTGCACCAAAATACTTCATTGCATAAACAAAACAACTTTAGGGTGCATGATCCTGTGTGTTGGCAAATACAAACTAATGCAAATGGTGGGATCTAAGCACTGTTGAGTGTGTCATATAGTATCTTTAACATTCATATTTATAAGCCTAGATATGTTTGCAGGACTCCAGCAGTACATGAAGAGAAAATAGCTATTTGATACATTTTCTTAATTAAATTAAATTGACGTAATGACCTGCAGAACACACATTTTAAACATGGGAATAAACCTACAACCCATGTCAAGAATTTACCTCCGAGGGCAAACAAGTATAATGGCTCAAAAGCCAGTGACTAGAGGCCAGGGAGCTGAGCGTATGGGTAATGCTCTACCTTTGAGGGCAGGGAGTTTTTGCAGCTCACGGTTCTTGCTCAGGTTAAAGCGTGATGAGCTCTGGCGACGTTCCTTCTTGACAATTTGCGGCCCGCCTGAATACTTGATTTTGTTAAGCTGAGTGGGTGGTGGGGTGCTGTTGCTGGGCCTCTTGCTTGCAGTCTGCTGCTGTGTGACCTGTTGAGTGGAGAGAAGTAAAATGGTTTTTTTTCCCCCAGCATGCTTTGGAGTTAAGTATACCATATAGTATGACTACAAGGTTACCCGTAGAGATGTAAACATATGCTTTTAGGCATTTATCTACATTTAAGTAGGTTGTTGGCCACAGGCCCACACCTACCAGTGTTCATGCTGTCAGCTACCTGCTTTCACTGCAAGGGCTGTATACTTCAATAAGCAATCCATCACACATGAATGCGAGAGTTATTTAGCTTGCTCTACTCAAAATACATGAATACCCCCTCTGCTGTTATAGCAAAAAATGTGCAGATGTAACCTTTAGCTATGCATTCAACACTCATGTAAGTCAATTCATCTCTTTATCTACGATGCTCAATCACTGTTTGCTCTTTATGCTTGGCTCTGTTTTTCAAGCCACACATTTGAATACACACAGAGGACAGCCACCTTACACACTCTACAAACACATGTTGACATATTTACTCACTCAGCAACACAAATTGAAAGGTAATAATTTGGTGATAACACTTTATTGCTGTCTGCACATCAGTCTGCACGCACACACGCATGCGCACACACACTAAATTCAAAAAGTTCAAAGGTAATAAAGTTTGGTGCTATATACTTTGTGTGCATATCGCTATGGAAGGCACACACATTGCTGTAATTGCATTCATGTGTTCAATCACAGGGGCCAGTAGCTGTTATATGTGAGCAAATGAAAATGTAAAAATTAATAAGAAATTATGACACATATGGCACTGCACACATTAGTGATGTAAGAGTATTAATAAAGTTTGCTGATATATATTTAATTTTTTCCCTTTCCACTTGCCCACGACTGGCATACACATCACTCTGAGGTGTCCGCCTATCCGACAACACTGTACAGCAATGTACAGTTAACAATATGGTAAAACAGTTTCAAACTGTTTGGTGATTATGTACCGTGTTAGTAATTTTTTACTTTATGACCTCTACACCTCTTCTCACCCAGACAACTCCAGGTAACTCAGCTAGTTACTTGTAAATGACAGCAGTGCGTCATATTCCTTTTTAATTAAAATGTTAAAGATGCAGAAAAGAAGTAATGCTGTGATTTTCAATATCTGGATTTTAGGGATCATGCACACTCTTACAAATGAGAAATCATGAAAATGGCACAGGGATACCATCTACCTAATGCAGCTAAACCGGATAACTGGAAGCTATTGAATCTACACCACCAAAGAGACCTTACGGTTTTATGGAGTAAAAGCCACACCCCTATTTTGCTGAGTGTGTCCGACTGTCAGCTAACAGTTGGTTGTCGAAATGCAGGGGGCAGAGAGAAATTTTAGAAAATAGAACAGTGAAGACAATGCAATTAGAAACAAACAAAACAAATCTGAAAATGATGGTATCTTTAATAATGTTTGTAACATAAAAAGCCAGCATACTTCAGTTACACTCTAATACTACAAATGTTTACTCAGAACAAGTCTCAGAATGTTACTTACAAGAATCAAAACAACTAAGGTGGCTACCAAAACAACCTTCAATTTACTGGGCTTTGCCATCTTTTAAAAGGACTTTTACTGCCATGTGATGACCTTGAGTAAATATTCTAATGACATGTGTTTTATAACACACATGTAAAGCAGCTCATATGTCAGCTCAGCAGTTGCCAGTATTGATGACCTTATGTGTAGGCTGGATTTTGTCCCATGTCAGCTTTTTATTAGACTTGTTTGAGATATTTATTGATAGTCTCAAAATTTATCTGAATACTTTTATGTTCAAACTGAATACATGTGTAAACACTACGATATCTGATGTTAATTTATTCAATTCTGTTTTGCAGAATTAAAGCCATATCTAGCTTCAGTCTTTGCTCTACAGTATTTTTTGCATTTTCTACAAATACTTGAACTTTGTTTTAATAAATTGGAAAATTAATATTCAGTTTAATTCGTTCCTTCTTTTTTGTGTGAGCTGCATTATAAAAAAAGTTGCTAAAGTGGAAGATACATTAACAGGAAATTATAAAAGTCTTATTCACCTATACACATAATTTACAAAAGTCTTATGTATTTACTAAGAAGATAAATTTCTTATACTGTGTGTGTGTGTGTGTGTGTGTGTGTATATGTATACTGTGTATCAAAACACCAAAGGAAGGAATCTTGTAGTGAGGCAAACAGCTGAACAGTCCAAAAGGGAAAACAGCTCAGTCTTCTTGCAAGACCTGCTTTATGACAAAGTTGTACAGAAAACAACTGCTGAGGCTGCTACTTGCAAGAGACAAAAAGGAATCCAGAACATATCAAAAACCATGACTGGTTATATTGCTGCTGGCCATTTAGAATTTATAGGGGCAGCAGGATGAACAAAATGACTTTGTCATAGTTGGTCTAAAGAGAATTTTCACAACTGCTCATCACTTCAAATACACAGAAACTAACTCCTCAGTTTGAAGCATTATACAGGACTGGAACCTTGGATCTGCAGGCCCGCATTTCACATTACAGAGTAAAGTATAAGAAGCTGATTTTTATAAGGGGGGAAAATATTCAGCTGCTCTGAGTTTTCCACTTTCTGTAATTGCTGCAACTAGCTAATGCAGTACACATCACTCTGAGGTGTCTGCCTATTCAAAAGCACTAACAATAACTGTACATTGAGTGTAACCAACTTAATGGTAAAACAGTTTAAACTGTTTGGAGATTATAATACTGTCACTAATTTTTACTTTTCCACCACTACACCTTTTCTCACCCAAGCAACTTCAGGTAACTCAGCAAAGTGAGTTGATTCACCATATTGTATTAGCCCAAGCACCAGCTCCAGATGCAAAGCATTAATTTTGTAACTAGGCTTAATAATTGAATGTGTCTTGGCCCCTTTGGTCATATGCTCGTGCAAGGTGTTCTACTGTATTGGTAATATGACAGCTGTGTGTCCCTCCCTGAATGCATAAGAGTACCTTGCAATTGTATGATGGTTCTGAGAATTACACCAGGAAGAACAACACTGAAGGCATATTACTCTGATACAATACTTTGTCCTCATACCTTACCAGAAGAATGATGCAATGGTATGATGTAGTACTTGCAGAATATTAATTTGGTAACCACGAGGTCAGATGCAGAAGAACTGGTGACAAAACAACTTGACAAGAAAAACACGACTACAAGATCAATGTCAGTCTGGACAAAAGACCTATGTAACATTCGTTAGGAACAAGCTCAATGTTTACCAAATTATACTTAAAAATAGCATTTTCAATTACAATTAAGGATACTATGTTTATTAAATATAAACAAGATTTTATTTGAATTCATATGTATTTCTTCACTTCTTCAAAAGTGAAGTAAAACACAAAACATGAAAATGGGAAGCGCTTAGGTACCATTTTGATTTTACTGTTGTACTTCATAGTAGAGCTAACCCCCAGTATTTAAGCTCCCCGTTTCCAAATTTTAGATATAATGAGCATTATATATTAATTCCGGGATCAATAGCCAAGTCAAGAAGACCCGGCACAGCAAGTTCCATCTGAGCGCAACCAAAGCACATCAGAGAAATATTCAACACTTGTGTGAATACGAGTGCAATGCTAGGTAGCAGTTTGCACTTTGTGATTTTGTTCACTTGTGTTCAGTTGGTTAATACCCCAGTTACAGTTCATTGCAGTAACTTCCCATTACAGAGGTTATGTTATTGTTTTTAGAAATGAAAGAACAACAAATTTGATTACTACTAATACTTACAATAACAAATGAAACATAACATGACACTAAATAAATAAATAACTACATATTAACTGGTAAATAGCTGTTATTTAAAGTGTTATTTGTCCACCAGTTTAAAAATAATTTTGGGAAATTAATCAGGATTCATAGATGAACCCAAAACATACCATAATATTCCTTGAAATTAATAATGGAACTGTCACCCTGATAATCTAGTTTGCAGTATCTGAGCCATTTCTAGGAACCAATTACACTCGGACACAGGGGTATATGTATATATCAGATTTGCCTGTATTCTCATAAAGACCACTGATGTACGTAACCTAAAGAAAATTTACAGGTAAAACAAGATCAAAGATGTCGTGTTTTACAACTTCATGTGAAGGTTGCAAATTGAGGATCAACAAAGGCCCAACACTACAGTATATTGGTGGCAAAACTGAACAAGAGTGGGAGAGAGACATGCAGCAGGAGAAAGGTGTAAAGAGCAGAAGAAACCCCTTCTCACAAGTGATCCTCTAAGCCTACTCAATTTTATGATTTAACTGCGGTTGTTCCATTTAGTACAGGGAGCACCAGCCGCAATAGTGAACATCACACAAAAAGCAAATGCAATGCAACATTGCCTCTTTGTTTTCAGAAAGATTACAACAGGGTAACACTGCACCACCCCACTCACACCAGAGCCAGAAAACTAAAGGTAATTCAAAATAGCCTCCAAAGCACATCAAGTTACACTGTAGGAAACACCATCTAATTTTTGGTGCCTGTCTCCATGAACAGTACAAACACTCATCTTACAAACAGGAAGCATGCTGACATTAAACTCTTCTGCAGCAAGCTCAGGCCTGCCCAAGGGCAGGAACACAGAACCACAGAAGTGACCAGTTCCACTGAAGAGACCTGACCCAAACACTCCCAAAATAGATTTAAATCAATAGCCTTCCTCTGACATGTGACATCAAAAACTGAGGATACTGGGTGCCCCACTATCAATATGTCACCATGTGTTTGGATGAAAGTGCCAGTGAGGCAACAACTGTTTCATGAGTGTGTTAAGCTAGGTTAGCAAACTAACAGTTTACAGAGTAAGACTACAGCATGCAGAGAGCACTCAAACTGTGCAGATCTACAGCTTGTCATAATACAATATGATGCTGTAAGCCGTCATCACATCAGTTTGAAAGTGGATTTTCAGTAAAACAAATATCTAGACCTTGCACTGAGAACTTCACTTTTCATTTTTAAAAGGCACAACAAAGGACAAACAAAATACATAAAAACTTTCTCTAGTGTTTGCAACAATATGTTCTGCACAACTGAAACTTTCTACTTGCTTCATTTAAAACCTCATATTTATCACTTTAAGAAACCACATATTTTGATAGTGAGATGGCACAAAATGTTTATAATAGTCAAAATCCTTATATTCTATTATCTGGAACGCAATTTTCTCTGACACCAGAAGACATTACAGATACAGGGGCACCACAACATGACTATACAATGGATCTGTTGTTATCAATACAAACACTTCTCTGAAAACAAACAGTAATGGACTACGTGTATGGGTACTTATGGTTAGTCAAACTATGTGTACAATTTTTATTTTAAATTTTTTGCAGTAAGTCTGCACTGCAAACAGATAAAACATAAAAACAAGTTGTTAAATTGCATCCTGAGTGTATTAGTTACACTTGACCTTATGTCTTCAGTAACTTCGTAACATGTGCAGTGTTACATTCTATTGCATCCCACAGTCCTTTCAAAGGATTAAATTTATGAAAATGGCCCCCTTACGTTATGTGAGAATATTCTGCACAAGCAAGAAGAGCACAATCACGTGCATGTTGTGACCAGGGCCAGATAATGGTGCTCACAAGCCCTGGGGACTTTCACACAAAAATGTACAAAAAGATAGGTAAATACCAGGTGAATTACATCAGCCGACATGATGATTTTAAATTATTCTTTGACTTTCCTATGCATTGATAATGACATTAGTAGTAATGCAGATTTTGAAGAAATTAATAGGAACTGAAAAGAAAAAGCTGAAGAAAACTTCTTAAAAATTCTAGAATTATGTAGTATTGAAATTTTAATTGCATAAAATCTCAGTCTTTTTGCCTTATATTTTTTATTTTTATGCCCCCCCATTCATAGGCTTTAAAAATAGTGTAAGCCCTAGACACTATGCATACAATACATAATGAGAAATACCACCCTGATTGTGACCAGCGTGTTCTGTCACACCTAACATCTAAGGTAAGAATTCAAGAGGAAAAAATTTTCCATTTGCTAAACCCAAACAATCAGACAAGTGGATTCTATGGATTAATTAAGTTGTACTTTCTGGGATAGTGAACATTCAGTACTCCTGCATCAACACTGTTATAACCTGAGGAGAATTATTCATTCACACAATTCCATTACATTTATATAACTGATGCTTTTCTTCAGAATGATGTGCAAATATAAAACTTACAATTTATCTTTTTACACAGCTGAGAAATTTTAACAATGTCAGGTCAGTACCTTGCGTAACTGTACTAAAGCAGGAGGTGGGATTTGAACCTCAGCAAGGCAGCAGCACTAACCACTACACCACCTGCTGCCCCCCTTATCAGTGGTAGACTTCTTAAACTCATTTTGAAATCTTCCTTTACCTTGTCCAAATACTGATGAAAGCAAAGATACAAAAAACTTTGCCTTAATTCTTTGGCTATTGTCATGTGAACCCAGAAGATTTAAAAATACAATAATGTCACAAAAAACAAACCCAAAATGGCAACTTCATCTCACTTTCTGCATGGTGAATTTGGCAGAGAATGGACACTGGTGTGTAAGTGGGGGGTGCAGCTTTTACACACGAGGCATGATCTAAGAGCGCAGCCACACACAGAGAGGTTTATACACAGAGTGCAGCCTCTCTCCCAGGGACAACAAAAAATACTGCAATATGGACGAAGCTAAAGTGCTTCTGTAAGCGCCTCCAAACAATTTCCAAAAGGGTGCCACAAGATCTATCAAAAACCTGCAGGGCTGGAGCACTTGAAAAACTGTGTCAAACTTTGGTGTGGCATATTTCATGTGGTAAAACGGGCAGAGACTGTGGTATGGTAATCATTGTTGTTACATGCAGCCCATACAGAGATATTAGTACAAGTTTCAAGCAAACTTCCTTCAAGTACAGTGCATAGAAAAAGATTACTCATTTAAATCAATTTCTACAATTAAATTTATAGTATAACATTTAATCAATTTACACAGTTTTTAATTCACTGTCAGCATAACAGAGGTGACATAAAGGCAGATATACAATTGTGCTATTGTAATAGAGATTACAAATAGCAGGATTTTTCCCATTAAGACTGGTTACAGTGATGCAAGACATATTTAAATCAGGTCGTAAATTCCTCACAATCAATTTTAATTAAAGGTAAAAGGAAAAGGGGTTTTCACCTGTTTCTTATACCTCCAATGTGGTTAATGGAAAACACCTAACAAAACGAAAACCTTCCTGAGCTCCACAACACCGAATGCTCTGAAACACATCAATAACATTACAGAATAACTCACCTCATCTGAGTTTTCAGCTCCAGTGTCCTTCCCAGAGCCAACGTTACTGTTCTTTGTACCACTTTTAGCGGATTTACTCGGCTCCTGTAGGCAACAAGAATTACTATTAGATGAGCTACCTTTTAAAATCACGTACATATTTCCAGCATTCTTACCATATTGCTTCAGGCAAAATACTTTAACCAAAGGTACTGTAGTAGAACTCAAATCAACAATGCTCAGATTAAAGGACACTAACCAACACACTTGCAGCCCATAAACTGTTAAAACAAATCAGACAGACCCCATAAGCAGTTTCTACTCAGTTTAGCTGATGTTCTGCTTTCACTTCTATTCCTGTCAGCTTTACTAAGGTAGCAAGTCTTGTTTGAGGAGATCACCTTTGGGTGACTGTTCTTCAACCTGCCAAGCTTTGCTTCCTGACGGGTGACACATGAAATGGCCCTTTATTGCTGAATTTTGTGAAATAAGAGCCATGTAGGTGGGTGTCATTTCCGCGTTATCACGATTGGAAAGACTACACGCTGCTGTTACTGCAGGTCACTGCCCTGCTAGTTCATTTACACCACGCACAGGTACATATGACATCGATAACTGTGATGCACACTGACCATGTTGCTGTCATCTATTTTTCCTCAGACGTGCCGCCGTGGCCCCCCTTGTTGGGGAGCCGCGCGCTCCCCTTCACCCCGGCACGCGCACCCCATAACGATCCCAGGCAATAAGGAAAGAACGGGGGAAGGTCCAGGGTGCGAGCGCACCAGCGTTTCACCGCGCCTTTCACACATCCTGTGAAACTTGGGGGCCGAGTCCACTTTCCTGGGTTAGAACCCTTTCCCTTGCGAGAGCCCCACCGGCGACGCTGCCAACGAGCGGCTCCCCAAAACACCCTTTTACCCCATTTTCACAGCACAAAAACCCCGTTCCAACTGCTGCACATGCAAAGGCTCTTTGCAGTATTTTAATTAATAAAATTATAGCTGAATTTCTTCCAAGCAGAAACCCGTTTGGCAGATATACATTATTTTCTTATACGCTTAAGTGTTAAATGTGATTTGTGCATTTGAGAGGTAAATTGTAGTAGTTATGGCCTAACATTTCTGCGATCCTGTGCAGCCGGTGAGGTGGGGGAACAAGGAGGCAGAAGGAAAGGCTCCTGCGTGTCCGAACGCCGCTAGGCCCTCATAACAACACACTTCGACAAATATACACTTTCTCTCATTATTCATCCTATTAACGAGCAACAACAGCGCACAATTTCAATTCCACTCAAACTGTAGTGTTCATTTTATATTACCTTTTCTTTTTTAGTCTTATTCGGCATTTTGCAGTTCTTGGTGCTGTTATCCACGGTGACTCCGTGACAGACTTACCCGGGACTCGACGGCTCTCCCCTCGGTTACCTCCAGCTCTCTGCGCCCTTCTTGGCAAACAATATTCTCATTGGTTCCTGAAACGTCACACCACCTAGTGACAGTGCTCAGAAGTTTTTCATTGGTTGCAACTCCGTTCGTCGGATTCTTACTCCCCCGCCGTTACAGGATGCAGGTATTCTACCTAGCAACACAGCAGGGAAAAGTCAATAATGAATATATGATACATCAATATAATACGTTATTTTCATTATTCTCTCTCAGATTCCTTACATCTTAAGTTAAGGCATCAACATTAAGTATGACATTGCGAGAGTGCGACTCATTTTGTCAACATTCTGCATTTTACATACGTATCACGTTTTCTTTGGAAGTAACTTTATCTTAGTTTTTTCCTCAACTTTGCAGTGTTTAAGTGGGAAATGTAGTTTAGATCCGGACATGATAAAAACCAATCTTGTTCTTTCACTGAATACCTTTTATATTGTGATGAAGCAGCATAACACGAGAAACTATTTCAGGAAGTCAAAGACATTATGAATATACTGTTTTAGAGTGAAGTATACAATGTATTACATGAAACCATTCACAGGATACTCAGATTTAACTTTCTTGTGAGAATTAGCTGAGTTTATGATGCCTCCTTTGGTTGCTATATTCATCTGGATTTTGCCAAAAGTTTCATGCACATTAAGAAACACTAACTTCCCGATATTAATAGTGTCGTGATATGTAACAAATGGTTTATTAGTTAAATGTTTAAACACAAAAGGGTAAACAGAACTAAAATATCTTAATTATAAATTTATATACATTTCTGCCTGACGGCCTGTGACAGACACAACAGGCACCATGACGCCTTTGCCACAGCTACTGAACAGCATCCAGCACAGAATAGCCAGGGGTGTCCTTCTGTTGAAGTGGCCTTAGTCAAGGGCATACAGATGGTACGACCCATGTTACTGCCTATTCTGCTGCCTGTTTGCTGTTCTCCTGTAAAACACCACCTAGTGGGTAAAATATGACTTGCACATACAGTCTTGCCCAGTTATCTCGCCATGTGTTATCTTGCCAACCTCACATCTCACCACGTGCTGTGGCAGAACCGATTTATCATTATGCTATTTCCTCCGAAAAGCTGCCAACTCACCTCTTGCCCGCACGAGGCATGGAATGCCTATGCAGTTTTGTCCCATTATGCCGCCACTCGTAGCTAACAATAGCATTTGTTGCCATGCTAACAGTCTGATCTAGACTAACATCTTTTGGGTTGCCCATTTTCACCCACTGCTGCCGAAGTCTCATTCTGTCAGTTTTTCTCAGTGTTTAGTGTAGTGCTAAGACTACATCGTTTCTTTTCATTTTGCTGTAAAATGTCAGTCAAATGAAAGTTGTTTTGTCTGAGCACCATTCTAGGAACAACAAAGTCCCCTCTGACTCTCAGACCTCTGATTAACAGGTTGCTTATTGAATACCAGCTAACAGTCTGGATAAAGTGCTTGCTGAACAGTTGTGTGATTTCTGGCTGGGTTATTGCTATAAACAGATGCAGAAGAGAGATGATTTCTCCTCCTTGTCCATTAGGACTATATCTAGTTGGTAGCCAGTACCTGTTTATCTGCCTGGATGTGGAAGTTCCACGGGATCTTGGCTCTGTTGTTCTCCACCACTCTCTGTGGTACCTCCCATTTAGACTGGGGAGTGCCCAGGTCATATTCCTTACAGATTTTCCTGTATGTGATCCCTGCCATTTGGTTGTGCCTCTCCGTGTACATTGTCCCTGCCTGTATCTTGCTGCTGCTACTAGGCGCTGGATTGTCTCAGGGGCCTCTTTGTACAGTCTGCACCTGAGATCTTGTCCGATGTGGTACACCTCTGTTTCGATTGACAAGACAATGACAGGATTTCCTTATGTCAGCCATCCCTGCTAGTAGACAGTTAGCAGATCAGTTCATTTATGCAGTTAGGTGGGTTTGCAGAGCTATGTTTCTTTAGGCGGTAGGTAGCCATGGATCATGTTGGGCCCTGGTGCTGACCAGTTCTTCATATTTGTGACCATTTTGTGAAAATCTGCTGTTTGTGACTGGTTCCTGCTTTGGAAGATTGTGACACTTTGTGTTTGGGTTTCTTAGCCACAGTGCACTGTTGTGTGAAGATTCTTTTTCCTGATCCTCTCCCAGTATTTTTTTAGTCTATGGCTGATCTCTTATTGGACTGCAGCTGAAAGTACATGTCAGAGGGTTCATTGAACAGGAGGAAATTTATTCTTTTGGCCTCTGCTGCTTCTGTGTATTTCTGCAATCTGGCACTGGATACACGCAGACACACAGACACCTGGCAAAACAAAGACTATATCCAAGTGTAGCCAAAGCACTTCAGAGAAATATTGAAATTAGCACAATTACGACGCTACATAGCAAAACTGCACCTGGCACCTGTGTTCACAGTCTTTTCCTTGTGTGGCCTGTATTGAAATGCAGTTTAGGCTTTTGTTATTTCGTCCACTTCTGTTGCCCCCCAGTAATAGTTCATCACAATAACAGGCCATTACAGTAGGTGAATTTGCTTTTTCCAATTTTATATAGTTGTTATTTATTTTAAATTCATTTGACTATTAAATGTTCATTGGTTTTACTACCTGTAATAAGGAATGAAACAATGTATGGTACTAAAATAGTACCTGCATATAAAAACACAAATCCTTATTACCTTAATACCTTTAAAATGTTCTTTATCATGATGAAATAAGTATTTTAGAGTGTTATTAATAGTTTAGGGCAATTAATTGGGTCTCTCATATGAACCCTGAACAAATAATTTTCCTCATAAGAAATAATGGAAATGGTTTCCTGACATCCCAAGTTTGTGGTATTCAAGTGATTTCTAGGAACCAATTACACTTGGAAACTGGGGTATAGATGTGTATATATAGGCATGCGACGAGTCTGACTTAAGACGTTCAGTGATGAAGTTTGTTTTTTTTTTTTTTGATATCCTTGATCATGAAGTTTGACCCATCACAGTACAGACATTAAACAAGCATGCTGAGTGATACAGGCATAAACTGAGACCTTTTCACATAATGTATTCAATGTGCTGTCCATTTAGAGCGATTAACAGTTATGGACATTCTTCAAAGTCAGTTTAAAGATGAATAACTTCTGGACTATCTGAAGGCTCACAATATTGAGGCTTGTGCTAGAATTCAACCAGAAATTCTTCAATAAGTTGGGGGGGGTCACATGTCCCTTTTCCATTTGAAATAAATGAGTTGAATTCAAGATGGCCACCTTCAAGATGGGGGAAAGGTGTTCACTCACACCTCACACATACAACCAACGGTCTAATAGAAAATGGTATCAGATAGATCTAACATTTGGTATCTTAAGAATATTTGAGTGGTATCTGGCTCGCACCATACTGGCATACCCCTGTTAACCCGCCAATCCCACCTCACACCAGAAATTGATGTTAAACAAATGTGGATGATATAAGGTAAGATTATGTTGCAATTCTGGCTTAGAATTAATAAATGAATAAATAAACACTTGATTGTATTGCAAGTTTGCAGAGGTGCTTATATGAACCCTTGTTCTACTATAATAAATATTCAGATATTTAAATTTATATTTACCAGTGATGCTGCTCCATTTTCCAGCAACAAAAATCCAGTTTCCAGCTGTTGGAACATGATTTTCAGTCATTAAGAGACATCCTGCCAATGAAACTAACATACTATTAGTGATGTAGAACAACACGCAATCATTTTAAAAGTAATTCATCTTGGAACTAAAATAAATACAAATGCATACAAATGAAAATATGTATTCTCTCTGTGAATCTTCCAGAATGTATATAGGTCTTGACTACACTGCAAGAAGCAAAAGATAAACGAGATATATTAAAACAAAAATGTCTCTACAGATTGTCATATTTGTTAAAAAAAAAAAGACTTCAGGCCTTAATCACACTGAGAAAGAATATTTTTATTTAATAGATAAATGTATGCATCAAAGTAGGTCAATGTTTGTCCTTTTAGAAGATTCTTCAAACTTTTAGAGGAAGAGCAGAACAATATATAGCAATGTGCAGCATTAACAGAGGGAGTTGTTGTAACTGAAATGTGTTTTAAGACATAGGTCTTACAGTTGTAAGAAAACTGCGGCGTTAACTTTACTTGACAGTACCTGGTTTTCCAGAAGATTCTTGTGCCTTACCTGAGCTGATCCACAGGGTCCTGGTTTCCCAAAGGGCTATGTGCTGAGTGACCGCATTGACCTGGCGTTGGACAGTATGGCTCCAGCAAGTCACACTGGTGTGGGTGGTTTGGAGGAGTCAGCATCACTACGGTTACCAAGTTAGGCATTCATTGAAGATAACTGACATGCAGTATTAATCATACTAAGTAAAACAGTAAATTTGTACTTGAGTATGCAAACACTTCAGCAGAAAGGAAAGTGGAAAATGTCACAGGAAAGCTGCACAATTAGCTGCAAGCTATAGTAAAAGTGCCATTTTTAATTTAGATACCAAGAATAGAGGGAGATGTATAATTACAGCAGCCCTTAGAAACTGTGTACATCTGTAATTAAGAACATTTCAACTGTTTCAGTTCACCTGACAAAACTGAATACCAAATCTTTTGGCTCACAAGGAAAGGACTTTATGTTTTGTCCACAAAATTGATCCTGATCTCACAGGGCATCATTATCTAACCAAAGAACTTGTAAAATAAATTCCACAGTGAACATGTATTTGGATAGGAATTTATTGAAATGTTATTTTGTGCAGTGGCTACAGAGCAATTTTAATAATGACATTCAGAACATCGTGACAATGTAAAATAAAATTGTCACAGTAATTTGTATATTTTTCACTACATCTGTATCTTCAATGTTTTGTCCTGATTATTGCAACAAATACCACATAGACGATGCTTTTGAAACCACTTTTGGTCCTTGCTTCAATAACAACTGTCTTCTTCTCCATGCTCTCTCTTGTTCCTGTATCAACAAGTCTTTCATTAAAAATAGAGTAAGAGTGTGAAATAGCAAAAACATACATCATAATGTAATAACCAATGTATTGTACATTACCTTTTTAAGATAAGGGAAGATTTAAATTTCATTTTTAACCATGTAAAATTGATATACACACACACCCCATGTCCAAGCTGCCTCTGGTTAAAGGGAGAACAGGAAGGAAGAGAGTCAACATAAAGTTTTGTTGCCCATAATGCAGTATGATCCTTCCAGTTTGACGTTGTCCATTCCCTTTCTGTCTCAATCCCTGTCCTCAGTTCCCCTGGTCACCTTTGATCTTCTGGACTCGGGACTCCAGCTGCTATGCTTTACAGATCAGCCACTGCCCTTTCTTCACACCTCAACCCACACTTCTGGCTGAAACACAGGTTATCTTTTAGGCACCAGGAACTCAGAATTAAGTGTTATAGATCCCAGTTATCAGTTTTCAACCCTTTGTGCTTGCTTTTTGGAGCCTGCAGCAGTGACCTCTGGGTTGGGGTATTCATTGCTGGACTCTGGGGGCCTCTGTAACTCAGCCTCATTTTCAAATTCATCTGTGGTGATGGAAACCTCTGGCTCTTTGCTCTTGGCATCTCCACTCTTCAAGTCACGTGTTCCTCCTCGAAAGTCTGAAGCCCCACTTCCATAGAAGATGCCATACAAATCCTGTGCTTTTGCTGCAGCCAAGCTGGACTTTGGCTTGTCGGTCTTCTGTGGGTTGTCAGTCAGGTTCTTCTGCAGCATGGGAGGGGGGCGGACAACTACGGTCATCATCTGCTCACTTTCTGGCACCCCAGGGGCAGCCACATCAGATTCATAAGTCATTACGCACATGCCTGGAGGAGGTGGGGACTGTTCTCCAGTCACTGTTACTTCTTCTCCTTGGGTCAGTTTTGATTTTCCATGAATGATTATTTTATCTGGAACTTCTGTTTTCAGAACCACTTCCTCACCACAAAATGCCTTTGAAATAAGGTCCGGGGTGACCACTGCATCCTGTTTGTTCTGGTCTTTCAGTACAGGCAAAGGTTTATTGATACCATTTCCAGATGGTCTGATGGACAGAAAAGTGTTTAAAGGGGGAGGTTTATTGGAGGGGCCAGATCCTGACTTCCTCAGGACCATAGCCGGTGCAGGTACATTTGGGCAGATTTTTGCTGGAGCAGCTAGCTGAGAGTTGGATGGTACCCAAGGACTAGGAGGAGGAATGACTGTTTTCCCTGAAAGTTTGATGGCAATTGTCTTTGACTTGACCAGTGCAGCTTTTCCATCATCCCTGACCCCACTGCCGTGCACATCGCCACTGTCCTCCACCATAATGCTCTCTGGAGCCTTTTCCTCCTCATCCACTTTCTTCCAGCTGAATTTCCCAAAAGCAGGTGGAGATGATGTGAAAAGTGAGGAGTTCCTGATTGCGTCCTCGTTCTTCCTTCTCACCTTAGCCAAGATCGAAGGGCTGGGCCCAGAGATAACTCTGTGAAAGTCAGAAAGTTTTTCAGTCTGCTCAGCCCGTTTTGATGCCTCTGCTTTGCTGTCCTTCTCCGGTACCCTTTCCCTACTTTCTCCCATTTCCTCCTCCCTTTCCTTCTTCTGACTTATCCCATCATTGAGGCTGCCTGATTTCTCATCTCTGTAACTTCCTGTCCTATTCTGTTTCTGACTCTCAGATTTCTCATCCCTGTGATTTTCTGGCCTCTCCTCTTTGTGACTGTGGCCTCTCTCATCCCTATGTTTTTGGGGCCTCTCCTCTTTGTGACTTATTGACTTCTCTTCCTTGTGATTCTGTGGAGTTTCCTCTTTGTGATGCGAGTGATTATCTTCCAGTTTCTGCTTCAACTCAGAATGTTTTCGGTCTTTGCTGTCTGTAACTACTACAGCGAGTCCAGCCTGTCGGTCAAGGTTCCTCCTTTGCTCATAGAGAGGGAACTCCTCGATACGTTTCTAACATTGAGGGGGGGAAAAAACTGAAGTCACAATTTTGTTGATTAGCATATTAAATAAAAGTTCAATTTCCTTCAACACCTTAAGTCTAAGATACATCAAAACTTGTACAAGCGACAAAGAATATTAAAAGAGATTCCAATTTTAGATTAAGAAAAAGAAAATTATAAAGTCGAGAACAGCATTTACTGCAAATACAATTTACTGTAAAAACGTGGGAGCAGCGTGTTACTTAGATGAGAGTGAGTTGGCACAATATCTGATAATTACTAATAACAGGAATTAGGAAATGCAACAATTTTTCCTCCTTCGGGGGTTACCTTGTACTTTTCATTATGACACAGAGACTTGACATGGTCTTCTGCACAAATGTGATCCCCAAGAAACTCCTCGCACAGCTGGCAGTAAAACCCTTTTACAGGGATCAAAAACTCAGAGCCTGTATAAAGTAACACAAGGATGGTAATGTTAGTGTTTGATAAGCTTGGGAATAAACATGAGTGAATAATGTGCACTAATGACACAGTATGTCCTGAAACACTGCATTCAGAAAGTGAGATATATTTAGGCTGAGAGAGGATTCTTACAATGAAGGATCTTTCCCTGGAGGTAATGTTTACAACTGCATTTTAAGAAACTTTAGCAGTGAACCAGTGTTGAGAAAGTCTCACGCAAAACAAATTAAATACCCCAGACTGGTTTTCTCCTGCATGCAACATACCCTTTGCTGGTTTGACAACCTTCCCTCCATCGGTCCATTTCTTTTCACTACAAGAAAAATTTGTTGCCCAAGGCCTGTCATAAGGGTCCTGTGTCTGGGTGTACAAAAGGATGTGTTCCCAGGTTAAAACAAACACAAAAACAAAACTGTACAAAAACGTATAAAATAAACTAAAATACACAAGCCACTTTATACGTACATCTGTGGAGAGGGGAGAAAGTAAGTTACGAAAAAGGTCAAATGTTTTACGTAGACTACATCCATTTAGGAAAGCTACTTTATTTGTAAACACATGTAAAATATTTTTGCAACACCAACCTTTCTGTGTGATTTGCTGTGCAAGTGTGTGAAAAAATCAAACATGGAGCCACAGGTGATGTTGCAGTTTTTGCACCAGTGATTTCCAGCATCATAGTATTCATACTGGTCCAGTGTACCCGCTGTACTTTTCACCTTCTGTTTTTCTGGAGAGTTCCTTGACGTGGACAATGTCTATGGGAGGAAAAATCATAAATGAAGAGCCTGTTATAATTTGATAGTTTCACTTGATGAAATGAAGAAACTAATAATAAGCCATATTGAAAAGAAGACAGAGAACTGCAACAATACACCAAGATGATCACATTGTACACCTCTTTATCCCCAATCACTGAAGTTTTTCTAAAACATTCTTACCTTTGAAATACAGGAGGCTCTGAGCGACAGCCTTGAAGGGCTTGAACCAAACTGAAAATCAACGCCTGGTTTGGCTATTACATTCTTTAGTGCAAAATTGGTATAAGCCCATTATACCAAGAAAGTTCAGTTTGACCACACTGCTTAAAACAGTTTCAACTCTGGTTCAACATCTCAACATTTTTCCTCATGCTGTATGCAAATTCTGCTGCTCTGCAGTCACCGAACCCTGACGTGTTCATAAGATACTCTAAAGATTGAGCACTGATCAGAGGTCAGTGCTGCTAAAGGTACAGGATAATGAGACAGGTTTTCAAACATGCTGGTTTGCTGTATGCATTTTGTTAAAAGTTGCTTTTTCTGCAGTAACTGAATCATTAGGGCAGCTCTTCAGATTGTAAAATTGTATGCACTTTTTGGATATTCTTTCAGAGGATTATCATGTTGGTATAGATTCTGATTTCTTCACCTACTGTTTTAAACTGCAAACCTTATTAGCCACATCAAGTATTAAGTTAACAAAAAATAATGCTTCAAAACAGACCAGCAATTCATCGTGGGCCAAAACTGGCCTTAGGTTTATCTGCTGAAGTGTTTGCACTTTGCATTTAAACAAGTCATGAGACCCTTTGATCAGAAGCAGGATTATCTAACTCTGCAGTCACAGATTTGTTCACTAAGTCTTGCTTCCACTTGAGTTATTCTAAATGAATGGTTGTTAGACTAGGTTTCTAGACTACATTTCTTATTTACATTGTATATCACATGTAGCATAGCTGCAGTTCCTAACATGGGACATAATAGCCCACAAACAAGGGCTGAATATTTAAGGCCCATCAGCTCAAAAGACACAGTATGACCTGAGACACTGAGATCAAAAGATCATGAGACAGATAAATGAATAACTGAATTATTCACAAAGACTGTCTTTGAGAGCGTAGTCGAAGGAAGAGTGTGCAAAGTGTT
Organism: Arapaima gigas; assembly: GCA_900497675.1. Classification (NCBI taxonomy): domain Eukaryota; kingdom Metazoa; phylum Chordata; class Actinopteri; order Osteoglossiformes; family Osteoglossidae; genus Arapaima; species Arapaima gigas. The sequence goes on along the minus strand of UFQX01005261.1, from coordinate 1,207,887 downwards.
AATTGTGGAGGTTCAGTGAAAAACATACCAAAAGCTGGATAAAGCAATTTTACTGGCCTGAAAATGAAAAAAAAAAAAAAAAAAAAACAGTGGCACAGGGCAGACAACACAGCAAAATATAATATGGAGCCTTCTACCCATCTAACATATTTAAGACGCTTTCCAAACAAAACTCAATACCTGTTGACCTGCAACAACTTAACACAAAACTAACATGTTTAAACACTGAAAACGGGGAAAACGAACAAAATAAAATTTCTGAAAGACACTCCTGACTTTACCAGCTGGTATTCAGACTGATATTCAACTGAAAGACCTCTATGAATTCTACCTTGGAAGAAGGGATGTTGGATGATGATTCAGATGCTGGCTTCTTGGAGGTCCGAGCCTGCTCTCCTGGCCTCTCTAATGCTAGCTCTCTCCTGTATTTTTCAGAAACGTGCAGGCCTAGGATGAGTGCCACTTTCTCCAGTTCAACACGCTTCTTCTCAGCTGTCTCATGTTCCTTGCGGAGCTGGGAGATCTGGGCCATGACCTCCTCCTGAAGACGGCCCACCTCAGCCAGCAGGGGGTCCTTGTGGCCATCCTTCTCCCGCCGCTTCTTTCGCAAGAGCTCCCCTTTAGGAGAGTGATGGAGAAAATAAAACCAAAAATGTACAAAAATACATTCCATGATTTGGATTTAGCATTAAAATCACCTAATAGCAAAAAAAAAAAAAAAAAAAAAAAAAAACTTTAATTTATATTACAAGGCATATGAAACAGATGTCTATGAATGCAAGCTGGACACAGTTCACNAAAAAAAAAAAAAAAAAAAAAAAAAAAAAAAAACTTTAATTTATATTACAAGGCATATGAAACAGATGTCTATGAATGCAAGCTGGACACAGTTCACCGGTATCAGAATCCAGAAAATACCTTGCTGCTTCCGCAACCTTTCTAATTCCTTTGTGAGATACTCTTTCTTCCTCAAACGTATCTCTTGTTCTTTCCTCAGCTTCTCCCGTTCTTCACTAACCTTCAAACAATCCGGAAAAATGTACACCCATTGTATATAAACAGATTTCGGCATTGAGACATGTACTTTTACAAAAAATCAAGCCAAAAAAAATGAACTAAAAAACCCAAAAGAATTTCTTGTAAACTTGATAAAAAAGGAAGTGATGACAACAAAGCAAAACATCACTCACATGAAATTAGTTAAGTGCAGTCAGTCTGATTTATTTTATAATCTCAAGAACAGAAGGAAAGCACAGTGGTGAGGAAAGTTTTTTGAGTACCTTCTGTTTTTGACTGGCATTGTTCTTTTCCTCGGACACTGCTGGGGGTTGGCCACTTGTAGCGTGACGATTTGGATCACTACGAGCAAGGTGCCTGTCCTCTTTCAGTGCTAAAGTACAGCAGTTTGTAATTAGATTGAGGCACTTTTTCACATAACTTCTCAATATACTGTCTTCTCAAATTATTATTTAATTTAATTATAAATTATAATGGATCACAAAAATTTTCAGTCACTTTTTTCATTTTTATTGTGTTAACTTACTCATTTCTAAAAGTTGTCTGTAGCAGAGTGAATACAAGCTGTATTTGTCCTCCAAGCCAAAGAATGGAAACAAAGCTCATCCAAAAATAGTTGTATGGGACCCCTTTAGGACTTAGTTTGTGGAGCTGGTGTACTATTTTCAGTAATTTAAAATTATTCAAAGTTAACGAAAAGTAAGTTTTTTTTTTTTTTTTGCTGTATCCTTTTACCGAAACTAACTTTTCAATAAATCAAGAAACAACTATTATGAAGCATTTCCTGATTTAGTGGTAAAAGGGACTTTGGGGTTACAAACAAATCTTCAAACAGATCTTTTTTTTTCTTATTCATGATTGTAAGTTGAGCAGCCCATATATAACAGATTGATGCAATATACCAGTAAAACATCTCAAATTATATTAGATATTCATACAATGGTTTAAAATAAAAAAAGCTAAATTTTGCTTTCACTACATTAACAACCCAACCTCCTTCTTTTAAAATTATTTCTTACATAATAAACAAGAAAAAATAGCAGAATCACATGGTGCCTCACCACTCTTTGACCCCTGTGATATGTCAGACTTCTGGGTTGTTTGCCCTTTGTTTTGATCCTCTAAGGCAACAGTCTCAATGACTCTCAGGTAGGGTCGTCCAATTGCTGCTGGCATCTGCTGATCTTCCACGGGGGCCGCCGGTGGCATCAGAGTAGGTGGTGGGAACATGGGCCACCTGTGGGACATGTATGGCATATAGCTCCCATACTGTCCATAGCCAGGGGGTGGGTAGTTTGGGGCTAGTGGTGGGTAACTTGGCGGTAGATTCTGAGTGTAAGTTGGCACTGTAGGACACGGTATGGGTCCCAGAGGGGTGGCAGGTTGAGTGACTGATGGCAAGTTCGGAGGGGGGTTCATGGCAGTAGTGATGGGTGGGTGTGATGCATCTTTCCCCAGTACAGGGATTCCCCAGCATTTTTCTTCCACTTCCCTTTCTATCTCTAATCTGCCAGGAGGCATATGCGTTTCGCCATACGATGGCTGTCGTGAAGAGGGAGGTGATTGGGAGCACCTATCTGAGTTCGATGACCTCCTACGGCTGCGGCTCCAACTGGGGCTGCGGCTCCTACTGCCACTTCGGCTGTGACATGGGTCCCAGCTTCCAGATGAAGTCCTCCTATCTGCATGTCTCTCCACATGGCGTGAAGACCCTACTGGTGGTTTCTTTCCATGTAGGCGCTCCTGAGTTCTGGCAGCCATCTTGCTGATCTCTGTAACACCTAGATCCAACCCAATGGTTTTTAGCAGGTCCTGGATCTTCTCATATTCTTCAACATCCTGTCTCTCCTTAGCATCCTGAGGACCTACTCCAGGTAGGTAACAATCAGGCTCTGACAGCGACCAAGACATTCCAGTTTTCCGCTCCTTCTCAGGCGTGGTGCTTGTCTGGCCTCGATGACAGGACTTCATATCAACCTGGTTCTGGTCACAAGTGCTGAGTAGTTTGGCTTCAGCGTTGCCTTCGATGCAAGAGTGGTCTCGGTGATTCAGAGAAAAAGTGTTGGCCAACGATGACTTGTTAGAAAGACCCAAAGTTCGCCCATCTTGGCTGAGACACTGTAACATAAATTCACGATTATCACGATACTGCGACATATCTGATTTAACATCTCCATACTGGACCAGCTCAGATGGACCATGCTGTTGGGTGGCTCCTGTCTGGCTGGGTGTTTGGGCCTTGGCCTTATCCTTGTCCTCTTCATCTTCATCCCCATAGAGAAACCTCTCTTCATCTTCAATGTCTGTGAAGCTTTTCTTATGCTCCTGCAAGCCAGGCAAATCTCCCATCAAACCCAAAATGCGTGAGAACCCACTATTGTCCTGCCTCACCTTCTCGTGAGGGAGGAGGAACTCACAAGTTGTTTCTGTCTTGACCCTGCTAAGCATCTCTTCATATTGCTGAAGCCTTGGGCTCTGTGTTGCACTCAACTTGTGCTCTTCCTCTCTCTTCTCCCCTAAAATGGAGGCAAATAGACCTGACTCAATCCCCTTGCTCACAACTTGGAGGAATCGCTCTGTTTCCCTGGTGAGACTACTGGTTTGTCGTTCCCGGGTAACTTCAGCTGGAGATTCAGTGCTCTGAAAAAGAGCAAGGGGAAAAGAGGGGGCACACTACCAATGAATATGTGTTGGTCTGTGTGTGACGTTTCAAAAACCTAACCTGGGGTGAGAAGTACCTGTGTGTGAACTTCCAAGTTTATGACTTGAAATACAAAGCTGTGCATAACAAACAAATAAACAAAGATTAAGCAACTTTGTAAATATAGAAATTGTATGTGCTGACCTGCACGGCAGCAGGAGAATCAGTCTCAGAGTCAACACGTTTCTTCAGAATGGACTTTCTGGGCATGGTTAACATTTCCTCTACCTCCTTGCGTCTTCGGGCCAGCTCCAGCTCCCGGAACTCATCACTGTTCTTGTCTTCAGATGGAAGCATACTCGGGCTTCTTTGTTGTATCCTGCGAGAGCTGCTCCGGCTGCTACTGCTTCTGCTACTGCTGCTGCTGCTGCTGCCACTACGACTCCTACTCCTCCCTCTGGTGAGATTTTTGCTCTGACCCCAACTTCTGCCACGACTCCAGCTCCGGCTTTGTGGCCGGGTTTTGCTCGTTCCCCGACTCCTTCCGCGGCTGCGGCTACGGCGACGGCTTTTGCTCCGCCCCCTATCACGACTATTACTCCTGCTTCTAGCCCGGCTCCTCCCTCTGCTCCGGCTTCGCCTCCTGTATACGTGATCATCTTGCCACAAATCATATCCTGGAGTCTTCCCAGGAAAAGCAGGATGACAGTGTGGATCCTCAAACCTGTAATCTCTTTCAGGAAAAGACCAAAAAGCAAAAACAATAAAACTGTGTCTGTAATAAACTAAACACGTTATTTCCTTATACAGTATAAAAAACAATTTAATTAAAAAAATTTTTAAGGCAGCAATTCTGCTTAACACAATATCACATTCTCTTCATACTTAAAAAGTATTATCTAAGGTCATCCAATGATGCATTTACAGGAATGGTATTTTTACTTATTTTCTGATTACCGACCCCCCCCCCCCACTTATTTTCTTCACACTGTACCTCTCATGGGAGTGGTCATGTTTCTGATATGGAAACCCAGTCAGTTCATTACCAACAGTGATCACCAAGCTGTGGTCAAGAGGAAACCCACTATGGGGTGGAGATGGTGTCAGTCCCTGTGGGACAGTCAAAAAAGATCTGTAAGAAACAGTACAAATGGCCCTCCGCTAAATTCACCTCAATAGGCACAAGACAGCAACAAGACCTGTAGTATCATCTATACACTAAGACTTCAATTTATGATAAGAACTGGGATTGGAAGTCTGATTGTAACCCGAGCTGTACATAAACTTGACCACCAAATAAAAGGGTAATAAGAGGGAGTAAAACTAATTTATTCACAGTGGAGGTGCTGTAATGGTCTAAAATATAATTGAAATGAAAAATGCACTGTAAGACTGATTTTAACATCTTTACTTCAAGCGACATTAAAATAAAAACAATTTAAATTAACCAAAAATAAACATTTTGTATCCAATACTTCTTATTTAATTCTGATACAGTCGATCTCAATTTTTTCATACTTTATGGGGGCAGTTGGTGCCCAGACAAAGCAAAAGTGCAGAAAATGGAAAGCATAATTTAAGTAAAACATGTTTTACTATGGTGCTGTAAACTGCGCTTTCATAACCTAATGAACATGTAATATTCCTACTAAAAATGAAACAGTACTGTATTTGAAACATACATACATACAGTACAGTACAGTGAGTTATATGCAAAAAGCAGTGAGCAACGTGAATGTTCTGTGATACAGCTTAATCAGAATGCTGCTACGAGGGACCATCTGGTACTTCACAAGTTACTTCCTCCAAAAATTTAAAATTAGTTAAATAGATATATTTCCCTTATGTGAAAAAATAGTTCCCCCCCCCCAAATATTTATTAATTTTTTTTTCTGGAATATAAGCAGCTGTCATTAAATCTGAAATCTGTAAACTTGAGGTCCAGAAAATTGAGGATTGGATGTTGTTTATCTAATAAATGTTGCGCTTTCATCATCTTTTTCACAATCAACTCTCAGACATTAGACATGATCTTTAAACACTGTGGAAGTGATTTTTTATTCAGTCCTACTGTATGGGTGTATTTTGCTATCAACTAACATTTGAACACACAAATGTAGATGACATTTGTTCCAATACTAACAAATTTGTAAAAACCTCCATGTGAATAAAATGCAGTATAAATGCAGCATAAATAAACTTGAAACTTGTTCACATGTTTGAAAATTCAAATATTTGTAACACAAGGGCAGAGTACATTATAAAAAATATTAATTCATATATTTCACAGGCAACACTTTTAACACTACCTGGGTTTGCAGACCAGCTTAAGCAGGTAGCATAGTGGTTCAAACCACTATAGTAGTTTCAGTCAAAAAACTCAGGTTTGAACCCAAAATCCAGAACCCTGTAGGAACCTTTGAGTGCTTAGCCTAAATCAATCGTGTAAAAGAATACCCAGCTGTATAAATAACTAAATAATTGGGCATAATTAGTCACTAAATAAACCTAGAATTGTGGTATCCCTTGGAAAGAAATTTCAGCTACATAAATAAGCCCAAACACAAGGAATTCTGACCATTGATAATTCTGACAAATAATTACAAAAAATGTCATGAATACTATTATGAGACCAAAAAGAAAACAAATGTATCCAATTCAATTCACACTGGCAACATTTACCTGCACAATCTTTAATTATTTTCATGAAAATCACACTGATAGGCAAATCCTTGTTGGGAGGGAAATAATCACGGGGGAAAGAAATGGTTCCTGGACTGACAGTCACGTGGCCTTTTTTCAAGGCAGCCACATAAAATTTGTTGCTTCTCCAGAGACCGCCAACTTTTCATATACGTTAAAGTTTTTTTTTTTTTTTAATCAATTTTGATGTCCCATTTCCAAAGAAGACAAGGATTAACTTATTTTGCTTCAACTTGCTGTCAGAAAGGGAAAAGAAGGAAGACAGAGTCAACTGAGGGAAGTCTGGCAGCATGGATGATAGAGATATATCGTCCAGAGCAGTGGTTCTCAAAGTTCTCTGGCCTGCAAACCACTTAAATCAAGTCACAGATAGAGTGAACCACCTATGCCTACACACAAGTTTAACCCTTTAAATGTACTAAAAATAGCTAATACTGGATTAATTTTCAAGAAAATGTCTAATATTTTTGGAAATTCCTTTATTAATGAAAAAGTTAAGGTGAAGAATTGAGCTGCAAATTCAGTTTTAAATTGCACTACCAAGGAGAGCAGATACTACAATATTATACCCTCTGGTCTGAATGTAGTAATTTTTTGTACTCTTTGGAGGATGATTTTTTTTTTTTGGTGTCTCAGAAGGCTGAATTTTTTTCAGCAAGAATCACTTTTTGTAAAAGTGGTGAAATACCATTGAATAAACAATTGTGCACAATACTACAAAAAAAAACAATGTTGTAAAACTGCATATGACAGAACACGATATGCGTGAAAAAATTATATACGTGGATTTTTTTTGTTTTCTATAAATTGCATGAAAAAATAAAATAAAAAATAAAACAAGATAATGTTTTGAGACTTTATGCAGAATAATTCTTTAAGTGTGCGATATTGCTCACGACAACCAATTACAAGCATGGATAAGACACACTGTCTGTATTACGTTTTGTGCTGGTGACATTATTTTACTCTGTCACTACAGACAATACAATTGGCCTATTATTTTTATTGTCTATATGCGGCACTGACCAGCCTGTTTGGTGCTGACTTATGAGATGACCTGCATCGCTTCTGCAACAGACACTAAGACGGCCAGCTGTCCATGACTTACTTTCTGAAATTTGCAGGACTCAGACAGACTGTCATTTGTGGTCTCTGTTTTGCACTCAGAGCCATTGTTCTGCCTCCTATACGACTGTTTACGCATCTGCACTATTGTCGTGCGTCTCTGGCGCATTAGTCCCTTTCTGTCCACTTTTGGCGACGTGTAGCAGAGGCTTGCAGCAACTCAACGTTCAGCCAAAGGCTTTGATTTGGTGAAACCAAAATACACACTTTTGTTGATGATTAACATTGATTACATTTCTCAACCTCTTGTTGTCAAACAACCACCTCAACAGAGTTAAGAAAGATGACTATATCAGCGCACAATCTAATGTGCCCTTGCGGCCAACCACATTTGAAGAACTGCTTGCTAGAGTCCTCTGAGCATTTTCAACGATACTGAAGCTAAGCTAAACACCATGAAAACAGCGGGATGCTGTCAGTGCTGAGCTACAGAAACTTTCCTCCTCCACTGCACTGTGAACACAAAAGTAACTGATTTAACCAATCATGCAGATCATTTTGAGGCTCAACTTAGCCAGGCTGTTGTTCTGGAACACAAAGCCAAGTTGCATCAATTCTGCTCCTTCTGGTGGCCATGCTGACATGAATGCCTGTCTGAGGAACATCCTGATCTGGCTTCTGCATCTCTCAGACAAAAGCTAGAGCAAAGAAACGTAACCTCACCTTTAAAAATTCCCATTTATGACTCAACCCTGATGTGCCAGCTGAAATCACCCGCAAGAGACACGGTTTCGTCGATGTCACCAGAGCTTTTAAACAATATAAAATCTATCAGGGTTTTACTTTCCAGAGCAAGTGAGATGTCTGTATGATAGAAAGATCCATGTGTTTCCCACTGTGGGGTCCACCACTGCTTTCCTGACTGATCTGTAGGATTGAGACAAAGTAGTTTATTCAAGTGTTTGAAGAAGTAAACTTCTTTCTGTTTGATTTATTTATATACTGTTTAACACTTTATCTCTCCTTATCCTGCTGTGGACCTTACTGTATTTTGCTAAGTTGCTTAATTATTTGGAGAGGGTTACCTTTTCTATTTCACCCATGGTGGGTCCTAGAGAGACAGGTGTAGCCAGTGATGTCTAGTTAGGTGTAAGTAGTTAGGAGATATCATCCCTGCCTGTAAAAATAGTAAATAGCTGTCTGGTTCACATTTTACAGTTTTTGTCTATATTCTGTTTTCACTTCTCTCCCTACGTCTAATTTTCTTCCGTCTTTCTCTCACACTGTCTTTTTCTGTTTCATATGTTCTAGTTCAAGTTGTCCCCAATAATGCAACAGACTGTATATCAGGGGTTAATATCATTTTACACTTAAACTGAGTTTCCAGTTAAAACTATGAACTGACGTGCCAATATACTTTGAGGAAGAGGGCTTCAAAACTGTTTAAATATACCAAAAGGAAAACAAAAGTCTAATGTCCTACTGAAATCTTAAGACTTGTGCTTGTCTTATTATTCTTGGCTTTAATAAAATAGGGCATATTGATGATGACCCAAATGATAAATTCTCTCTTAACAGACAAATCTGCATTGCAAAAACACCGGTTACCTCTCTGTAATGCTGTTCTTGGTTTCTGTTCTGCTGTGACTTGGTATTGCTTTTGTTGCAAATAAAAAAAAAGTTGCTTGGCTCTGTCCTAAAGTTTATTGAATCTTTATTGAAAGAGAAGAAATAAAGTACATTTCTATACATGGCAATGATAACAGTTTATAACAAACGTTTCCCTCAAATAAAGAAGGCTCCTCTAAAAAGGATTCTGAGTACATGTACAAGAAAATTTGCATAGCAAGCTGTCATGTTAGTTATGAGATGCCTTAAGAGAACACGCATTTAAAGTGAAAACGCACACTTCAGTGAGATCCCTCCCAGAATGTCTGGCTTCTCTTGCACATGTTAACTCTTACTTAGGGGATATTTGACTCCAAAGTGACTTACAGTGCTAAATATACAGAATTGCGTACAATCCTTTACCCATTTGTAGAGCTGAGCAATGGATCACTCACAAACACACACACACACACACACACAAAATGGGCAATTTTGAGTCACCAATTTACCTGAAACACATCTCTTTGGACTGTGGATGGAATACATAGTAAAGCCAAAGAAAGTGAACCTGTTTTAAAACATAAAATTTGTGTGACATTATAGAAAAAAATCATAATTATAAATCACTATACCTAAGTATACCTTTGTATGATTTGATTTAGTATGTTAACATAAATGATACTGAAACCATAGCTCAGCAGGGGGGGAATCACCAGTAATTACTGGAATTGCCAAATCAGGCAATGTTTCAATTATAATATTTATTTTATATGCCACATTAAAAATCAACTTTTCAAAACACTTAATAAAGGTGACAGAACATAGATACAGAGTACAGGTTACAGTTGTATAACAGTTCACAAGAAATATTTTAAATGTTTTCCCAACCTTAGGTGATTTGCATATAGTATTATACTGCATGATGTGCCTATTCCCTTTCTGCTGATCTGACGTTTTAAAGGTCTTCGAACTCAACCAGGGCCGATTCAAACCTCAGCCCCCTGAGGCACAGGCTGCTACGTTTCTTACACTTACAACTTACTTTCTAGCCAAATCAGGAGTAAATTAGTAATAAAACTATCTCAAGTCAAACTGCATAACGAAAAGGCCACAGCTGCATACATGCAGGGGCAGAACACCAGCGGGTGGCACAGTGGTTAGAGCTGTGGTTTGAATCTCACCCCTGCTATTGCGCCCGTGACCAAGGTATTTTCCCCGAAGTGACAGGGGGCTGGAGAAACTGATAAAGCCCAACATCCATGCAACCGTAACAAATCCGTTACTTGCACCTTCGTAGTAATAACTACATACATCTGGAGGGCATCAATCTCAGCTCTGACCACCACAAATCGCTGCCACCAGAATGAAGAAAGCCTCCCTGTCAAATAGTCATTTTGTGGACCTACCTTGTTTACGGGGTCTCTAGGCGAAGGCGCACCGCCCCGAAACTCGCCGGCCCGGCGACTGCCTCCTGATGGGAACCTGGTGCGGGGCGGCGATCGCCGATAGGCGTCAGGGTTCCTGCGGTAGCCGTGGTGATAAGCAGGTTGGTCCCGCTCGCGGTCCTCTCTGTACGCTCCGTGGTGGAGAGAACCAGGGCCCGGCGGCGAGTGGCTCACATTCAGCCCTCTGGAACTTGGGCCGGAAGGTGCATCGTGAGTCCCCTGGGGATACCCTCGCTGCGGTCTTCCGCGAAACATCCTTCATTCAGCTAAGTAGAAAACGTGTGTCGACGCGTCTGCATCAAAGTCGAGCGCACATTCTGCGCCGCCGTCCAGCCGCCATCGCGCCCGGACCGCTTTCTGCTCTACTCCCACAAAGCTGACGAACGGCCAGCTTCTTCCCCACCTCATTGGACCTTCGCTTCAGCCGCTCTGCACCAATGGGATGACGCCAGTTATCCAAGAACCAATGAACCGACGCCGCAGTGTAAACGTCGCTGTCTGTCTACCAGTCGGAAGAAGATTTGTTTAGAGGTGTTTGTTCACCGAATGCGCTGCGCAGTTGATGCGAGGTCCGTACGTCTCCCACGGGCCTGGGGAGAGCAAGTTTAGTGCTCCTCCCACTAGTGGAACTGGCAATAAAGGTCTAGATATTGCTTTAAATCTTGTCTTGTAACAGTTTCGACCACACTTATTACAGAAAACAAAGTTTCATAGATATGGACTTCACTGTGATTTATTTCTCAGTGATTTCCTAGTTCTTCTTTTCACTCTTCGAAACATCCCCAGTAAGGAGCCCACAAGACCATTCCAAATTATTTAAACATTTATGGACAAACTGTAACTATCCTCTTATGTGTTTAGTGATTATTTTTTTCACTAGGTTCCCGTCCCCGCCACTTTGGACACCCGTTGCTGTTATGCCTTCTTCACCAGTTTCGTCTTTGTTTTTGATTGACCTGACATGCAGTTGTGCTCAACATCTGCTTGTATATAAGGTCTGAATTTAAATAGAAAAGATTCAGTGGTTCCAGGTCCACTATTCTAGACACTTGACAAGGTGGTTGGGAAAGACTCCTATAATGTGTGGGGGTGTGAAGCAGATGTTTTTTTTTTTTAACTGGACCTTAATATGCACCAAAATGTAGATATTTTTTACACTTCTAAATTTCTAAACTCAACTTCTCAATTGTCAGCTTTGCCCAGCACCTTAAAGTTTTTTTATCTTTAAAATTTCAAATCAAATCATCTAGTGTAGTAATACAAGAAAATTGTATACAGTTAAAGGTAATGGGGAAAATATTTAGTGGAATGTAACGTATACTGTGTACCAAGACCAGACTAAAACAAGTAACTCACAAAATTCTGGTTGCAACAATATTTTATAAATACACTTAGTAGACACTTACAGTAGGCACTGCCTCTTACACTCTATAAATGATAATGTGACATCAAACAAAAAAATAACAATTAGAGTTTGTGAACCTCTTGGTATTATCTAGATATGCATGAATTATGCATAAAATAAGACCTGAGGTTCAACTATATCACAGTCATTGACAAAAAGAACTCAAACATTTTCAGTCCATGCTGGAAAATGTATATGTACCTATGAACTAGTAGGACCCTCCTTCAGCAGGAACAACCTGCACCAAACACTTCTTCCAGCTACTGATCAGACTCAGACTTATAGTACTGTTAGGAAGAATTTTAGAATATTCTTACTTACAAAACTCTTTCATTTCATTGATATTTCTGGGATTCATTGTGTAAACAGCTCTCTTCAGGTCATGAGACAGCATCTCAATTTGGTTGAAGTGGACTTTGATAGCAAGCTATCTGGGCCCTGAGAAAGTAAAGCAGCCCTAGACCATGACACTCCTTCCATCATGTTCACAGTTGGGATGAGGCTTTGGTGTTGTGTGCAGTGATTTTTTCCCTCCAAACCCAGCATTTGGAGTTGCTGGAGTTCAATTTTTGTCCCAGAACCATTCTGGAACATCCAGGTGGTCTTTTACAAACTTGAGACATGCAGCACTTTTTTGGAGAGCAGTGTTTTCCTCTGTGGTGTCCTTCCATGAAAACCATTCTTGTTTTTCTTATAATAGACCTATTAACAGCAACTGGAAAATTAAAGAGATTTCTGCAGGTCCTTTGCTGTTCTCTTTGGGTTCTTATTTCAGCTCCTCCACTATTGCATACTGCACTCTTGATCTTTACAGGGAGCCCACTCCTTAGTGGAAAAGCATCAGTACAGAGTTTTCCCTATTTGCAGACAGTTTGTCTTATTATGGACTGATAAACATCCAGGCCGTTAGAAATGCTTTTGTCATCTTTTCTAGCTTTATGCATCCTTATAGTTCTTCTTGTTCTAAGGTCCTTTGAAGTGTCTTTTGATCAGAACATGGTTCAAATGCCAGTAACCAAACTGTGTACCATTTTTATAGAGCAGGGTGCCTTCAATTCACACCTACAGTCTTGTCTCAATGATTGGAAGAGCTAACACCAATTAGCTTTTTGAGAAGTTATTAGCCTCTAGGTTCACATACTTGACAAACATTCACAGCCTGGACTTGAAGTATTCAATACTGACTGGAAGTTTAATTGTTTGTTGTTATCAGTTTATTTAATAGATTATTCTGTTATTGTGACTTAGTTGAAATCAGCCCACATTTTATGAGAAATAAATCCATGTAATTCAAAAAGGTTCGTAAACTTTTTCTTGCAACTGTTAACTGTTGTTCCAGCTGCTATCTTAAGAAATAAAATATATTTTAAGCACTTATGTTTGAAAACATGGAGTGGTGCACATGTATTACACATTTAATTATAGGGTTATACATCGAGTCTGAAAAATCACAATAACATGTATCATATTACTACTAACTTACATTAAATGCTTTGAACCTATTTTTTGTTACAGGCAAAGAGCCCAACATTTTGGCATCATTAATATTTTTCAATGTGTATACAAGACTTAAGATGTAGTGCTATAAAAAAATACAAAAATGCACAAAACTGGCAATTTATTCATAACAACAAAAGACAGAAGACATTTCACAAGACCAGTTTACAATTGACAACATTTCTGTTTTGGGTGTAAAAAAAAAAAGCAGAACACGTAACTATTTTCACACTAAAAACTCACCGTGTTTGAGTGGCTAGAAAACACTTACGACAGGTTCCTGGGAAAAAACAACAGAAAAACAATTTAGGTGAGTGAAGTTTGCATTTATCTCAATCCACAAGACATCCATATATACAAATTTAAATTAAAGTACAAAACAATACTTACATCAATAAAAAAAAAAAAATTCGGGACATGCTATAAGAAGCATTAAAGCACCATTTAAGATAATTTTTCAGTTTTTTCTGAAAATGGTTTAAAGGAAATGATATTGCCCAATGGTATTAGAATGTCAGTGGAAACCTGAAATGTCTCATCCTAAAACAGGAACAGGTGTAGTTACACAACCAGATGATGGCAAAGTACAGGTTCACAGAAACCTTTCACTGTTTGTAACACATAGTAACAAAACCAACCAACCAAACTGCCTGCAAACCAACCTGTAACTGAATATCCAGAAAGAAGGGAAAAGAAAATTCAACACCTACTGTGCTCAGTGCACATCAGCTGACCAAGCGTGTCTGTCATGTTAGTGGTTACGCACCTTAGCTCTTGGTTTCCTAACTCTGACATCTGATGAAGGGTGTGCAAGTATTCACTTTACTACAGCTTCTTCTTTATTTACTGACAAATGTCTTAGGATCTATAACTTTAATGACACCAGAACAGGATTAATTTGATTTCTTTTCCTAGAAAACCACCAATGACCTTAGAAAGGTTAAGAACCCATACCTTTTACATAGAAAAAGAGTCAAATTGACTCGCCTTTTATTATTTCAAACCATTCCCAGTAACATATTGGTCCAGAAAAAAGCAGTGGTGATAAATGGGGAAATAATAACAACAGTGCTGCCTTGACATTTCAAAAACATACAAAAATTACAATCCTTCATACAATGTTAGTGCTTAAGGAGAACTTAACTCAGGGTAAAATGAGGACGAGACGTATGTGGGAACAGCTAAAAAATTTTGATTGTGTGGATTTTAAACCTGGATTTAAAGCTGTCCAGAGCATTTATGATATTTTAGGGCTTATTTTCAATGCCAGTTTTTATGTTTAAAAGGCAAGAATTTTGCATGTGTTCTCTAAACATATAGAAGCAGTCCTAGGCAGTGTGGACCAGGACATGAACCTTTATTGCTATGTCAAACTGTGTGACTGACATATTCCCTCTTGCCTGAAAAGGGTATGTGGGTAATAAGTGACTGGATGTCACAAACACTAAACAATATTTCAAGTGGATAAATGAAATTAATAAAAGGAGTCACTACAACTGCAAAAAGCCTCCCTGTCTAGTTAACCTTAATTCAGGTATAACTGAACAAACTGCACAAATCAAACTAAATGACTGTAGTTTACGATTAACTGGAGGTTCTTACCCAAGGAAACCTTTGATAAAAACATTAATGTCGTTTCAGTTTCAGGATTGAAAAAATTAAGGAAACAGTGTACAACACTAAAGCACCTATGTTAACACTGTGGGAAATAGCCCTGGAAGGGGGAGAACTGATGTGCTTAAACATGGTCAAAAATAATATAAGCAAGGATTCATTCATGGAGACGGTTTTCATTCTTTAAAGTTTATTTTAGAGAAAAAAAAACTAAATATCTGTACAAATTCAGGTTCTGCTTTCCCCTCAAGTAGAAAATCCCATCAAAAATAATCTTGCTTGTTCCATAAAAAGGCAATTATTTAACAGCTTTTGGTAGCAATCCAGTTTTTCAATTAAAAATGATCAATACAATCAATTCTGAACTAATACAAATGAATCATCACTTAAGATGATTTCGAGCCCTGTTTTGTCTCACTTTCCCATTTCACCAAGAAGTCCTGCAAGTTCAGATTGAACGTGTCAATGCCTTTCCCCGTTAGATGGACTCCATCTGGACGGTATAGACCCGAGTCTGAGCCAGGTCGGATCTGCTCATGGTCCACCACCATCCCTCCAAGAGCTCGGATTTCTGTTCCCACATTCTCATTAACTGTAACACGAATGTTCTCCATCACCTCTGCATCTTCAGAGGTCTTCCAAGAGCGACGTGGCAGGATGCTAGACCACACAAGGAGGCACTGGGGGAAAATACTCTTCATCGAAGCCAAGTCCTTTTTTACGGAATCCAGGAACTCCATGGGATCAGACTGACCCAAGTCGTTGCCCCCAAGGTGCATGATGAGGACATCAGGGTTGGGCCAGTTACCTTTCAGCTCCAGTAGAAGCGGTAGAAGCTGTTCCCACATTAGGCCCTGCCTGCCCCTCCACCACAACTGAACATTTTCCGGGTCCATGCCCAGCTGCATGCAGTAGTCAGGAGACTTGGCCCTCTTCTCTGCCCAAATGACCAACGAGTGCCCACAAATCCACACATTCTTTACCTCTTTGCAGGCCTTACCTGCAAAATGCAACATAGGAGGAGATATTACCCCTGCATGCCAGTGCCTGGGGCAGCACCTGGCCCCTTCTGGACAGGATGCACCAGGCAAGAGCCAAAAGGTGCCCGTTAACTTGTCTCTCCTGGGAAGAGATCCAATGCCAATACAATGATCCTGGATCTGCTTAACTTTCTGAAAATGGAACTCAGGGAAGCATAAGGACATGCAAGGCACTCAAAATAACATTCTTAGGAAAAATGCAGACAAGGAAGTTATCAGTCTACTATATGTGAGAAAAACCATCTAAATAAAGTTAGGCATTTCTGTATGCAAAAGATACCTTGTTCTTAGAGTAAATTAAATATCCCTGCCCATTTAAGTCTTCAGCGTATTGTCAGGACAACATTATAGGTCTGTACGAAGGTAATACTCCTGGCCATTATTCTATATATACTAGTAAATTTTGATTGGTATAAATTCACAAACCCATGTCAGAGTGGACATTTAGTGAGAAAATATTAGTCGTGCAACTTAAATATTTTATAGAAACTAGCCATCTAAACTAAATCTTCCCCAATGGCTTGCATCAAAAACCCCAAGCAAAAAAATCTGTCAAACACCAGCCATGGTACCCTTGCCTTATGTACTTTGAGGCCTCTATTGTAAAAGCATCACAATCTGCAATGTGCTCTTTTCCCTGTATTTTGTAGTCCGTGCTAACTTCAGAAACTGCAAAAATAAAATTTAATTAAATCAGTTAAGTGAATGAATAAACTAACCCACTAGCCACACAACCTTCAGCCAACGTGGCAGTAGGACAAACTCAGTCAACAGCCTTGATAGATTCACCTTTCAATGAGACATGTGCAGCCTGGTTCTAGCTTAAAAGTGTCATAAATGATGTATTTTATGATAATACTAATAATTTTCAGCAAGGCTATCTTAGAAATCTACATTAAAAAGTAACAAAGCAAGCTACACTGGATACTTATTCAAAAATTATATATTGAGAGTGAATTTGAAGAGTGAACAGTTATTGTGGTTTCCTGCAAGACAATGATATGGACAGCATGTTAATCATCCAATTTCCATTTGTAACCTTCTGTTCTTCAGTATTAAACGCAGGATATGTCTGATAGGTACAACTGCTGCTTCTCTTAAATTGGTCTGAGGTGACAGTGATCTAGGCTAACAGGCAGGCAAATGACTGCCTAGTAGTTCTCTTAGCTTTGCGCAGGCTGAAGCAAAATACTTTCCTTTTGCTTTAACCTTTGTTTTCAATCATCACCATCTGGTTTTGTAGTGTAGTAAAGGTGCTGTTTCTACTCTGATTATACAATCTTGTTTGTGGCTAGCTATGATCACCGCTGTAGTATGAACACAAAAAATTGTGCGTCATCCCTGTCTACCGTTTGATGGACTACTGAATAAATCAAACACTGGTACAGCAGTATGTCCATGAGACCAAATAAAAACTACAAAACTGGGAACACGCATCTCTGTCTAACTTCACTGTTTCTCCCACCGTGGGCTCTGCTCAGTTTTATATATTACACACCCACACGACAGAATCTTAAATGGGTGTCCTTACTTATTCACTACAATATATGTAAGTATCAAGTTACAGTGCCTTACAAGTACTTCTATATGAATTTCTGCATATAAAATACTATATATGCATATGTCAGTCGTGTCAGCCTTGTGTACTTTTGAGAATATTGCATTGTCTCCCTGCTGCAGCTTATTAATAGCTGATTATTATCAGCATATGAACAGTTTTTTTGGTCAGATTTACTAGCTGACTCAAGACAGAGCGGAGTGTTTGCGAATACATATACTGGTGACAGTTTTGGTATAAATCATTTTCAGATCTGCCTTTGCAGTGACGCACTGAAGAATTCACCCACCTGAAGCAATATTATACATATAAAATGGTAGTACATTAAAAACACCGATTTTTCTATTTATTAAGACAGTAAACTATGAACACTATATTGTAAATGTTTTTAATACTTAAAACCTACTTTGGAGTTTTGATTTCTATTTACATGCCAACAGTAGTCCAAGTAGCACTGAAAGACTAAAGATGTTTAATACATTGAAACCATTAAAATATCACTTTTTTGAAACTTTTGCAGTAAATTACATGTTAAACTCAAAGACCAGTGAAGGATTCACTATGTTTTCTCTTGCTAATGCTGCATTTGGAACAAGACGTGAGAAAAGTGCTTAGCAGGTTGATAAGATCAAAGTTTTCGGGCAAAAAAAGTAAAATGTACTGACATTTTCTTTTGAAATGGTGACCAAAATAATGCCATAAAATTTTCAGGTAAAAAGCTGAAACTTCTCATCTATGTCACCAACTTCTGTTTAATAAGTATGTAGTGTTCATTCACTACCGCCATTAAAAGGAATTCTTAAAGAAGAAAACAACTTTTGTGTCAATTTGTACAAAATAACAATGTTAAAGCTGAAATATTACTGATTTGCCAAGGCAACTAGAGGAAGAGGGTTACCTGTGGTAGACATCTGGAATTTATCACATTTTCTCTGAGCCTTCAGTTGTTCCTTCTTTAGCCTCATCCTCTCATTGAACTGTTCCAGCTGCAGAGAATTGAAGAGGCAAATCAACAGGTGGAGCACATGGAAACTGAAAAATTACAAGAGCATTTTTAAAGGCTAATGTAATTTGAAATTTCATTGTTTTTAACAAAGTATTGACATTCTTATGATCACTTTACTGATGTCAGTCTAGACTCCCAGGGAGTTTTTCTGTAGCTCACACCCTAGAACCCTAGCTTTTAATTTAAACATTCCACTATTTTCTATGAGCTTCATGTGTGCATTGCTGTCCTACATACAGAAGCATTAAAGTGAACTAAGATCTAAAATGTGACTTGTGCCTCATGCAGAGCACTTTGGGGTTCAATGCATATTAAGGAAGCTTCTGGTTCATTGTGCACTAGACTACATGTCCTGCTTTAGAGGTCTGTCAGGACCTGGAGAAAAAGTCTGATAAAGAATTGCAAACCTGAAAGTGTGAAAATGTGGGAAAACTATGCAAAAAAAATGGAAAATAAATAAATAAATAAATAAATAAATAAATAAAAATCAAAAACCTGTCTTGCATACCCTTTTTTTTTGTTTGGCCTTGACATCGTCTTCAGATATTCTTGCCACTTGTTTCTTCTCTACCGTCAAAGGATTTTCCAAGGAGGGAGGTACGGAACCAGAGCTCAGTGTGTGCATAGTTACTTCTTTCAGAGCTGTAGATGTTTTCCGCTTCTTATGTTTGAGTGTTACAGTCTGGATGACTCTTAAGCAACGAGATTTTGAAGTCTGTGTTTCTTTGAAAAATGGAGCTTGTGTATTGTCACTTGGCAGTGACTGCAAAGTGGCAGATGCTGAATCATCATGTGGTTGATAGATTATGGGTGACCCTGCTAAAGGGTATTGGGGGTAATTAGATGGAAGTAAAGGTCCACTAAATGACTGGAAAGGATCAAGGGACTGGTCAGCAATAGTTGGTATTATTCTAGGGTAAGATTCCATTGGTGCAGCTAAAGGCATTTGAGAAAAATTTGTATGCAGGAACACTAGCGGGGCATGGGGATTGGCTGAAGCATTTACATATGGCTGGAGTTGTCCATAGGATGGTAGGTAAGACCAGTCAAGACGTTGAGAATAAGCTGGATACTGCTGGGTTTCTGTTTGTAGAGGCACATGATCCCAGCTTGACAGTGCGACTCCAGTTTGCAGACTGTACCCATTCTTGGGATCAGTATCTTCATATCCTGAGTGCTCCACAACAGAATCAGATAAATGCTGAGGATACTGCGATGTGGAGGGTGCAGGAAGGGAGACAGTTACAGAGTTCTTAACAGGCTGAAAGGCCTCGATATTGTGAACGGTCCTAGTGATATTAGCTTGGGTACCGGTACTTTCTAGCTTATCTGGATATGATATGAAGACCTTCTGGTTGGAGGACAGGACAGAAGAAATGGAATTGGTGTGTTCAGAATGTAGAGGGTCTTGTTGACTATACTGCTGATCCACCCTACCTACCTTACATTCAGAATCTTTGTATAGATGATCTTGCTCACTAACCTTCCGCTTCATGCCACAGAGACGCTCTTGGGTACGATCCGCCAATCTGCTGACTTCTGCCATGTCCAAATCTAAGCCAACAGTCGTTAACAGGGTCTGTATTCTGCCAAAAGTGTGCTTCTTTTCTGTGTTATCAACCCCCTCCACTGGTGGAGGCAAACTTGCTCTATGAAGTTTCTCATCAGACATCAAGTTTTCAGAGAAATGTTCTTCTGCTTGCACCTTTTTACCATAGAGAAACTGTTCCTCATTTTCCACATCTCCCCCTGTCCAGTGTTCCTGCATCTGAGGAGTATACGTTGATCCTATGATGCAAGAAAAATCACTGTTGCCTTGAACTACCCTCTCACATGGTACGAGAAAATCTTCATGGCTCTCATGATGACCACCTGGTTGCTCTGGCCTTCTTTCATAAATGCTCTCATACTGTTTGTGTTCTTGACAGAGAAGTTCTGGTTCAGGAAGCAGGGAAGATGGCTGGCTCTCATAATGTGCTGTTGCCTCCCTGGCTTCACGGACAAGGGAGCAGAGGAGCTTTGCATCCACCCCTTTGTTGAGGGTTTTGAGGAAACGGTCAATCTGGGTGGACAGATTGCTTTTGTCCTTAGAGGTAGCTCGAGGAAGAGGAATGTGACAGAAAGGGAGCTCAGAAATAGGTCTCTGGTTCGCAGATGAATGACGAAGATGAGAATTAATGCAAGCATCTTCAGAAGAGGACTCATGAGCCAGAACCTGGTTAAGACAGGACTCTTCAAAATAGGAATGACCAGAGGCCTGGTCTGAAGCAGCATCGTGGGGAGAACCCTGGTCCAAATCACACTGGGAATAAGATAAGTAAGCAGGAGGGAAAAAATTACTCTTGATCTTATTATTGAAGTCATTCTTGCTTCATATTGTAACACAAGTATAGTCATCCCTCAATTTATATGTCTAACTGGTTCTTGAAAAGGGTGCATTGTATGAAAAATGCAGAGACACCTATTTAAATTATTTCTTATGGGGCCAATAAAAATGCCAACCTAACCTAAAAACTAACGATTTCCACAAATTTCACTAGAACACTGAAAAAGTTGATATAAGTTAGAAACACTTTTTAGGGCTCATCATTCATTTTTATTTCACTGCACCTAAAAAAAAAAAAAAAAAAAAAAAAAAACGATCAGTAAACACTATGCACACTAACAAAGAACAAAGAATAGCTGTTTAGCACAGATTGTTCACATGACCAAGTGCTCACACGGGGGGCAGCTTTCAAATTTATTACACACAATTTTTCTTTGTCATAAAATTGTTGTGCTAAGAGAATTTGTTTTGCATATTTTTACGTTTGATTGAAGCTGTGATGTTGGAATTTTTTCAGTTTTTTTGGCTGTAGCGCATTGTATTGAGCAGAACAACACATAATTTGAGGTCTGGTATTAAAAATCAAATTTCTATCTATTAAAAAAAGTTTTGTGTGAATCTGTGTAAATCAAAGGATGACTGTCTACCCTCCCTTCAAACATAGGTAAACACTTGTTAGATGGATATTCACTAGTTCAGACTTTGATTATTTCTATCTTTCACCCATGTGTAAAGGCTTTATTGCTGGTTTCACTTTTTAGTTTGTAAGGACAGCAAATCTGAAGCGAGCCACCTCTATCAGAACGGAATGAGCTGCCTACTCAAATCAGAAACTAGTCCTCTTAACACACAAATGTGTATACAGAAAAAATGGGAATGGATGCATTAAGTTTGTGTTTATAGGACCATGTTTGGTACAGACCATGCTAAGAAAAGAAAATTTGTTGGCTAACTATAAACTATCATGCAAAGTGATTTAGAATCAATTTCTTGGTATTTTATTACATAATACATTTTTGTCAGAGTCCTCACTCTAGAAATTGATAAATTATGCATCTCCTGTTTCCACTGTCCACATTCTATGTACTACACTCATCTTGCGCAACTGTTCCCAAGTATCTGCGAAAACTATCCCAAAATCTGCTCTATTGATGACATATCAATGAAACACCCAGTTCAGTCATATCTACTGTGATGGCAGTACCTTACAAAAGTGAATAATTCTTTTGAGAAGGAAAACCTTTATAACAGAATATAAGGATAATACAATAACAATCTTAGAAAAATGTTACTCATGGTTACTTTTGGTTTTTATATGATATGTTACTTCAAGAACAGATTATAATTTTTCCCATAAGAAATAATGACAATGTTTTCTTTTGTACCTGGATTCTCCCCTTACAGAGATATTTCTAGGAACAAATTAGGTTTGAATACTAGGGAAGGGGTACACTGGATACAATAAAAAGAAATAATAAAAAAATGCACACATACCTCTGTTTGAATGTCTGGGTCCACGAAAGGTGCACTGCATTTCTTAAGAACAGATTTCATAGGAATTGGATCTGAAGTCCTCTTTTCAGGAGGACTGATATTTTTAGGTTCCTCAGGAAGCCTCTGCTTATTAATATGGCATTTCTCATCTTCAGACTGGGTGCTCAGGACTCGACCTTTTTGCTCCATTGCTATAATGGCCCTTTTGTGGGCTATCTGCTCCTCAAGCAGTTCCAGCTCCCTCTTCTTCCTAGCCAGCTCCATGTCCAAGGAATTACCAGACTTTGGTAGCTCCTGTGTCACAGGATCCTGTAAAGCCCTGTTGCTTTTGTTTTTAGGAGACAGGCAGCTGTCAATGACAGGAGACCTCCTCTGGTCTGGGCTCCTTCTCTTCTTAACAAGGTTGCTGGATCGATCAATGCTATGGCTACGCTTCCTACTGCAGGCACTGCCACGTTCTCTGCTGTGGCTCCGGCTACAATTCCACCTCCAGCTGCTTTGAATAATCATCTCCTTGCTCTGGCTGCGACTGTGCTTATATCCGTGATCCTGACTACGGCTGCGCTTGTGCCTGTATTCATGGTCCCTGCCCACATCCCTGTATTCTTGGTCTGTGCTCCGGCTGCCCTTGCCACTGTAGTCTCGGTCACTGCTACAGCTGTGGCTGTGTCTGCCCTTATATCTATAGTCTGGGTCCCTGCTACGGCTGCGGCTGCGGCTGCGGCTGCATCTGCCACTGTCTTTGCTGTGGCTACCGTTATCCTTATATACTTTGTCTCGGCTGTTGCTATGACTGCAATTATGTCTCTGGTCTTTTTTTCTGGATGGGCTTTGGTGCTTCTCAGTATGACTACTATGGCTCCTGCTAAGACTACTGCTGTGCTCAGTATTAACACTACTCGATTTACTCTCCACTTCGGGAGTTTTGTGTCCATTTCCCCTTGAAACATTTCTGGGACTAAGGCTTTTGTCAATCACAACCTGTTCTCCAGCAATTTCTGTACTGGTCTCCTCAAGGTACAGAGCACTTCCACATTTTGATGACTGCAGGTCGGGTTCTCTTTTATTATCGGCACTGTAATTTACCTCTGAAGGATTGCTGAAACAGAGACGATGGGTATTGCACTCATGTTAATGGGTTGCTTTGCAAAGAGATTCGGCTCCTCTGCAACACACAAAAGCATATCAACTTCAAACAATGAAACTTACTCATGTTGTGGAACATCTGAGTTAAAAGATTCAATTTTCACCTTCAAGTTTTTCACTTCCTCATTCACTGAGTCTCTCATCAGTTTGACTGTAATGTTTTGCTATGAACAGACAAGCAAAAAATTGAGAATGTAACAGGGTGTATATACTTAAAAGATAGTACAGGCAATAGAAACTACTAGATTATGGATGTACAAAACAACATCAACATATTAAATAAAACCATGATGTGGAATTTCAAGATATAAACCTTGTCTTTGCAAGCACTGGTGAGCCCATCCAAATTTCGTGCAGTGATAAAGGAACTCTCTGGCAGTCTCTTGATTCTCACAGCTTGAAGGCCATGCAATGTATTCTAGGAAGAATGACAGAGAGAGTAAATTCTATGCACAACGTTCTATATCATAAGATACTCTCATAAAGCCAATACAGTTATATCTACCACAAAGAGAGTAGTAATTTCTAAAATGTTTCACATGTATTAGTTATGATGAAATTCTCTTCAACCACTGGCTGTCATAATTAATGTTAGAGTTTATCAGGAAAATTGGAAAGAAAAAAACTTAACAGCACTTTTCTTTAATCTACATATGATCATTTTCAGAGGCTACTATCAGGCTCATCACCCCCCACAACAAAATAAAGATGCCACATACTGGGAGAACAGTGAACTCCACTTTATCTGACACATTGAGCTTGCTCTCCTCCATGACCTCACTGAAGCTGAAGAACATCTGTGGATCCTGCTTGCACCTGATAAACCCAAACGACTGCCTCAGATCCAACACTATGCCCTGGAGAGATATGAGAAAGATTAAAATCCTTACCCTGTGTTGCCACAGTTTATCAATATCAAAGGAACATGTTTTATGATCATCAAGATCCCTGGAGTCCCTACTGGGACATTTTCTTGTATTAATTTAGTGATTGTTTTTCTCCATAGCAACATAAAATAGTTATTAACCAGTACTGATTGGATGCCTTAGTCCACCATCGTTTTTTACAGTGTTAGATATACTGAACTACCAGCAAAAACTCACTCATTTATATGGCAGAGCAATGGTACACATTCACAGTGTGTACTATTTAGATTCCCAAGTTCATGGGTAATAGGTCTGTGGACTGTAGAAGGAAAGTGGAGCAGCCAGAGAAAACTCATGCAAACATGGGCAGAACATGCTAACACCACACTGACAGAAACAGATCTGAACCCACATCTGAATGCACAGTCAAGGTGCTCCGAGGCACCAGCACTACCTGTTGTACCACCATGTTGAATTACCGTCTCACGCTGTTCCTTAGTGTGCTGAAAGGTGTCAGGTAGGATTTCCACATTGATGGCACGCTCTGCTTTGGTCTCACGGTTAGTGGAGATGTTGAACTGTACTTTATCACCCAGCAGCATGGAGGGTTCTGACAGCACATCACCTACCCCAAAGGGCAGCTCCTTATCTTTGCCTGCCAGCACAGTTAAAAGAAGACCTGGGTATAAACTTGTGCTGGAGTCTTCCTACAGGGGAACAGAAGAAATTTCTCACAGTCAGAAAAATAGAAAAATAAATGGGCTGAATGGGTTCTTTGCTCCAGAAGTTTGCCTCCCCTGCATTTTTCTATGCAATACAAGTTTCTAATGTATACAGTGAACAAACATCGGTTCATCATGCACTTGGTCATAGGCTTTATAAAATTTGGACTGACATTTGGCCTTTCTAATAGTGCCGTACTTACCTGTAGTTTGTCTGATGTTTTTGGGATGGGTTTGAGAACTGTGCCTTCATACAGCTCACTGCTAACATCCTCAAATACCACTGTTCTTTGTGGCAGCACCTCAGAGATTCCGACTTTCCACTAAGCAGGGCATGGGTTAGCAAAATCAGATGTCAGTCAAAGGATTTGACCTACTGCAACTTGTTTCACAATACATAATTTTATAAATTTAAAGAAGTAAAATTCTGGCTAAATTAGTTCAAAATGTTAACTTGCAGGCTAAAAACCTGCAATTATTTTGGTCTTACATGTTTGGTCAATGGAACACATGACAATCTAACTAGTCAATCATCTCACAGTAAAGTGTTGTAGTTATTCAGTCCGGTATCCTTAAGGGAGGGCATTTGGGACAGAGCATACAGTGATCGGGCACCTGTCCACCTCCTTCACGTCTTTACTACAAGGTTTCCCACCTTGTTGGTGTCCTTGGTTTCTGCAGACTTTTCCTTGGCCTTATTCTGCAGTGTTACTGTGCCTTTTGGTAGCTTTTTCAGGCGAACAGCTTTATTCTTACTGGGAGAATTTGCCTGAAAAAATTGACCCCAAATGTAAAAGGATTCCCTGGAACACTGCTGAGGGTTTAAATCAAATGCCTGTAGTTCTCATTATACAGCCTTTGAGGAACCACCTATATAGAAGTATGTACCAAAAATGTACATGAGGAATACAAATTTTGGAGCCATCTGTGAATTTCAATGATCCTGTGCTCCAGTGAATTGACATAACATTTTCTGCCACCTATTTCCCAGACTCAGTCCACTTTTCAGTCCACATTTATGTTATCAAACCCTCCTGGTACGATTGTTCCTTTAGCAAAATGTCCAGTACATGAATAAGAACCAAGCAGAAAATTGAGATTTTTTTTTTTAAACAATCCACAGAAATACTTTTAATAAAATAAAAGAGATGACCCATTATGAGATTCAGTGCACTAACATGACAACGAACAGCCTCATGAAACCCTTTAATCATTCCTTGCATAACTGTGGACTTTGGAAAGCAAAAGGAAGAAAATCACACTTACAGATATGACGGTAAACTCCACCTCATCCATAACTTTGAGTTCAACATCATCCAGGTTCTCCTTTTTGTCAAAATGCAGGTTTTTCTGATGCTCTGACATGATTGAACCAGAGTCATCTGTAATGCTCATTATGATGCCCTGTGGGTTTGGTAGAATTAGCACTGTACTTCTCCCCCTTTTCTTCAACCAACAAAACATTGGTACAGTTTTAATACATGCAGCGCTCACCATCTCTCTGATCTCTTTGCTGAACTCAAAGGTGTCCGGCAGCAACGAGATTCTCACAGCTCTCTTTCCCTTGGTGACCAGATCAGTCAGCATGCAGAACTGCACCAGGTCTCCTGGCAGTAGAGTAACCCTACTGTCTTCCTCAAAAAAGGGGAGTTCCATTTCATTACCAAAAACGTTTGCCTGAATACAGCCCATGCAGTGGGGCTGGAGCTTCTTTTCTTGCTTTATATTAACCTGTGGGAAGATAGGAAAACTGGATATTTAGTTTCACACATTGAGTCTCACACCTTCATTAATTTTTTTACACATGCAAACACACATATACTTTTACAATGAATGCTTTACACTGATTCCATTTACAAAATCATTTTAAAGTCTGCCAATTCATCAATCAGTAACAATCAGGGTTAATAGTCCAGAGTGTAACCTAGAAACACAAGACTCAAGGCAGCATACACCCTATACAGGAAACAGGTGCATTCAGGGGTTATTACTCACTGCACACGCACACGCACAACCAGACAATATGTCTTTGGACTGCAGAAGACGCTTAAGAGTCAAATAAAACTAATAAAAGACAATGGTTATTTTAATATAGCCAAGTAACAAATCTGCATGTAGTACAGAAACCTAAAATACTCTGGAAAGAATGAGTAAACATTTCAAGGTTAAATACCACAGTTTAAGCATAGATTTCATGTGTACAGATCATCCTCCAATAATACTGCAAAGCAGTTATCTTGAGCCAGCAGTATACCAGTCAGCAGAACGAGATCGCCAGATTTTTTTGTAAGCAGCATAGGACAAAAACAGGAAAACATTTGTGGATTTACAGGATTCAGGGGAACAAAATGGAGAGGCAAATGGACACTGTGCCCTTGGTTAGGAACATTCTGATACAGAAACAATTCGCCCCTATCTATCAAAACATCTATGCCCTAAAATGACCTGTACATTTCAACTGGTGGATTTTACTTTATTTTACAGAAAAATGGGGAGGAACTCCTTTCTAACACAGCAAACACACTGAGCCAGATTAGTAGTCATGACCAAACCCACAATCAAAGAGTAGTGAGGCACTAGTGCTACTACATGTCACCATGCAGTTCATCACTATAAAGTGTTTTATAAAAATATGGCACTATGGGAAATTATTTCCCAATTTCAAATTTTCTCTATACTTGTATTGCACTTACTGGAAATAACTCAGACTTTTCTCTAAAACAAGTTGACACCGACAATAGTAATAAGTATCATGTGAACATGTAGTATGTTAAGCATTTGTAAGGTTAAGGGAAATAACTATTAGAATTACTTGACATATTGGTTTTGACTACACGTTATCATATGCCATAAGTTATATGAAACTTAGTTACTGAGTAATACATTTATGAGTGTTGAATTCTTTGTGATTCACCCTGGATTTGGTTTCCATAATTCTTTGACCAATAACATTACATAACCTTTGTTTTTTTATCCAGTGCTTAATATATTAATTTTAAAAAATGGTACTGTAAGTGCAACATTTGGTGAAAACTACAGTTAAGCTTCCGGTATCTCCGTACTGGCAGTAGGGCCCACTCTTTTTCTGAGAACTGCTCTAGATCTCCCAGATTTAAAGACTGCCTTTGCCTCACATTCTCATAGCAGGAGTTTGGCGTATTTTGCTGTGCTTTGGCAAACTGCAATCAGGCTTTCTTGTCTCTCTCAGTAGCAGTGTTGTCCTGGGTCCATTACCACAAAGTCCCTTTCATTGAATTTAAGACGAATGGTGTGAGTTCAAGCTGTTGCACCTTTTGTGTGAAGATTAAGCTGAATTTGAGTGGCAGTTGATCAAGGTGCTTCTTACACTGTTCAAACAAGCCTTCACTTCAATATTTGATTGTGAGAGTAAAACTTCAGACAGTTCAAAAAGAACTATTTCTCGTACCTGCAGAAGCCTTTTATTTTTCCCTTACCAATGATAAGGGAACCATGGGGAGAACCATGTGCACTCAAACAGTGTCACACAGTCTCTCCAAACAGCCAAGTCTCTTTCCCTTTATACAGCTCCATGAACGCAAGCAGAACACAAACTATCACAGCAACAATAAACAAATAGTTTGATGAACCTGAACTAGGAACAGTTAAACAAAAACAGCTTGAACATAACAATTAAACAATATTGAATATCTTTTCATAGTAACAGCAAACAGAATCCATAGTAACAATAAACAAGATAAGGACGCAAACATGAACTCATTGTAACGATAAACATATATGAATGCAAACAGTATTGATCATAAAACCAGAGAATAACGTGAACAGAGAGACAATGTCAAATGGGCCAAATACATTCTTTGTCTTTAGGTTTACTGCTTATGACACCATAAATACCAGCTTATTTAGGTTAAATAGGAAATGCTTAATAGATCAAATTAACGCCCTTTTCCGAGAATCAAGAACTGCTCCCACATGATTAAGAACGATTACAGCGACATTAGCTACAGTGCCATGGGCACACATCTTGATATATCTTTATAACATAATGCATAGCAAAAAGAGGAACATCAAGGTCTCTGGTGACTGACTTGCAGGGTTGAGCCTGGCCATGCTTGGCTACACTTTGGTGTCTCACTTCCTCAGATCTTTGGTTTTTTTTTCTTAAGGTTCATTGTATAAAGTGAAATAAAAGAATGACTCCTGTTCTCTAGTCAAATTGGATGAATTGAGTGATTTTTTTTTTATATACTATAAATATACCATAGATGAGTTCAACGCCAACAAAACAAGAAATGACATGCTAGAAATCAGACTTTTTGAAAGTGGACAACAATATTGTCCAACCTATTTTAAGATTTCCTTTGGAATAAGCCAAGATTGAGTAAATTATTCAACGTTGTTTTGTTCTACTGCAAAACTGAAGAAAAACATTTGTATAACAAAAATTATTTTTTAAAAATTTGAACAGTTTTAGGGAAGAAATGTGACATTATTTGATAAATGTGCACAGGTGCCAATATATTTGCACTAATTGTATGTAATTTCCTTGGAGTGGAACATTAAATGTGCAGGACAGGTGTAAAAATGTAATTCCCCATTCACAGCAAATAAGTCTTTGCTCCGCTGTATTGACTGCAACTACACACTGTTGACCTGTTTCGTGCTATATAGGAATTTTGGCATACTCTTATATGCAGAACTGTTTTAGTTCAATATCATTAGCAAGTTTTGGGGCATGAACAGCTCTTTTCAAGCCTTACCATAACAGCTCAGAGGGATTCAGGTCACTACTTTCACTGTGCTATGTTTTAACTTCAATTTTTGTTCCAGCTATTCAAGCTATACTTGTTTTTATGTTTGGGATCATTTACATCCTGGACTGACGGGCTGACAATCTCCATTAGAATCTTCAGATGCAACAGAATTCATGATTCCTTCAATTATAGCAAGGTGCCAAATTCTTGTGGCAGAAAAACATCCCTAGACCATCAAACTGCTATCACCATGCTTGACTTAGCAACATGTTCCAGCTTGTGGTGGAATTGAACAGATCTCTGGTTTGTCACTACTTTCTCAGGCCCCTGGTTGACTGGCTTATGATCGCCTCCTTTTTCCAAGCCCTGTCTTCCCTATCTGGGCATACCAACTGGTACCATTTGCTCTTTCTCATAATTAACTATTCTTTCCTATAAAGTGAAAACAGACTAAATATCCTATGTTTCGATACCCACGGTCAGGTAATCAGACCTTTTCCCATAGGGATGTTTTACCTTTAAGAATATTCAGCCTATAGTATACTTGATGTCTCCTGTTTTTTCTTGCTTTTGTTACTGTTTTTACCTGAATAACTGTAGATATTCCCTTTCTTTTAAGTTGTCTTAATACTGTGCTAAACTCTGTTTATGGTTTATTAAGGTTCCTGTTCATCTATTGGTTGATCGCAAAGACTTTTGTCTTCCACATGACACAATGCATTGGTTTTAAAGTATATAATCAACTCCATCAGGGGAGCTAAGTTTCTGGTGTCCCCTCTGTGTCTGTGTCTTGATTCCTCAGTAAAGCTCTGATTACCTGTTTAACTTTTTAATACTTTGATTCTTCCTGAAGCTCTGCAATAGCTGGTTTTTACCAAATCTAATGGGTTTATGCTAATCAGACAGTTCTACCTTTGATTCATTACTCCACGTCCAGAAATCTTGAGACAGTCAGGTGTTTTTTGGCAAACTCTACCTAGTGTTTGGTGTTCTCTGCCTTGACATTCTCCTGATAATCCCATTGTTGTAGTGTCTTAATGTGAAGTCTGAAATACCGACTTCAGCTGAAGCAACAGAAGCTTGCAGTTCCATAGATGGTGTTCTGGATTTCCGGTAAAAGTTTGCTATATGTCATCATTATACTGGCCCAAGGCTGGCTCAAATCAGTCCTGACTGTATTTAACCTAATGTCCTTGTAAGTTAATGAAAATTAAGGTGCACATTCCATTATGGACATTATGCACATTCCATTCCTTGTTCCAAGGAAATGAGAAAAAACAACACTCATGTTAATCCTTTTCTTTTCTCAGGAATAATTCATACACTAGTAGAAGTGACAAAACAATCTAATCAAATTTAAAGGGTAAAGGCTGGAAAAGTAGAGAAAATTTGAGAAAGTCACGTACTTGGGACATGCAACCACATATCTTCAAAAATTGCAAATGCTTAGCACCTGATTCTTTTGTATCTTGAGTGACACATTAAATTGTTTCACTGAGAATATCTCATGCTTAAATATAGATATTACTTCAAAAAGTTCTACCTGGGAATCCCAGCTGCATTACCTAACACTAGTCAGTCAAAATGAATAAAGTAGTGCATGTTGACTGCAGTAGCCTTTCATACCTCTTTTTTCATTTCACCACTTGAAACATTTACAAAGATACCATTAAACCTAAAGTTTTGGGTAGAGTGAGATAAGAGGAAGTGGTTGATGCTCATTTCTTTAAGACAGGTATTTTTAGTAGAGAAGTGTTGCTATTACTCAACATAATTAAAAAAATGCATCAAAAATTTCATGCAAACAAGTTCTAAAAACCTGAGGTGTCAATCTCTTTTCTCCAAGAACAAGTTATAATTCTGATTCAATAACTATGTGAAATTTCAAGGTCATGGTTTTTATAACTGTAAAAGACAACATTCACCTGAACTAATTTTAACCACACATGATTAGTTTTATACTAATGTTAAACTGATCCCAGCTCCAACTGATTCCAAAATATGCTTAAACAAGTATGCTACTAGAGGATAGTGAATAATTATCAAAAGCAATTATCACACGTAAGAAAAAACGAAAAACTTTTGGTGGTAATAATACAATTATATTAATAATTGTATTTATTGCTGTTCTGATCTAAAACAACATGATCGCAAAAAAACTTGAGTACTCTGGTGACATGAAAACTTTACTGAAGTTAAACTTATTATTAATGAGGAAAAAAAATCTGGTTAGAATTATGTATTGCTGTATCTGATTCCTACAGTTCACAGTGGTGTGGCCTGGTTCCTCACCTGTTGGTCACCCAGAGCTGTGATGACAACACCCTGGAAGATCTCGGTGTCTACTTCTTCCGTGCCCCCTGGTGCAACCACTATGTCTGTGGCACATTCTTTACCCTGAGGATACCAAAATGTTGTCAGGTAAACCATATGTCAAAACATAATGTAGTGTTTGTAAACAGTATATAGCTGTTTTATTAGAAAATACAAAGCTTCACATCAGACCCTAAAAATTGGTCAAATGCTACAAACTCAGATATTGAGAAACTATTTATCTTATTTCTTATGAGGAATCGATTTCCCCTGACACTCCAAGACACCCATTTCAGCATGATAAATACATAGTGTTTATGGCAGTGAATTGATATGCAATTATCTTTTTCATTTAATATCATACATTATTTTTTTCTTTATTATAGGTAGTAATAGCAATGAACATTCAATAGTCAAATTTATTCAAAAATGAAGAGTTGTTTATTAACACATACCACTCAAATACCAAAGCATAGGTGTATTATTAAACCTTTGGCAGCTGAGAGCTTGAAGAACATTTTGGGAGCCCTAAAAACTCTGCGATACATGATGTATTATTTAGCACCTTGTGAAATTTTAACATTTGGTTCAAAGACCCATATCTTTAACTCCTCAATTACATCTTGACCTGCATAGACAGTAAATCCACCAACATTAGGAACAAGCAACAGTCAGACTAACCTTGTCCTTGTAGACTGTGAAATGGACCTTCACCCCTGGGAGCATGTGCACACGGTCACCCCAGAAAGCCTCAGAACTGAAGGAAAACTTCTTCAGGTCGTTTCGCTCAACGAATCCATAATTATTCTGAAAGTAAACAGGCCAAATGATGCAATAAGAGACAGAGCAGGGCAACAATGGGGAATCAAAGAATAACTCTGTGTTTTAAACAGAGAAAGAAAGAGAAGCTGTGAAAACTTTGTTACTCACACCCACAAATGAGATAACTCCTTCATATCGTCCAGGTGGTGGTCTTTATTAAAAAAGCAAAAACAGGAAATGTGAGTTCTTGCTTAAATTTACTTTTAAACAAAGCTAACAAAAATGTAAGCTATACAAAGGCTCTGTACCGAACATGTCTGAAGATTGAATGTGCAAGGAAACATTTTCTATAAAACCTGCTAAAACTTCTTAGTATCTATGGTTTTGAAAGCTGAAATGCATTTGTGGTAGCAATAACTTTTTAAGACTTTGAATTTTCTGCCCACCACTGTTGTAAAGAGAAGTTATTTGAGAAACTGTAGCTTTCTTGTTAGTTCAAATTAGTTTGGTCATTTTTCTCTGACGTCCCTCATCTCATCTACAAGGCGTTTCCACCCATGAAGCTGCTGATTGCTACCTGTTTTTTGTTGTTCACACCATTCTGAGTAGACTCTGAAGACTGTTGTATGTGAAAATCCCAGGAGAGCACCAGTTTCTGAAATACTGAAACCATCCCATCTGGCACCAACAACCATGTTAGTCACTTAGATGACATTTTTTTCTCCATTCTGACGTTTGGTGTGAACATTCACTGAAGCACATGACCTATCTGCATGATTTTATGCACTGCACTGATGCCACATGATTGGGTTGGTTGTATGAACAAGCAGGTGTTCCTTATAAAGTGACCAGTGAGTGTAGATAAAGGTAATAATCTGTATATATGAAGGTAAATACAATGTATAGATAAATACAGAATTATACAAGTACACACACATAAATACAGATAAGTAAGACATACAGAAACATAGTTATACAGACACATATGGTGGATGGCAGAGGGTATGGGCATTGGTGATGGTATTCGGGCCTGAGATGACAAAGTTAAGCAGCTTGACAGGCTGCAGTAAGAAGCTGTTCCTGAATCTGGTAGATCTGGCTCTCTGGCTACGATAGTGTCTCCCAGATGGCAGTGGTGAAAACAGATGGGGAAGAGGGTAGGAGGGGTCTGTGGTCATGTTCTGAGCATTCCTGACACACTGTTTGTTTTAGGTGGTCTGGATAGTAATGTCCTGGTGATGGACTGGGAAGTCTTCACTATCTGCTGCAGAGCTCCCCAGGCAGAAGCAGTGCAGTTCCTATTCTGGAATGAGATGAAGCAGGTCTGGATGCTTTCTATGGCACATCTTTAGAAGCTGTTGATGATGAGGGTGGAAGTCCAGCTCTCTTCAGTCTCCTCAGGAAGTGGACACGCTGTTGTGTCTTTTTCGCCAGATGGATTGTGCTGTTAATTCAATACAGGTCCTTGGTAATATGTACTCCAAGGAACTTGAACTCCAAGGAACTTGCTGGGGAGTGGTGTAATGATGGTGGTTTTAAAGCACTTGGAGACAACAGCCTGAGCTAGGAGGTGTTAAAGATATCAGTTCACTAGCATACTCCTTTAACACACAGCTGGTGACACCATCTGGACCTGCAGCTTTCTGTATGTTGACTTTTGCCAGAGTCCTCCTCACTTCAACTAGAGACAGAGACAATACCTGGACACCAGGAGGAGGTGCTGTTTTCATGACTGGGGTTACATTGAGGGCCTCAGACTGTAAGCATGAGCTGGGACAGAGATTCCCAATTCTTTGGCAAACAGTCAGGAATTGTTCCCATGAAATAACATACTGTTTCAATGAGAAATTCAGTAAGCAGAAAAGGTGAAGAGTGGAAAAAACGAAAACATGTCTGTGGGGTAGTGTAATGGATGGGTTAACAGTGGATACAACAGTACAGTAAAAAAAAAACAAACAAAAAAATAGCATCATTGTTAAACTAGAGAAGCTGCTGTGTCTTAGCACACTGTTTTTGCTTTTGTAGTCAGAGAACTTTTAGTTCACTAGCTCATTAGAATTAAAAAACTCTAGAGCTCAAGCCAATTGATATGCTGTGGCTATCTTTTGAGAGCTGTGTATAAATGAATGCCCTCAAACATCAATGAGCTGAAGAAATTCTCAAAAGAAATAGAACAGAATTTCTCACAGGTAATGCTGAGACTGATCAACATGTACTTCTAGTTACTGCTGTAAACTAGGGAATTCTTTTTCTAAGCTCACTAAAACAGTTCAGCAGCTTTTTTTTTTTAAAAAAACCTTTAAAATGTTGGCTGTTTTTTATTAGTCTAAAATTAAAGTAATTTTGTATCACCTGTGACACAATAATAGATGTATATACCAGCCATATTATTAGGGTGCAAAACCACAGATTCAAAAGAGTTCATGTTTTGATTATTTAGGATGTCTGCATCACCTAACAAACCACCTCCACGATAAAAAAGCCAACTGAAGCTCAAACAGCAGAGAATGAAACTGATATTTCAAAGCTGGATTTTGTTAATTGGTTTCAGTTAACATATTTCCTAATGCACTCATTAATTCATTCTGTCTTACTAGCAGTCCAGTACTGCCAAGTGAAATATTTTGAAAGCCAAACCAGAAATAAATTAAAGCAAATATTCAAAAATGCATTTAAGTAAACAACTAAACTTGCATTCTGTTTCAAATATAGAACTAGTGACTGCATGAAAGACTCGGGTTCTGAGGCGAGATCATTACTTGGGTGTGCCGCTCAGGAGTGGCTCCAGTTTCCCAGCAGGTCTTGAGTATTTGGCCCAGCGGCCCTTTGGCCAGACGCATCTCAACATCCTGGTATTGAGGGGAGCACCACGATGGGGCTCAAGAGGGGTCACTCCCTAAACAAAAGGCAGAGCAGCAATGCTTCATGTTAGTACTTTCACACACAGCACACACCAAGAATATGTCACATAAAAGCCCAACAGTTCAAACAAGACGGACACTTCCTTCTCTTCTACTTCTCCAAAACTTAAAGGCGTGTACACAAAAATTATGCTCTTTAATGTATGTTGCCAATTTTCAGCTGAATATGGGACTGGGATAAACTGGTCAAAAGCTGGGACTTGACACACGTGGGCAGGACGCGCATACAGAAGGAGCGCCTCAGGATGACCCCTAACTTGTGCGCAGTGTTACATCCTGCGTGCTCAGAACCGCTAACGACATAAATCCGAGATATTAGTTCAACATTACATTCCTCATCTGCAATATATGCGTACCGGCAAAAACACGCGAACCAGGCGGCTGACATTACCTCATACGAGCGGCGGTAGTCCAGATTCCTGGGGTATCTCGCTTCTCCCCATTCGCGGTCTCTGCCCACCACGGCGAACTCGCCTCCCTCCGACTGATATGACTCCCTTCGCGGCTCCATGGGCCTGTAGTTCGTTATCGGACGGAGCCGCAATTGCGACGTTGTCGGCCCAAAACCTCTGCCGATCTCGTAGTTCTGGAGGAGAGGGCGCTGCGGATAGCCTCCAAAGCTCCTGGGAAAGGAAGCTTCCCCCCACCCGCCGTGATCAACCGGCGGCGCAGATGGTAAGTTGGTCGGGCAGAAAGGAAAACGAGGAGCGCGTGCCTGTTGAGAGAAGGGCATTTTCACCTCTCTTCGACGACCGCCACGGATCATAAGTAGCGAGTGGAACCGATAACGATATAGTGGAACGATGACGCAGCCCTAATTTTCACTAGAGTTATTTTTTACATGAATCTGTACGTGTGACTATCTGGCTGCACGCCACGCGTACCTCGTCAGCTGTGACAAATCTCATCCCCCCATGCAGATATTCTATGGTGCACCAGATAGTTAACGCTCCGTCTGTTTTCGTCGTTCTTTAAAGCAGGAAGCTGTTGCACATGTAAAATAAGTGGAAAGTAAATTATAATTCGGTTTGAAAACACAAGTTAGTACAGTACATAATCAGTGGCGATAGTATGTCGAAAATGTCAGGCCTTTCTTCAAAAGTAGCCGCCTTGGGACTACTCACGCACTGAACTTCCGCTTAAACTGAATGTAGAGGAAAGGCGACAGTTGACAGTGTCGTAGTCCGCAAAGATACACCGCATCCTGTTTATGTCGCCGCAGCACCATCCACGCGGACCACGTGGGCTCCGGCAGACAGTTTCCGCTCGCAGGCTCGCCTGAGCTGCAGGTTTGTTGCGACGTGACACGATTTTACTAGTATGAGTTTTGATTATTTAAATAAAATCCGTTTTGTATTGATCTCTTTGTGAAATTCAAGTGGTTTACATTTTGCACATTAGACAGTGCACAACAGTGACTGCACATTGCTGACTGGGGGTCAATATGACCCAACTGTTGCAAGCTGTACGGTCTAAAATGTGTCCATAACCTGTTGCTTTATGGATTGCCGAAGGATCCGAAACACAGGATCTGCACAAGACACAAAATGTGATTTAAGGAATTGAGAATGGACGACTTGTATGAAACTTTCCCTTTCCCAGTTTTTTCATATCAACTATATATAGTATATGAGCCCAGTAAACTTCAGAAAATGTTTTT
Organism: Arapaima gigas; assembly: GCA_900497675.1. Taxonomy (NCBI): domain Eukaryota; kingdom Metazoa; phylum Chordata; class Actinopteri; order Osteoglossiformes; family Osteoglossidae; genus Arapaima; species Arapaima gigas. Next base: position 1,170,345 of record UFQX01005261.1, on the reverse strand, counting down.
TGCTAAGTATGTCCCTGCTGCAGCATAATAAACAATGATCAAACTGGCATCCAAAGTAAAGATTTTTTGGCAGCTTATGACAGGTCAGCACCCAGTAACCTGATATGACATGCATCACATGAAGGTGGCCAGGTAAGCAGAAGAGAGGCTCAAGACACAAACGGGATGTAGTATCAATAAAGCTGAAAACAGATGAATTTGACCGAAATGGCATAAAAAAACTGAACCAGAATCATTAATATTCCATGAAAATATTCTTTCACTTCTATGTTCTCTTGATTTCACATGATGCCATATATAATGGCCCTAATAATTTGCTAACATTTGTCCTGCTGTCCTTTTTGAATACAGAATATTATNGTTCTCTTGATTTCACATGATGCCATATATAATGGCCCTAATAATTTGCTAACATTTGTCCTGCTGTCCTTTTTGATTACAGAATATTGAAGTCCCTCTGACCTTATAACAAAACATGAGCCGTCATTGTTATTCTCATTCCTGATAGCATCCAATTTTCATCAGAGTTGGCTCCAAGTCCTCCTTTCCCTAAACCATAGCTAAGTTTTAAGGTTGCTACCCTGCGATAACAGGAAAAATCTTGTTTGCTCAGCAAGCCCTTCTAGCCATGCTGCCACAGAACAGCAGTACATTTTTAGTAGGCTTAATAAGAGAGCAGTTAATATCCTCACACTGTGCATTGCTTACATTGTTTTATTAAATGCACAAAGAGTAGCACACACATAAAATGCAAAACGGGAGGTTTTGCCAGCCAAAATAGTGGTCCAAGCTCTAAAACAGTGACTCCCGTCCTTCTTCACTTTAATGCTATTATTTTAAGACATGGGTCATGTGGAACTGTTCCTGCACTACTGTGTATTACAAGCATTTTAGGTTTTTCAAAATCATTAACAACTCTGATAATTTTGAAGTGTAGTGTGGCATTTTAAAACATTAAAATAAAACAACATTTTGATAACATGGTTGACAAATGACAGGACCAAATATTAGCAGAAAAGCCTTTTATTTAGCTGAAGCTGCACAACTTCAGCTTTAATTCAGAAAGGTAGAACATTACAGTTGATGAACAATATATGAATATAAGGTTATCTCAACATACAGCAACTTCTATCAGGAACATTGCATGATACCTGCAATTTCTTCTCTTCTGTATAAGTGAACATTAACATGTCCGAATACTGTATAATTTTTTTTTTTTCCAGGAAAAAAAGAAGCTAGTAACTCAAAATATCTTCTTAGCAAAGAATGTATTTCAGGAACTAAGGAATTCAAATTATTGCCATGAGACCTTATAGAGCTGACTGTGTTGATGTTTTCATCTGATTCATCCATTTCTTTGGTAAGCTAACGGGCCCTTAAGCAGTCTCACCCCAGACAGCTTTTTAACTTTTCTGAAGTCACTGTCAGATGTTAGGCAAGATCATTCAGGTTCCTTGTAGCCCTTCAATATTTACACATTGAAAATCTTCAGTTAGCATTCACTTTAGCTAAATTCAATAATGTAAGTGAAGAAAATAACTAGTTTGTTTTTATTTACCAAGGCATAATTTTTTTTCCATTACCAAGGCAATTTGTGCTGAAAGATAAATTTGATACATTATAAACCTAGTAAGTCAATTCTTTTCAACTGGTATAAAATAAATACTTAAAAGTAAGAGAAAGATATATCCAGATTACATTACTTATCCCTTAGCTACTCAATGCTGTGGATGAAATCAAAAAGTAGACAACAGTTGTACTAAAACAAAATGGAGCTGTAATTAGAGAAAACTCCCTCAACAAAAGGATTCTTCACTGAGCTCAAGTCAGATTGACATCATCTTGGTGCATTTGAACTAGAGAAGATTTATAGGATAAACTTGAATGGAGAAAAGCTGAAATCTTGCCACTTCTGAAGTTATTATGGATGGAAAGTAAAACTAAAAACAGGATGAAGGAAAAAAATCCTGTATTTTAGGAAAAGACATTCACTTCCCACTTGAGTAGAGCATGAAGCAATTCTTCCTTTCAAGTGAAATGCTTCAGATGTGTTATAAGTACTGCTGGATTCTGGATAATAAGTGTAACAGCCCAATTTGTAACTGCACCTTCACACACCCTCAGTCGTACGGGCTGAAGTCTCTTTCTAGGTTCTCCGACTCATCGTCTTCAGAGAAGAAGTCGTCTTCGTCAATGTCATCTTCATCGTAGTCCTCGTGCCACTCTGGGACATACTCGTCATCATACTGGTCATCATCTTCCTCACCATCTCCACCATCCTCCACTGTGTTGTTGTTGTTATCAGAATCACCAGTGTCTGAGCCGCCATCTGACTTCACCCTGAGCCAGAGGTAAAACAATGCTTTTCAATGAAACACAATGTGCTAAGATGGCAGCCAAGTTCAGAATGATTTTTTACTGTTACAGTAACCAAAAAGAAAAATTGGTGTTAGAGCCATTTCAGCTAATACTAAGAATGTGCATCAATATGATTGAACTGCACAAGGACTGCTATAGTGGACTGGTGATGAACAGGATAGATCAAGACATATGCTCACTCCTTGTTAGAGTCTGTGTGGTTAGTCAGGTTGGAAGCCTGAGCCGCATCCTGGTTGGCTGCCTTGGACTGGTAGCCCACCCGGAAATCCTGTGATGGAAGACAGGTCACTCTGCTTGTTAGATCAAACAACAGATGCGTAAATCATCTTAAAAAGACAATTCTCTTTCTCTGAACAATTTTAATCATCATACCTTTAATTACAGAAATTGTTTCCATTTTGCAACGATTGATTATTTCTATAAATAAAATTAGGATAGTGTAGTAGTAGCAGGTAGTGCAGTGATTAGGTCTTTTGTCTTGCATTTTTCACATTCTCTGTCCTGTTGTGGTACCTTTGATCATGGCACCTTCTCTGAAGTGATACAGTAAGAACACACTGCTGGATGATTGGGTAATATCACTATAAACTTGTGTATTTATAATTGCTAATTGTTCCCTTTGGCAAAGGCAGTAATAAAATTTGTAAAAAACAGAATTACAGAAAGCTGGGTTGCTTTTCAAAAAAGGAGCCTCACAGCCATGGCTACTGGTGTTGAGCATCCAAGTGTACCTGTGTGGAGTGCTGCAGGATAGCCACTAGTCGCTCCTGGATGCGCCGAATGAGCTCCAGACCAGTGTTAATATGCTCAGGCTTTAGAAGCCGCACGCAAGATGCCAGGTCAGTGCATTGGAGCAGGGTCTCCTCTGAAAGACAGCAGAGAGCAATTAAAATATATATCACATTCATTACCAAATTACAAAATACAGTCTATTCTCAATTTTCTGGACTATATGGGGAAGGAAATGCCTGAATATGACAAAAGTCCCCAAATTAAAAGGCCTAATTTAGTTGTAATATTTTTTAATTCAACACTGTATACTGCATGTTTACTCTGCGATGGACTGGCATCCCATCCAGGGGCAGTTTCATGGCCTTGTCCCTTGTTTCCGGGATAGGCTCCAGATTCTTGAGACCCTACTCAGGGTAAAGTAGTTAGGAGGATAGTGAAGTTTTATAATCTAATATAATGTGTAATGAACATGTGTTTATTATTATTATTATTTCTTCTTGTGCCAGGTGGCACAATAGGGCAGATATTTGCACATCTCCCATACTCCCCTGTCTGGGGCTATGATTGGTGCCTCAGTCCTGGTGGTTCACATTCTTTCAAGATCACTTTTGGTGGTTTGGTACCATGTTTGGCCATCCTCTTTGTCACCTGCCCTCCAGATGCCAGTGGAGTCACTGTTGTGTTATTTCATTCCCCCCATACAAAGCATGTGTCCTTGCCATGTTAATCCGCTCTGCTGGAGTAGTGCACTAATTTTTGGATGCGGTGTTCTTTGTCTGATGATAATGTTGGGTATCTCACCATGCCATTTTGTGCATTTTTGTGCATGTGCATTTTGTGTATGCAGGTTTCACTATTTTAAGCCATAGAAGTTTTTTGTGAGTGTTTCGGACATTGGCCAAGTTTCGACTGCATATAGCAATGTTGGCTGAACAATGCTGTTATATACAAGTACATTAATGAGGGTAGCAGATAGTATTGAGGATTAGGTAATGAACATATGTGCACAATAAAATGAAATAAAGTCAGTACTATTATTGAAACATACATGCATATAGTACAGTGAATTATATGCAAAAAAGCAGTGAATAATGTGCAGGCTCTCCGATGTGGCTCGTTCAGAACGTCACTACAAGGGGACTAGCTGGTACTTTGATGCCATCGTTATTTTATGCATTAAGTTAAATCATTTTTACATTATATTTAAAGTTATTTTTAAAACAGCAATCCCTCATATCTGAATTTTCCCTATAACAACTCTTGAAAATAAATTAACGTCAAAAATTAAATCAACAAATAAATACTGTACGGTGCCATACAGTGTACTGTAATAAAGGCACTGTATGTATTATATACTTTAATGAATGTATGCTGTTCAAAAAAGCACACTTGCGCTGGTGTCCTGTCAGCTCTTTTTCTGCTTCCTCACCAGTCTCGTGCTCACTGTTTGAACACATTTGCACTGTCACTGCATTTACTGTGATTTAAGCTGAATAATACAGCTGGATGACCACTGGTTGTCAGAAGAGGACAAAGTTAAACTTAAAGTTTCAGAGCATGCAAACACAATGATCTTGTTGATTATAGAACATAATATTGAAACAAACAGGAGCCTTGTTTCCAACAACACAATTGAAGATGCTGTTGCAGATTCCAAAGAGAATTACATTTCTAATCCTAAGAAAACCGCGCAATTGCAAAGTTCCATACGCCTCTCTTCTTCACTTTATTCAATGAATAGCCTGTAAGAGTTGTTAGCCTTGTTTATTTAAATTATCGGCAATGATTTTAACAATTTAATTTTTTCAAATAAACCTATTTATTTAAATGCCTGTGGTGGCACTAACATGCAAAATGTCCTGTACATACTGTACCACAAATTATAAACAGGCAAACTAAATACAACACTGAGTGTTTTCTCATAAGGTAAGTTGTATTTTAGCGTACATTGTTTTATCATGCTGAAATCATAGGTTGATAGTTATATTGCTTTTTTCTGATGTGCTGGGATCACGTTATTTACTTTCCTATTTAAAATAATGGGGAAACAGGCACTCAGTGCCCAAAAATTCAGCATCCAGCACGTTTTCATGCATGAATGAGACGTAGATGCTGTTTCTCTTTTTTCCAGGAATATTTTTGCCACAGTCTGTAAAATCCAAGATGAATAAAGAGAGAGGTCCAGAAAATTAAGGATAGACTGTAATCAAAATCATTTGATTTAAAATCATTTTACTCATTTAAAAACAGAGAAATCAGCAAAGCCCAAATCAAGTTTTTGGCCCAAAGATGCATAGTATATTTGTACAAGACTGAAGCACTTGCCATCTGTACTTTGTAACTAAGATCTTCCTTTCCCTGAAGGTGTAATGGGGGGCTCTCCATATCAAGCATAGTCCAAAAACTCCCTTTCACTCACCCAGAAGTATCTGCAGAGCATTGGTGTGGAGATCCAAGGCCTCAGTCTGCTGCTCCATCACATCCATCTTCTCAGTGTCCTGGTTATAATAGCTGTACACACATGAGTAAGCTAAAACCTGAATACAGAAAGAGAAATGGTTAAACTGTTACTGTGAACAACCATACAATCAACTGATGTCATGATACTACAGACCAGAAAGAATCAGAGCAGTACAAGCTAACCTTGCGAGCCTGAGCTAGGATTTTACAGGCATCAATCACAAATGTCAAAGATTTCATCTGCAGGGCTTCATTGATAGATGAGACTTTATTCTCCAGATTAATGGCAAATTCCTAGAGTGGAGAAGGCACAAATGTGAGTTTCAGTTTGCTGCTTGTAAAACAATGCTTGTTACAATATACTTGTACCTTGAATTTCTGACCACAATCAAACATGAATTTTAATGTTAATAATACTGCTAAATCCATCAGTTTATTCAAGGGTTTAGTTATATTTTTAAAAACAATCAAACCTTTGAATAACCCTGCTAAAAACTTTATATAAAACTTAATTGTATTTTGAAAATTCAAGACATTTATCGGGCAAGAGACAGGATATAAAGTGGACTGGATGTCAGTTTATTTTATTAACTTATTAACATAAAGCAATACTGATATTAAATCTACTTTAAAATTATGAATATAAAAGATAGGTAATGTTCATCATTATCTATTCATTATGTGATGCTCTTCTAGACATGTGAGACAATGCTGCGATACTTCACGCGTTACTTCTGCACATCAAGTACCCCAGGCGGAAGAAACAATGAAGTAGAATGAGTGAGTCAGGTGAAGTATTAAAAAGTGTGACCTTAAAATCCCAACTATTTTATTGGCCACAAAGAAGCAATTAATTCGTCACATAAACATGTCAGCATTTGTTCACTTTTATTTTTACAATAAAAAAAACAGATGTAGTTCCTGTTTATTTGCGAGGTAGTCTCTCAAAAATGTTTGGATAGAAATATAATAAATAAAAATACAGTTAATTAAATGCATCTGGAAAATCCCCAACCACTTCTTGCCTTTCTGAATTCAATTTGCTGCCAACTACTGGTAGAACACACAAATACAGATAAACAAAACAGTAAAGAATATCATTAAAAATAAATCAAAATGTTTGTATTTTCGGAATAAATTTGATGTTTAAACATGATGTACAAGTGTAAACACATTTAGGAAGTCATCATAACAAAGCGTTCAAACTTATACCAACAAGTTTAAACAGTTTTTAACTGTTTTCTCATTAATCATTATATTACCTATTGTACTTCTGCGTGGTAATAATCAAATCAGTGTAATCCGATGCATGAGCCGGATTTTTGAATTTTTTGAATTTAAGCAAGAGTATTGCGCAGGCTGGAAATAGAACTAAGCATTGGATTTGTACTTATATTTCCCATTCTGTGAGCACTGGATTTCCTTTCTTTCCCATTCCTCTCAGTCTCTGTGATTGGATACGTTGGTTGAAGTGGTACCCCACGACAACATTCAGTGCGGGGTATCCGTGGACGATGTGTCAGATTCTTGGAAAGTTTGTGTCAATTGCTCCTCAAAATTTCCTGCTTCTGTCCGAAACTTTACCCTTAATAAATCATCACCACCCCCACATTTCACTCTCTATGTCACAAGTTGGTTCTCTGTGCTTGGTCCGTAATACGTCCGGCTGATTCGTTGGAGCATCCGTATGTAACATGACAGCTACACTAACCACTCCGGAGGTACATGTGCCATTATTGGCCAGGAGTGTTGTACCTATATTCCTGATCATTCAAAGTACATTAACTCGCTAGCGAAACATATCACTGCTGAGGGTAAGAAGTTTCATGATTTTATTAAGGGGAGTGGTATTGGGTACTGGCTTTCGTCTCTTTTTCCTGATCTTGGATCCTGGTTAAGACCCGTCCTCCTCTCAGTCGTTCTCTTTATTGTAATTTTGTTCCTACTATGTTGCTTATTCTCTTGTTTGAAGAGAGCTGTTCTTTCTGCTGTACTACCGACTGGTAATTTCCAAATGGCCCGGCAATATCAGTTTCTCCACGAGCCAAAATCTGATCCTGATCTTTATGTTAAAGCATTATTTTAGACAAAAAGGTAAGTGAGACTGTTAGTCTAACTGTTAGTTAGAGGAAAATTACAGAGCGAGTGTTTCCTCCCAAGAATGCAGGTCTGTGATGGAAAGGAATGCTGTAATCGTAAAAGTAAGGCCATAACGTAGTAAGTGCAGACCAGAACATCCTGACTATGTCACAAGGTCAGGAGACCCTTGATATGTGTAATCCGCAAGCTTAGCAGAAGAATGCAAATTTAGTATGTCACTAAGACAAGAATGTAAACATAGTGTGCAAGACTTGGTATTGAGCAAATGAAAAATGGGATATGCCTGTTGAAGACAAAGTATAAAGGGCATGTGAAAGAACTGTTCGGGGTGAGACTCATGAAGTGTCAGTTCTCACCCAGGCCTGTAAAATAAAGATCCTCACAATGGGTAAATCTTAATTTTGCCTGAGTGTGATTTTTTCTTCCACAACAGATTCCATTACCTTAGCCTGATTGTGGAAAGTGCATCTTTCATTGTAGTCCTGAAATTTCTTCTCTTGACGTGCAGCTTTACTCACCTGGTCACAGAAAGTAAAATGCATGATGTAATGTAAGACTTCCTACGTCAACATCAAGTTCCCATTTTCTTGGAAACATACTCACCATTGCAGAGCAGTTGTAGTAATCTTTGTGTGTCGGTTTCCATGGTTTGAGACACCGCCAGCAGAATCCATGGTTGCATTTGGCACAAGTCATACTTTAATATAACAAAGAAGTTACTAATAAACAAACAGTCATGATTCAATTTATGTGGGGACTGGAGAACATTGCTTGACAGCATCTCCACGACCCCACTAAACCATCAGACGCAGCTATGTTCAGACCCAATGAAAGATAGGAGAGACAGCAAAGAAGAACTCACTGCAGGCAGCCTTCATTCTTTTCAATCTGGGCCTGGCAGCTAGGGCAGCGCTTGGAAATGAGTTTAGCCAGGTGCTTGCTCTGCGCCTCCATGCTCATACCCTCATAGTAGCCACCATCATCCATCCACTGTGACATGTGACTGCAGCTTGCTGGGTAATGGGCCTGTGGGGATGAAATCAACAAGTCTGTACAAGTTGGCTCCTAAGCTGGGTTGTGTGGACATGAGGAGTCCTAGCCATCCACCACCCACCTCTGGGAAGTTGCAGCTGAAGCAGGAGGACCAGCAGCATTTAGAACAAGTGCCCATGCTGCCAATATTCTCCTTGCACAAGATCTGGTCACAGCCCTGTGGGTTGGTGCACCAGGTAAGGTTGGAGCAGCACTCCACATAGCCCCGGAGGAGTGCATTTTCATACTGTTAGGAGGACAGAGAACATCAAAGTCATTGGCCAGTGTCTCAAACTCTGGACTGTACCAGTCTGCACAAACTGAAAGCTCTAGAAAGTACAAACCTGCACAAATTAAACCCATTGGACAAGCCAAACCTAAATTCAGTGTCCCTAACATGAATACACCTTTCCTCCTGGAAGCACTTTTGGCAAAGAGGTGAAAAACATCACTGCAGCAATAGCATCAAAATATCCTAAGGGCAAATGGTGGCTGCAACATGGACCTTAGCAATGATGTCCTTGTCAGTCAGGATACTGTAGAAAAACTGGGAGGTGGGCTGAGCACGACAATCTGTTATTGGACAGTTACAGTGCATCACCAGGTTCTGCTCAATCCTGGCTGTCAGGTACTTCTGCCAGCAAGACTGCAACGGAGAACACCAAGAAACTTGTTTTAGATTTTACTTAATTAAAAGGGTTTTCAGTGAAGCTGCCAACTAAAATTCACAAATTCAAATATTCTAGTAATTAAGAACTAAAATAAAATGTATTGAGAGATGTTTTAAATAGTGTTCTAAGCAGTGATGTAATGATATGAAATAAATTGAATATTTTAATACTTTTTCAGCAAAATTCCAACTAATACATGTCAATATTCATACCCCTGATGAATGCTGGACTGGAAAAAACTTCCTGTCCTGCAGCAGCTTTGGCTGTCCAGACTCACCCGACAGCAGTAATGCATGCAGCAGAGAGTGGTGTTGAGATCAGCTTCCCCTGACTGGGGGCTCAGGCAGACAGGGCAATGAGAGGCAGGGCTGGGGGGTGGTTGGGGGTTACGGCCTTTGAGGCCAGCAGCCAGGACAAGTGCTTCTGGGTCATCGGTGTATCGCTGAATTAGCAGGTCCACATTCCATTTGCAGTGCACCAGCAGGTGCTCGGCCCAGTCCAGATCAAGGCTCAGAGTGCTGGAGACCTGCTGGACTGTACGCCTCATCAGCTGTCGCACTTCATCCTGGGTCATGGTGCGGCCCATTGAGAAGAGCACAGCCTCCAAGACCCCATCTTCTGCTCTCTCAGGGGCTGTAAAGAGTGGTCCCAAGCTGCAGGGGTAAATAAGGGGAGTTACCACCACTCAGTAGACAATAAAACATCGTCAACATCCAGCATTTAAAGCGAAAATTTAGTTTTTTTTACATGTGGGTGTGCGTGCCAGATGACTGCAGGTTGATATCTTGCATTCAACAAATACAGACCACTGTAATTGGTAGGAAATGCAAAAATAAACAAAAGTTTATATCTCACACATCATTCTAATTGAGTAAGTAAAATAAAAAGAAAAGTAACACAGGCATGAACAAGGAGTTATGCCACAATGAACACTGTATCTGAGTTAGTAGTATTTGTATTTTCAAAAAGTTACATACAGGTGTATGTCATGTGGCAAAAACATATGAATTAAAAGATCACTGCACTTTAACTGTGAATCCATGGAAAATGTTTCTCAGATAAAAATTATTCCAAAGATTAACTTAGCTCATAAAATTTCTTGCAGTACCTCTTCGAGAATATATAAGCACAGAAAACATGACATATGATGGGATACCATACTTATAGATATGAGCATGGTAACAAGGAGAATTTTACATTATAGTTTCTTTGCAACATTTAATTTTTTAAAAAAAATTTAAACTTTCAAGACAAAACATATTTTGAAAGTTACAGTTAAATATAGTTTTCTCTTCATTAAACAGGTGACAATTCATTCACTGCTTACTTAGGGCTTATTAAAGACAGGCATATTGAATAGGAAAGTTAAGGTTAGATGTGTGTTGGAACTCTTGTACATTTTTCAGTATTAGAATGTAAATTAACAGAATAAAAAGGAACAAAAAATGTTTTACGACCAACATGAGATTTATACCGTTTTTAGTAACTCTCACAGCAGAATGACAAAATGAAAATTAAAATACACAAGGAAGATGAGGGGGAACAGAAGATGACAATGTTAAATTTAGTTTTTTTAATTTTTAATTGTATTTCTTATAATATTAAAAATAACAAAGATCATGTACTACATAAAGAAAAATAACCTTGATATAGAATCACTACTTAAAGATGCAGAATATATATGGCTTGCAGACTTTAAGAATAGACTGCAAGCAATAAACTAAGAACAGTGAATTGCAACAAAGAACATTCTTACAGGCACTGGATATCACTGGAGAATAACTACCATGCTAACATAACATTAAGTGCATACACAGAACTCATCTAAAACAAAAGCAGCAGATATATGGGACACGTTCCAAAAATCTGGCTGAACAACCATTATTGACTTAACTGGCCCTCCTCCAGAGATGAAACTGCTCAGATGAGATGGCGGTACAGATGTGATGATCATAAAATAAGGGAGCAAGTAGACAGGACATTAAACGTGACTTCATACATGTGTCACAAATCCCCGCAGGGTACAACCCAATGAGTATCAAATGTGTGCTGAATTACTTCTGACAAATGCCATCTCTGAATGCACCTCAGCCCCAAAGAACACCTGGTGAACCCCAGTCACACAAGGTCACATCAATGGTTATCCGCACACCTGATGTTTGGCCTGTTGCTGCCTTTCTTGACCTCTGTCCTGCTGAATGAGATGTGTGCTTGGCCCTTCTGGGGAGTGCTAGGGTCCTCGGGTAGATATTCCACAATGTGCGGGCTGTCCTCATTGCGCCGCAAGTAGCCCTTGCTAATGACATGAATGATGCATGAGAGTACATCTGTGGTACTGCAGCTGAAACGGACAGTGCTGGCAGGCTTCAATGCCTCCTGCTTCTGACAGGCATCCAGCACCTTGGAGGGTTGGGACGGACACATTAGATACAATCTTATGTATAGAACTCCAATGTCAACCATGAAGTGGTAAACAGAACACACCACTTCAACAAATAAATACTAATCATTCCAGTTCTAAAGGAAGGCCCTATTAAATCAAACTTGATCTGACATACAAAAACAACTCATAGTCAAGTCTGACAAGTAGTTTGCATTGTCAGATACAAACTCTGAGCAAATTGTGTTGCACCCGCTCACCTTTCTGGAACTTCCTAGTGGTAAATGAATACACCTCCTAAATACTGTATCCTTTTATCGTTGCATTGTATTAGACATCTAGTTGTATTTTTAATTTCGTTGGAATACCATTCTGTCTCTGTATTGATGTAACCCAGCTCTGTTCTACTCTGTTGTTAACTTAAAATACAAATGATAAACAAGACCATGGGTGGGCTTACCCTAAAGACTAGATTATCAATATGCATCTCCTTCTCAGTCTTCATAATCTGCACAATGAGGCAATAGATGTAGTTCCTCTTCCGTTCAAGTGTACTGGCAGCATCCTCATTCACATTCACGTAGGTCTGCTTGGGCAGCAGGTAGCAGTAGCTGTGGCTGTCTATACCCTTTGACAGAGTATGCCTGTTAAGCCTCAAAAAACCTGTAGGCAAAAAACAGAGGTAACTTTACTTGAATCAAGTGATGAGCAATGATGAATGCAGGATCAAGCAAAGCAAAGCTTTACAAAAATATCATCAGTAGTACTAGATAACTGTGATGGGACCAATTAAAGTACTGGTCAGCTCACTCTTTGTAGGGGTCTGGCTGGAGTGTGTCTGGAGCAGAATGCCCTTCTCTGAAGTCAGGGGCTTTAGAGCCTGGTGCAGCACCTCAGGTGGGAGACCCGTGGCTTGCTGGATGGCCTCCAAACCCACTTCCTAAAATGGGTACATGTGCAGGTTAGCCCTGGGTCTAACAAAAACATTTTTTTATTTCCATTCAGTCTAGAGCCTGTGCAATTTAAAACCTGGGACATTACAGTAGAGGCAGTTTTGTTTCATAGTAACACCACAGACAAAGATGATAGAGCAGTCTTCACCAATAAAATGTTTGTACTCTAACTGTACTTTTATAAAAAACAGAGTTGTGGGTACTACTTCAGTTTGTTACCTCCTGATGGTTAAACTGTAGTAGAATGTACATCTGTATTGTGGAAACATAGAGGGTGCAAGAGACGTAGGTCAGCTCAGCATGGCCCAGCCAGGTCCACTGCAAACGTCTAGGCTTGCTATGAGTGAGGCTGTACATGCTCTGGCCTGCAGGGTGCGGAAGCAATTGACATACAGACATACTTCAATATTTTATGATAAAGTGCCATTTCAAATTCAATTTCAAATTTCATTTTACAGAATTAATTTTAAGAGAATTTTTCAAATTTTTCAACATAATAGTAACACCTCTCTTATGCTAGCAACTTTTAGGCTGCGAGTTTAGGTTATACAGCCATAAAATACTACTCAGGTAGTAAGTATCTACCACTGACCAGCTAGCTAACAATCATTTTCTAAAGGTTTCTTAAGCCTCCACTGCACAGCTCAAAACACTAGGTGAATGCTTTTTATTAAGCTGAAAGGTTAAGTTTGCTGAAAAAAAAGAGTAAGACCTGTGGGAATAGCCATTAAACAGATGTTTACACATGCATAATCTGTGGTGTAACATGTTTACACATGAACAACCTGAACATGAACACCAGAGCACTGAGCCAGAAAATTTAAACGCGAACTGACTGTTTGCATAGAAGTCTGTGAACTCATTCAGGTAGCTGCAGAGCTGTTTGGGAAAGAATCTCTCTGGTGTCTCCAGATAGCAGGCTGATGAGACAGCCCAACATCGTGGGGAGAGCACGAGCACCTTCATGTCACTTTCCTCTTCCAGTCCTGATGGCTGCTCCTCCATCATCTCCACGATAACCAAGAACAAAAACGATGAGAGAACTGAGTGACTTTCCACAATTTATGACTATAGCGAGGTTCATAAAGCTTTCATGTAGAATTCATTTCTCTCGAACAATGACACAGTGGGAGAGAACCCCTGGACAAAATGGCCACCATTTTGATCATTGTACCTCCCAAGAAACCTGCAAGTAAATCCTGGAAGCAAAGGACATGACTGTGCTAAAAAGTAACTTGGTATCTATGGGTTTGCACTGCCTTATGAAATTGTTTTAATTCAAATTTATTTTGGGTTAAAAAGCTTCATGTGGTCTGCACGTTATTCCTATGATCAGCATACAATATAAAGCAATTGGCAGTCTCCTGAAATCATTCAGCCTATAGGTGGAAAAAGTGCATTGCTCACAGTTAGCACAGGTAATGTGCATCAAATGGGATGGATAAGAACTATCTGGGTTCAAATAAATTAGAAGAAAAAAGAATACAATGCAAAAAAAAAGTATATACAGTGGTCCCCCCCTTATCCACGATTTCAGTTACCTGCGGTCCAAAAATATTAAATGGAAAATTCCAGGGGAAAAAAAACAATTCATAAGTTTTAAATTGCGTGCCGTTCTGAGTAGCATGATGAAATCTCACGCCATCCCGCTCAGGACGTGAATCATCCCTCTGTCCAGCGTACCCACACTGTATACGCTACCTGCCCGTTAGTCACTTAGTAGCTCTCTCGGTTATCAGATCGACTGTTGCAGTATCGATCTAAGAGAGACCACATTCACCTTTATTTTTATTTGTAACTTTTATTACAGTGTATTGTTATAACTGTTCTATTTTATTATTAGTTATTGTTGTTAATCTCTTATTGTGTCTAATTTAAAAACTAAACTTTATCATAGGTATGTATGTGTAGGAAAAAACATAGTGTATACAGGGTTCAGTACTATTTGCGGTTTCAGGCATCCGCTGGGGGTCTTGGAACATATTCCCTGTGGATAAGGGGGACTACTGTACGCAGATTCAATTTATCACAGACATTTTTCTCAAGGTTAAGACTATGGCAAGACAAATATAGAGATATATTGTTCTGTAACTAATTTTGACCCTAAATTTGTCCAAGGCTCACCTCCTCATCCACATCCAGAAGTGACTTGTCTAGTTGCTGTAGCCGATACAGATGGAATTCTTGCTGGAGTTCTTCGGACTCGCTCAGGTTCTTCAGCATCTGCTGAGGGAAGCGGTTGGGAAAGCAGGTGCCGATTTGTTCAATCACTGCGCTCTCCAACCACACCTTACCCTGGCCCAGGAGCCGGTCACCCAGATAGTACCTGTAACAGACAGGGGGATCGGAGAAGTGTCTGAAAATGGTGCTGTACCACAGTAGGATACACAGAGACTTTGACTTCTCGCCGCACGTGGTCAGGCTTCTTGAGAAATCAACATTCCTATACATTTTTCCCTCCAACTACTACAGACAGTCTTTTGCATCATAATTTCCATCTCAAACATCTATACTCAGATCACTGACCACAATTTAAATTCATTATTTTCAAGACCAATATTGTTCCTGCCCCAGCAGATTCATCCACCTTTCAGGACCTCTATTAAACTGCTAATTTTATCCCTTTCGTCGGTTCAAAGTCAGGGAGCCACATTAGACTCAAAAATCAGTTTCTACAAACATATTGAAATCACTATTCAATATCTCCTGCACAGCTTTCTCAGGATCTGCCGTTACAGTGTAAAATGCTCTACTCAGCTCTTTGTCTAGCTCATAGTGGTATTGCACCTGAAATGCTGTAACTCCCTGCTGTTTGGCCTTCTGGTCTCTGCCATCTAGCCTTTCCAGCTGATTCAGAATGCTAAGGCACAAGTTCTGCTTCAGAAAGCAATTCCATTTTTATCTCTTCTCCTTTTCTCTCTTTATTGGTTTCTTGTGGCTACCCAGATCAGGATGTCTGGTTATGGCCTACAAGACAGTCAAAAGATCTAAACCCTGATACCTACAGAGCCATGATCACTCTCTAAACCCTAGCTAGACTGTTATGCTCTTCCATCTTGAACTACTTGGTGGTCCTACTCACAGATGCAAAATCTAAAGTTTTGTAGGTTTTTGTTTTTGGCTTGAAAGTGGTGGAATGAATTCTCTTCTCTCTCTCACACAAGTATTGGATCCCTTACACTATTCAACAAGGGACTAAAAAAGGTATTTCTTATAGATCCATTTCTTTCCTCATCTCCTAGTTGCTACATATATTTTCATTCTAAAATCTGTCGTGATCATGTCTGTATTTCCTATCAGACTGAACTGTTATATGCAACTACTCACATAATGTACTGAAAAGCTAAGTGAACAAATATAAATGTAATACAAACAGAAGAGCAGCAACACAGGAAGACTATATACAGCTTTTTTATTAAAATGTACTTAACTGCAATGCTTTAACAATATTTATGAATATAACATTACCAAACAAACTGATGGCATGGGTGGAAGGAAACCCAAAACATTTGCAGTTTTCATGAAGCCAATTCTAAAGGAAACAGGTCATTCTGAGGACATAATGAAGTAAAGGTGCATGAAGTAACTCTTACCTGTAAAAGTGCTCAAAGGTACTGGCCATTTCAAGGCCAGAGAGGAAAAGCATGGGCTCCAGAAACTGCTGCAACTGGTTGAGTGTCTCCACATTGCCTGACTCTACCCCACTCTCTTGAATCATTTGATCAATGTACTGAGCAAAGCGTTCGCTTACCTGCAGAAGAGATGAGATTTTCAACAGTGACTGATATTTTTTATCTTTGTTACAAAGTTATGGTTAAATTAAATGGTCTACACGAGACAGAACAATCTTCTTAAGATTCTCACCTCTTTCCATCATTTTCATCACTTCCATCATTAATTCTATTGTATGCTCTTTTCAAGCATTCTTATGTTCTCACTTCAAATTTTTTTCCATAAGCTTTTCTAAATTTTTTGGCTTCATTTTGCTGAATTACACTTAAGTTATGTGATTAAAATGGAGAGACTGCACAGATGCTTAGAAACAGCAAATATGAGACTGGAAACTAACAAGAAATTGCTGATGTAATATTCTGGCAATAGTTAACATTTGTATTTTTTCATGAAATAAAGCAGACTTTAAGAATACCTATAAAGGCACATGTCTTTACTTGACCACCAACTCAATATACTCTGCTTCACACTTTAGGGCTTATGAGTAATGCCATCATTAATAAGTACTGCATACTAGCACCACTTCTGCTTCACTTGAACAACCTGCATTTTGCAAATTGTTTTGGATACATTTTGGATCATTTTTTATGTAGATTTTTCATTCCAGAAATTAAAAATTGGGCATCAAAAGCCAGGAGCTGTTATACTGAAATTATATATTAAAAAAGTTCATTAATTGAGAGATGCCTATATTTGTTCCACCAACAACAGGTTTGTGTAAAACCTGAAGAGCAACTTTGGCTGCTATTGACAAGTGGCTGGAGCAGAGATGCATATGCAGTAGGCTGTATCGCAAACTCACGTGCATTGCTGTGAGGATGGAGAGCTGCAGCAGTGCAGCGGAGAAGCCCTGACGCAGTGCTAGAACAAAGGCTGTCTGCTGGCCAAACAACTCCTCCATACCGTTTTTCAGCTGCAGGTACATGTTTCGGTACCGCTCAACAAAGTTCTCCAGGTTACAGGCTGAGTCCAGAAACTTCTTAACCTGTGGGTGTTAATTTATTATTGCACTGATTTCACAGGGGACTCTCATTACTTTAACGAATGATTCATAAACCACACCTAAAAACATGAAAATTGATACTTTCAGTTTATTTAAAAAGTCCAATAAAATAAAAGTTTACTATGATAATTTTTCATGATTACTAATCTACAAGGGACATAGGTAAAATGTACACACACAAAAAATCTATGCTCAGTCAGATTCTTCATTTAGCTCATGAATAATGCTAAAGGTAACAATCCTGCTGGGTTAGAGCATGGACAGCAGCCTACATTTAATCCAGTAACTCAATGAAAGACCTTCCCACTTGTGCAAAATTACTCATATTTGCAGTGCAGTGTCATGATGCTCTGGCCCTTAGTCATCATCTCAAAGAAAAACCAGGCACACTAAACACTTCCTTAAAAAAAAGTGGAGCGAATTCCTCCTTGTACTACAAAAGGCTGATCACAAGTCTGCCTAAAACCTAAGCCTGTTAAATATAAATCATATCATGCAGCAGTAACTGGAACAAAAAAATTATAATAAGAAATGAAACCAACAGATGAAAATTTGTCAAGGGATTGTCATTCAAGAACACTGTATATATTGATTGGATGCTGGGGTCATTACCTGTCGCTGGACCACACCTTGCCAGCACTGGGCTATGCCTGCAATGCTGCTTGTGTTCTTCATCTTGGGCTTGACCCCAGAGCAGGAGGATGCAGCAGAGGTTGAGGCCACATCTTTGTTCTTTGCCTCTTTGCCATCTGTAAGATATCAAGTGCTCTGTGTGGAAGGGGACAACACATAACATACCAACTCAAAAAATCCCTGCCCAGTCTCACAGCAAAAGAAAAAATGAAGCTTCGTTTGAAGTTATAAAATAAAAAAGCTGATATATCCTGGGAGCTGGCAATAATTGCTTTGGGGCATGTGCTAATGGAAAGCATCTAATATCACGATGGGTTAGTGTTATGGTAAAAGGGCAGGGGGCTTGAGGGGGCGTCAGTGAGTTGTATGTAGAGCAAATACATAAAATGCATTATATGGGCTTCTAAGCTGTTACTTACTCGTCAAATCTTTGCTTCGGTTCATACCTTCTGAAAATAAGAAAGATATCTTCAATACAGAGGGTGTCAGTGTTGACTATTTAATAGAAATATGCAGAGAAATCATTCTCCTAAATAATTTAACAACATCTGCGAGGATCCAGAAATGCTTTTTACTTTTTATATCTTGGAGTAAGCGTAATCCTATAAACAGGGTTGATCAGTTTTTTGGGAGCTGTAAGCATCTTTATTCCACAACAAGAATGTATGATCCCACAACGGTTAGAGTCAAGGCAAACTCCTAATAAGGGCTAAATGAATTTAATAAAGCCCCCATTGACATTTTAAGGTCCCAGACTAGGAAATCAGTACAGTGGGCTTCACTATCACTGGCTGGCAGTAGTCTGAATGCTGAAGGAGCAAAGTTAGCAGGGTGCACTTACTGGACTTCACAGGGGGCTTGAGCTCCTCTGTATCTACTCGGCTGGTGTCCACGTGGACAAGCAGGTGGGTAAGGCGCCGCACACGAGAGTTGAAAATGGCTGCCCGGCTCTTGCAGCGCTTAGCCAATTCGGCATTGTCCAGGTACTCACTGAGCAACCAGGCAAGCGGGCTAGGGACCAGTGTGTCTGTTGCACAGGGAAAGGGGTAACCATAATTTACATGAGAAGACATGGGCTGAGCACAACACTGCACAGATATGAGAAAGAGAATTCTCATAGGGACAGAAGATCACACAAAAAGCAGAACGCCATTCACACGTATAACAATCAATCTACTAACAAGCAGGGAGATAGGGATTTGATCAAGGAAGGTATGATGAACCAACAACATTCCAAATTCATATTGAGGAGAAGGCAGTGATAAATGTTGAAACCCACTGTAACCTCTGCCCACAGAATACCTGAGATGGTGATACTCTGCACAATGGGCATGATCAGGGCCTCCCAGCAAGTGCGACCCAGGGCCTCTGCAGCCTCTGGATCTGGCAGGAAGCGATCTGCAAACATCTGTTCATGCCTGAGGGCGCTATTGAGCCTGAAAGTGAGAAACACAACAGTCAACTCCACTGTCTGGGGAAATAAAATGGATAAAGAAAATCAAAACTGTGGGCGAATGAGAGTTAAGAAACACACTTATTAAAAAGCTGCAATAGCTGTCTCTTGTCCTCCAGGATTTCCTGGCACCAGGTGTGAGCCTTGGTGGTATAGAAGAGGTAGGTGCGGCAGCACAACTGCTCCTTGAACACTGGCCAGAAGGTAGGTTTGGGCCCCAGCACCTCAAAGCCATGAACTCGTGTGTCGATCCCACCCTGGGACAGAACACTGTCAGTGCCTGATGGATGACCTCTATAGAAACAACTTCAAATTTTTAACACAACTAGTCAGTAGTAAAAAAGTATAATTAAAAGATGAAAAAAGTATAATTAATGTTCGACAAAAAAACAAGAAACATTAAAATATTGATTGAATTAACAAATAAGCATGTCAGTACTTCATTTACCAACCAGACTGATGGTTCATCTCACCTGCTGACACCTCTTGATCCTAATCTGCACAATAGACCAGAAGCGGGTCACGTTCTCAAGTAGGACAACACGGCTAGCCGACGGAGGAACGTTAACCTGTAAATCACACATACACACATGCACATTCACTTTTTTATTTTTCAGTGCGGTGTCTTTACATAAACTTCCAAATAAATGCAGTATATAATGAAATTATTGCAAGCAAAAATGTTTGCATTTTGAATTTCTTTAAACAGCCTTGTCAATTTCAAAAAGAGTATTTCATTCTGCAGGGTCTGTGAAGGGTCTATTTTTAGGATTTACTATCCTAAAAATGTACAATCCTATCCTTGAGGTGGACATTTCTGAAGTTAACACACAGACGTACTCATATACAAATGGTGCTGCTGAGGTTGCGAGTGCTGAGCAGATAAGGTTCAGTGTCTGTCATATGAAGGAGACACAGCATTCACACAAAAACAGACACAGAAAGAAATATTTAACTAGAATAAGGTATTATAAAGGGATTTTCTGTGAGTGAATAGGCACCCCGTCTCTTACCGTGTTGAGTTCAGTGTTTATGTTTGTGGGATCATCACCACCCAGCACAACTATTCGGGCTGGCATGTAGCTGGAGTCCTCACTGGCCACCAAAACGGCCAGTTGCCTTTGATTCAGACAGGGATGGTATGTAATTTGGTGTTATAAAATAATGGTGATTCTTTTGCTCAACAAAATAGTGTTACTATTATTGTTGAATATGTAAAATATACCTTTCTATACCTTAAACACGGTCTGCATTAATTAAAATAATGCTACATTGTCTTTTTGTGTGTCTGAAGTATAAAAATATATGCAGATATCTACTACAACAAAGTCAATCAGACAGACATACCTAATCACCACCCCCTTGTGCATGTAGATATTGATGAAATGGGAACCTGTACAGCCATTGGATTCCCAGTAGGTTTTTGGGTTCTTGTCAGTAAGCTTACTGGCCCGGTGATGGTTGGAAGAGACCTCAACCTTCTCCCAACACTTGTCCTCCTTCAGTTCTACACTGGACCCTGTTTGATATAGTCATTGTTTAACTCAATGTGACTGACAGCAAAACAATTAGAAAACACAGCACCCAAACTGGAGTCTTTAGTTACACAAGCTAATCAAATACGCATACATACACATATTCCTCAAACCAGGACAGGTGCCCAAGCACCAACCTTGGCATAAGTTCCGCAGAAACACATCAAAGAAAGGAATATTGATTGGTTGATGGCTCCGGCGATGCTCTTCGATCTGCCCTAGCACCATCTAGCAAGAGAGCAATGAACAAAGAACATTTTACAAAAACATAATGGGAAGAGCAAAAGAAAAACATTTGCATAGTAGTTTAACAGCCAAGAATGAATAATTCTGAAGTCTATAGTTTATGAAGTGACACAAATTGTTCATCACACTAATTTAAGGTGCAAAAATGCACCAGAAAAGGAAAGAGACTACAAAAGCCAATCTACCATCAATAAGTTCTGGTGGTCCAGAGTCCACCCATTCCAGAAATAAAGGTTAAGATTGATTATATATACATACATATTTATGCACTTGAAGGTTACATTCATAAATATGGGTACAGAGTAGAGCCAACAGGTCTTCACATTGAAGTCCCTCAATGGGGGGGGGGGGGGGGGGNGGGGGGGGGGGGCGGCCGGGGTGGGGGGGGGGGGGGGGGGGGGGGGGGGGGGGGGGGGGCAGCAGAGTGTCAAACCTGAATGCACCCAGCCAGAATACTGGTGGTCATTTTCTTGTACAGGCTGGCATATTTCTCGCAGTCACCAATGAGATCCCGCAGCTCGGTTGCCAGAAGTAAACTGCTACTATGCTTGTCCAGAACCTTCACCAGAGCATCCTTGGTTCCCAGTCGGCACATCACCACCGCATAGTCCTTGTTCAGAGTAGCCAGCCGATACAGAAAACGGATGAAGGACTGCACAGCCTGTAAGGAGTGACAAATCTGTTGTACTGACTTACACTTTACACCAACGGGAGAAATTCAGCCACAATCCATTTCAAGTATTGTCCAATTAATTAGCTAGCTAAAAAAGTAAGAGAAAAACATTGTTCAAGTCAGATCAATTTTTGTTTGTCAAGCTCAGTATTTATTTTCCTACAAAATAAATAGCAAAAACATTTAAAAATCATGATTTTTGTTGTAAATATTTGTTTTTAAGCACTGATTAATAAGGCTGTTCAGCATTGTAGTATAATATTGCCAACAAACAGTCCACATTATACTTCCTATCATTTAAGGCAGAAATGGCACTAATGTGGACCGTTTTAATATACAGGTATCAGGTGGGCAGGTTGTTAGATTGGTATGGTATGGCCCTATGCTTAATCCCAGTGGGTAAGCACAGGATACATGCCATCTTATCCTGTATATGCGTAATTACAGGTATCCCTCAATTTACGTAGTCTTGATTTACATGTTTTTGTTAGAACGGAATTAGACTTTTAAGACCACTAGTTGATTTATGTGCTGATCTGCTCCAGCCTTAAAAAACCTTTTTTCCCCCCACCAGCCCAAAGAAAAAAAAAAGTCAACAACAAAATTTCATCCAGGCATGTAAAATGTTCAGAAAAACACAAATTACACTCTGTGTGTGTGCGTGTGTGTGTGTGTGTGTGCGCGCTATATTATATATAATGTGTATATGCCTTTAAGAGAGATGCATTATAACAGGATTGTTGAATCCTGAGAAAGGCAGATATAAAGTTTATGCACACGCCACTAAAAGTTTAAGGTAAAATGAGTTCCTGCTACTGTATATTTAAGAGGAGATGTATATGTAAATATCTTGGACATGACTGGTCAGTGGATGATCTAATGCACCCACAACACATTTGGTTTTGTTTGTTATAAACGTTGAGATGTTTCATTCACATAAGACCACCTCATTACACTGACCAGCACAATACCCATGTGTGGTGGGCGATTATCTCATGTCTCATTATCTCAAACAGGTCTTGCTGCTAAGTGATGAATGTCAGAATGGACAGCAGCTACACTGCTACCAGCAACTCAGAAACAACTACCTTCCAGAGATATTTTCAAATTTCAGTGTAAAGAAATCATAGAAAATAGTTCCAAAAGAACCCATCAGTGTGATTTTATACCATAGCATACAGCATATAAAAATATATGCAAAGTTTTGAGATAAAGAGGTGTGTTATAAAGTAAATCAGAAAATAATATATAACAAATTCACAAAAAGTAATAGTTTTATTACTTGGTTTAAAACATTATATTACCATATAAATCTTTAAAAGTGTTACCAAAGTGTGTGACTTTATAGTTTCCATAACATCTAGAACTAGTCCTAAGGTAACTGTACCTCTCTGTCATTGAGGAAGGCAGACATTGACGACAGGCATGGCTCAATGCATTCATGCCAAGGCAGCAGATCCTCCTGGTAGTTGTCTAAAAACTTATTTAAAATGCTGCAAATACAGAGAAAGTGGGGGAAAAAATAAGACTATGTCAGCTAACTCATTAAAATCCGTCCATACTTAAGGTCTACCTGGCTAAAAAATCCCAAGGACATACAAATGTATAAATATCTTTACATTTTTTCTAGTCTCAGAAAGAGAGCATAAATGAAAACTGGGCAAACACCGCACCTCAGAATGGACAGCTGGGCGGCCCGGTCTGGGCGGTGTTGGTCCATCAGCCGCACCAGATCTTGGAAGGTGTCCTTACTGCGGGTCACCTGTGCACACTCCTCCTCCAGCTGGGAGGCGCTGTCACACAGCAGCTGCTCCAAAGTCATGATCACCTCCTTGGTGGCTGTCATCTCCTTCAAACTCCCTACCAGCATCTTCAGCTCTGTGTCCTTGAAGTTCAGCTCCTCTCTGGATTCTAAACAAACAAGAATTAATTAGGAATAAAGGATATGAGTGAAAAAATGAACATATAACTCTGCTGACTTTCCAATACCAGATTCCTTGCAAAAATTCATTTAGAAGTTAAAGATCCCCCCGATTTGGTCATACCTTTCTTCTCTAGCTTGTGGACCATGGATATGTGGTTAAGGGCAACGATTGCTAAAGTTGTCTCTGCCCGGGGGGCTGACAGGCACTTCTTGAGCACAGCACTCACATCACAGGCCACCAGCTGCTCTGCTAGGCTCTTATGGCTGGAAATCAACCAGATGACCACAAGCAGGCCATTGCGCACTGCCAGTGTGCACCTTAAATGGCAACAACAAATACATACCATGTACAACATAGCTGAAGACATATTTCTCTGCTAAAATGCATTTATGTAAATGTTCTTTCTTTAATAGGAATGAAAAGGAATGAAATAGGGAATGAAAACAGGGAGTAAGTCCTTTCCTACATTCCAATCTATTCCACTTCACTTTGATCAGTATTTAGTACAACAGCAAAGTTTTCATGTTTTCATTCATTAGTTTTTAGATGAACATCCTTTACCTTCCAACATTTTTTGCCTTTAGTATGTGAATTAGTATCCACCTACCCTGGTGTGTTGAGCATTAACTCAATGGCAGCAGGGATGGCTCCCAGAAGGCCCCTGGAGCCCTCAGGTGTAGCAGAACCAATGCTGGCAAAGATCTCCAGCATCATCTGCGTGCCAGACTCAGAAAGAGGCAGGCAGCCACCTGTGCCATGGCTATCATGCTTGCTGGCACCTGTGATCACCTTCAGAGCCTGTGGTGGGAGGCAGTGAAAGCGAAGGTCTTACTGGGGGACTACTGAACAAAGCATAGTTCAGTCTGACTCTACAGCAACAAAGTGTTGGAAAGTCCAACCAAACAGAAAATGTTGTTCAAATCAGCAAAGTACATTCTGTTAATGCAGAAATCATAATTCAACTGGATTAGAAACGTCACAGACCTTGTCTGCATCCTGACATAAAATGCATACATAGATCAACCATATCCAAAGGGCTTCTTGGGTAATGTAAATGAGCTGAAAAGGTAAGAGCACTGGAGTGACTTACAGCCAGAGCAATCTGCTGAACCTGGGTACAACTGGGATGCTCCTGCATGCAGGATAGAATTGCCTTTATGCCACCCTCTGTAGCAAATGAGACCCTCCATTCATATTTTAGCATGAGAGCACGTATCAGCCGTAGGGCCGTTAGCACATTCTCCATAGGCTGACTCCCTAACATCTCCACCAGGAGCTTTAAGATCTTGTCCCTGGATAAAGCAGGAAGAAGGAAATGGAACAAAGTTATACCTCAGATGTCACTTCAAAATAATTTGTATTTGTAAAATCAGTAAAAAAGCAACAATTGTTGGATATAGGATAGATAGGATGGATTTAGCCTTAGGATTTCCAAATTTAGGTCTGAAGCCACAAGCCTCTTACGTCTAGTTTTCACACTAATACAACTCTTAAAAGGCAGTCAAGAACATACTTAGGAGGAGTGATATAGGACGTTACCGGATTGTCTGAGCAGAGTCTGTCCTCAGGGTGCTTCTCTCCTGGGGTCCTTCTTCATCAAGCAATCGAAGAATGAATTTCATGCCAGCCAGTTGTTGTCCCGAGTCTGAGCCACTCTTCTTGATTATGTCCACAACTTCCCCAAGTTTCTCTAGGGAGTTCTTCTTGCCTTGGATCTTGGGGTTGTTGAACACTGCACAAAGTGAGAGAGAGCAAGAGCCAAAACTTACTTTGAGGGGATTGTGGGAAATTTACACAGATACACTGGCATAAGTACAAAAATCTACAGACATTTTGTATTAAATGATAAGTGAAGAATAATAAATGTGAAGTATCACTCTGACAGTAAATCAAATACGTCAAGTACGAAATGAAACGCATAACAAAGAGCACAGGAGGTAAAATCTGGCTAGACCAAACCTTTCATCTTCTCCTCCAGGTCCTCGGGTCCCTTAGTATCATCCTCTGTGGGCAGCTCACTCTCTGCATCATAGCTGCTACTGCTGCTACCCATTTCAGTTGGAATCTCTTTCTTGGGCTTCTTTGAGACAGAGCCTAGCACCACCATGGACGAGGAAGCCTGAGTAGGGCTCTCTGGGTCAAGATCCATGGGGCTGAGAGCCCCATGAAGATTGTCATTATTCAGGCCACCACGGCGCAAGTAGTGCTTGACAAAAGTGTGTGAGCAAAGGAGATCACATAGGCAGGATGCCTGCAGAGTCTGCTTTAGGTAGTGCAGCAGCTTCTGGGCCGTGTCCACTGGCACTGAGAGCTGGATCAATGTTGCTTCGTCCAACTCAGACATCTGCAGTAAGCAGAGGGGGTTGCTTTCACAAGTCATTTACAGTATAGTATATACTACAAAAAAGTCAGAATGAATACAGCATCAGGGGTTAAACGTAAATCAGGTTGCCATCAAGAAACCTTATATAGAATTATTATTTAGTGTAGGCAAAAGTGTATAGCTGGTCTAGGTTTGACTCCACTGTCAAAGATATTTGATAATTTACGGATGTTCTTTGCAGGAAAAAATCCTGGCACTTGACCAAAGCATGACATTCTGGTAGCCAAAACATATTTATTTATTCAGGGAAAACTGGAAAGATCACAAAAAAAGAGAAGTAAGGATAATAAGTGAATTCCCACCTGGTCATCCAGGCTTTGCCGCAGTAGGTTCAGGAGTTCTTGTTGCTGCTTGAGCTCCAGTTTCTTGACAAAGAACAGCACCTCCCACCACTCGGCTCGGCTCAGTGTTCCACTGTCTTCTCCGAGCCCTTCGGAGAGGTACGGCAGCGAGTATAGCCCCCCAGGGGGCTTGAAGAAGAATGTCTGGCTTACTGGCAAAACATGGCAAAATAACAGAGTATTCAACAAAAAGCTGCAACTCTGAGGGGCAGACATATGATGGGCAGGGACATGGGAACCAGGGACACAGCCTTACGCGCACTGAGCTTTAGTGCCTCTGTGAGAGAGGAGGCCTTTTCCTGTGTCTCTTTCTCTGCCTGTCCACTGGTGCCACCACCTAGGATCTCGATCATGTGCCAGTGCACCCAATATGTGCGGGAAAGGGAGTTCCAGTATACCTGTTAACAGAGCACAAGCACACCTTTTACATCTTTTACTAAGAGCAAGTATTCAGCTCTATTTTGTACAACAGAAGGAAGTAAATGTAGTAACTGTAAATGTGATAACAGAATATACTTTTTATGCAAACTATGAAGGACATAACCTAGCCAACATTATACCCAAATACACATTACTGTAAAATTATATTATAG
Organism: Arapaima gigas; assembly: GCA_900497675.1. Classification (NCBI taxonomy): domain Eukaryota; kingdom Metazoa; phylum Chordata; class Actinopteri; order Osteoglossiformes; family Osteoglossidae; genus Arapaima; species Arapaima gigas. Next base: position 1,143,121 of record UFQX01005261.1, on the reverse strand, counting down.
CTAACTTTGAACAAACTATTCAGTAGTATTATGCTCATGAAATGCCCAGACCAGAACCCCAATTTGAAAAGATGACAACGGAGGAGTCACAAACAAGATGAACATTCTGCTCTGCACTAGAAACCAGTTGAGCGCACTTGTCCGCCACAAAATAGGAATAATGTCAATTGAGAGGGACTCACCCACTACAACTACTTTTTATTGGGGACAGGAAAGGTTTATTGATAAACAATATTGAGTTAAAATTCATTAAAACAAAAGGTGTTTTTATGTGACAATGAAAACACCAACTTTTTTTTACATTTATAGGTTCTCTTTTAATGTTGTATTTTCATCCATCCATTCATCCATCATCAACAATTGCTGGTCCAGTACAGGTTTGTTGTGATCTGGAGCCTGTCCTGGAAGCTCAGGATGAGATGGTACATACCGAGAGACATTTCGATAATTTGGCTCACAGATGTTTGACAGATCATGAGACTTTATTTATGGTAGTGTAAGCAGTATCCTTGTTACAAAAGCTGTTCATATGATTTAAATAACCAAGTTTCATGTTCATAATAATAGTTACATGTTTACTTCTACATTAGTACAAAAATTGTGCACTAGGCAGCAAGCAACCTAATGACTAGAGCCTTGCACCTCAAAGACCCAGGTTCAAATCCTGCCCCTGCTGTAGTACCCTTCAGCAAGATACTTTGAATTGCAAAAGTAAAACACACCCAGCTGCACAGTAAAATTAAATAAGATTACTCTTAAATACACTAGTGTTAAGGGATATTGTCTGAAAATACAGATGTGGCCAAAAGTATTGGTACCCTTCCACTTCCAAAAAGCTCACAATTTTCTCTGAAACAAGAGGAAACTGACCAAAGTATTTGGTATCCACCAATTCTTTATTTCACATTTAATAGAACAGAAACTGCTTTTTTGATTTAACGTATTATTTAAAATAAATTAAAATGTCATGGACAAAAATATTAGGACTCTTAATCAAATACTTGGGGGCATAGCCTTTCAGAGACAATAACCACAATGAAGGGCTTTCTGTAGCTCTGAATAAGATTACCACACTTCACTGGTAGTTTAGCCCACTCTTCTTGAGCAAACTGCTTCAGTTCTATCAGGTTTGATTGGTGTCTTCTCCCAACTGACACTTTTAGCTCTTCCTACAGATGTTCTATGGGTTTCAGACCAGAACTCATTGCAGGACACATCAGAAAAGTCCAATGTTTTCTTCTCAGCCATTCTTGAGTGCTTTTTTGAGGTACGTTTTGGGTCATAACCCTGCTGGACCCATGACTTGCGACTGAGAAACAGCCTTCTGACACTGGATTGTGTGTTTTGCTCCAAAATGCACTGATAGTCTTCTGACTTTTATCATACTCTGCACAAATTTAAGGCATCCTGTGCCAGAGGCAGCAAAGCAACCCCAAAACATCAGTGAGCTTCCTCCATGTTTCATGGTAGGGATAGTGTTCTTTTCCTTGAAAGTTTTGTGTGAACAGAGTTGGTGGGATTTACCAAAAAAGCTCTAATTTTGTTTTGTCTGTCCAAAGTACATTTTCCCAGAAGGGATTGTGGCTTGTCAACCTTTTGGCAAACTCCAGTTGGTTTTTTTTTTTTTTTTAAACATTTTTGGGTCTTCCACCATAGATGCCATTTTCATTCAGACAATGACAGATGGTGTAATTTGAAACTTGCACCTTGAGCTTGAAGGTCAGCTTGGATTTGTTTGATGTTTTCCTTGGTTCTTTCTCCACCATTCCAACAATATTTCTCTTTGGTTAATTTTCATCTTGGAGCCACATCCAGGGATGTTGGCTACAGTCCCACAGGCCTTAAACTTCTTGATAATACTGGCAACAATGGTCACAGGAACATCAAGCTCTTTGTAGATGATCTTTTAGCCTTTATGTTGACTATGTTTAGCTATTACTTTCTTTCAAACCTCAGGCAGTTCTCTGCTTTTCCTTCTCTTTTCCACATTTAGTGAGATACACACAGTGACACAAAACAGCAGAGTGAGGACTTTACTCCATATAAATTGGCTGAATGAGTGATTGTAAGATTATTAGTATCACAGGTATCTTCAAAGGAGAATAGTCTGCTTGAAACATCACTACAATATAATTATTTCTTATTTCTGAAGGGTATAACTGAAATAACATTGTCCATTTTAGAATGTCTTTGTAGAATAAGCAAGAATTAAGTTCTTAACTTGTTAGTTTTGCTCCACTGCAACTTAAAAAGAAATGCATTTATGCATGACAAAATATCGTAATTTCAGGAAGAACACTGCGTTATTTGAATAAAATGGAAAAGTACCAATGCTTTTGGTCACGTGTATATTAATTATCATTCTTACACAAATGATGTGCAGCTTTACTTGCCCACAAAGCAAGTCAACCACACATGCTGCCCCTTTGTTTTAGGGAACATTAAGGCCTGTAAAGGTTGCAATTATCTTGCCCTAAAAGCTGACAAAAGCAAAGGTGTTTCTCCTCAGACCTGAAATATCTGGTAATAAACAGTCCCATTTGAAATTGGAGTGCCTAATCTTTAACTGTGTAACACCTATGAGTAATTGTGGTGTTTTTAAAACCCATATTAAGAGTATTTCTAAGTTAAACTACTTTTGATACCAAAGTGAGTAATGCTTTCATCTCCAGCAAGCTTAATTATTGCAACTCACTGCAGCAATCCTGTAGCCCAACTCGTATCTCAGGCCTTAAATTTGTCAAAAATGTAGCAACAAGGATTGAATTTTTTGGAGCTTGGGTGAAATCATATGACTCAAATTCTTTGTTCTCTACACTGGTTACCAGTGCGCTTTATAAAGGTGTCAGAGGATTGGCAGCATGCTACCTCACTGGTCTTACTACAAAATTACACACTCTTGATCCACAAGACACCAAGCAACTAATAGTGACCAAGATGTTTGAATACTGTAAGTGTCAAAGCAGTTAATTGTAGAGCCCCCATGTTTTTCCTCGACTCATCTGACCGACTCAGAGAGTACTTCATACGTGTTCTGGAAGAGCTAAATTTATTTTTATTTGCATTTTATATGGTTTCTTTATATATTTTTTTATTTCCAAAAAAAAAAAAACTTTATGTAGACAGATGTCTAGCTAGAAGTTAACAGTTGTCATCCCCGTCTGTCATCCATAAGTATAGACAGCTGTTGTGTGGTTCTCTGGGGAGGGGGGTGTTAGGGTTAATATTCAGGTTTTTCTTTTGGGATCCGACATCTCTCTTTTACCTTTGTCATCTTTCTTTTTTTTCCTACTACACTGGGTCATATGATATAGTCCAGGATGTCCCCAACATACACCAGTGTATGAAGGGTATGGGGTTACTATTGGTTTATAGTAAAACTGAGTTTCTAGTCAGTTTATCACTCATGATGTCGCTATAATTATAGATAGGAGGACCTAAATTTGTTTCAATATTATACCAAAATGAAACTAGCAAGTCCGTTTCACAACCCGTTAATTCTTATAAAGTTACAGAAATTATAATTTTTTTTTTTTTAACTTCAGAGCATACTACTGTTGTGGCTTGTATTCAAACTTTCCTCTTAAAATTGTTATATATCAGATAACTTGTAGGAGCTATGTAGACTTCATGACAATTGTACTTGGTCTCTTTTGGAAGTATTGCAACTCATGTGATTGTCATTTCCATGTTACTCTCTCTCTGTTTCTGTGACAAAGTGTTGCCGTTGTGTTTTTTTTAAGTAGTAAAATAACATAACAGGCAAGCATGCAATTAAAATGAATAAATGTATATACTTTCATAAGCTACTGCATTGATTTTTGAAATTAATGAATGTAAAAGAGTTGAGTGACCACTGTAAAAACAGACAAGCTGCAGAGGATGGCAGTGGACTTTTGCCAGGGACTTTCTGAAACCAGATCTCAAACCTGAACCACACACTAACACAGCAGGGTATGAGCAGAGGGGAGCACAAAACCGTGGCCCAAGGAGCAACAAGCCCAGCGCATAATTAAACCAGATGACAGAAGACAGCAAATGATTCACCTCACTCTATCCTGCTCAGCAAAGGTTAGCAAATTTTTTTTAAAGATAACACCAAACCAGAGAAAAAAAATCTGATGCCCCAAATGCACCTCAAAAATTCCATAACTCTGTGCTGTTACAGATCCAGAAAGGGGCCACTTTACAACCACTGTTGTATGATTCCTTGCTTAAAGAAACCTCAGGTTATGTCAACACGGGGCTTCAAGTGGAATGTTATTAGGAGAGTTACCCAGTCAAAAGGTGTAGCAGTAGAAAAGTGAAAAGTACTCAAACATTATATAATAACCTCACTGTTTACCATTAAAGTGGTAGTATTTAGTACATAAATATTGTTAGAGCTGTCAGACAGGTGAATACTGCAGAGGGACACACATGGTGAAGTATTATCAGCCTAATATTACTCACCTTTTATATTCTAGACTTCAGATTGTTATTTGGCAACAGAGACACGATACAGTACCTGCACAGGAGGCGAGCCATCATTACTGTAGCGGAATTCACCCTCATCACCAGCGCTGACTTCCTCATAGTCTTCCAGCATGCGAACCAGCATTCCCCCCTTCAGGTTGTCCTGTACATACTCCACATAGGCAGTGCGGCTGGCAAAGTCAGCACGGGTCTTAAAACTGTTGGTTACTTTTTTCTTTGGCGGAGAAACCGCCAAAATGGGTGGAGCAGAGAAGCGTGGCTGAAAAATTGAACGTACAGCATGAAGTGGCTCTTCCCCTCCAAGACTTAGTGAAGAGCCTTCAAGGGGTGGCTGTCGGTTGCGGTCCCAGCCCATGACACGTACAAGCTCCGAGATGAGGTTAGCCATGGCCATGGTGAACTCAAACTCGCGTTGAACCCGTGACTGTTCCGTTTGATGGCCTGCCCCTGATGAGGAGGGGCCAGAGGAGGAGCTGGAGGGACCACTTTCCTGCCGCTCTGAATTGGTCTCCACCCCCACTGTATTGAGCTTGTCCATTAAAGATGTAACACAGAGGTACCGCTTTACCAATGAGAACAGCAGTTTTCCTGGGATCTGAGGTGAAGACACAATAAAATAAATGTGCCAATAAGTCAAACCAATAAGTCGAGGGTGCGTTTTCCCCCAATATATGGAGTTGAAATTCCAAATCTCATCTTAAACCACGTGGTTACCTGAGGCAGGTGGATCCCCTCAAAAGAGATGCCATGCTCCTCCGAAGACGTGGTTTCAGCAAACAGTTCTAGAAGGGTGTATCGGTTGTCAAAGTCCATGTGCTGCTCAATGCCATCCTGCTGGCTGAGAGACAGAAGGACATAGGCTCTGCTCCCTGGGAAAAGAAGAGCACTTAAGTGTCAAACACAGCACTTGTACACCAAGGTGTTCAGAAGCAAAAGCTAATGTCTGAATGATGTTCAGAGGATGACAAGGGAGAGGCTTCTTAAAACTCATGGACTAATGTAGGCAATTAGAATAATGTGCAGTTGCTACTAGTAGCAACTGGTTTTATGTCATTTGTGTTTTACTAAATAACCTTAAATTGTCAAATTTTAGATATCTTGGATGCAAAGTATTCTCGGTGGTATAATGCAAGCACACCGATAGATAAAATGGAACAACTGCACGTATATCCCCAATTTAAAAAAAAATTAATAAATAAAAATCTACATGCTGCATTTGTGTGGGAAATGTGTCAGCTCTTCGGCAGTCAAGAGTCCTTTTAGTGGAAAGCCCTGTTCAGCAACACTGCCCCCTTTTGGGAGGTGTCACAGTCAGCAGGGGAAAAATGGCTTAACACATTATTAGCATGGAGCACTGACCACAACATAGGAAAAATAACCATCCAGCTGTGACAAGCCTTGTGTACATTTAGTAATATACTTCTTTCCTTCAAGCAATTATGTCTCCCTCTCTTACTTTACTTCCAAATGCAGAATTGACAGAGGAAATGGACAACCTTACTTTTTCTCAGAACTGCGAGAAAAAAAAAGCTGTAGAAAAAAAATTACATTTAAGAATTTAAGAAGTCGTTGCTAGACAGACAGGAAATTAGGCGAGTCCTCTTGATTATGCCTCTGTTTTGGATCACTTGACAAAGTTTTGAATTAATTTTCAATGTTTATTAACAATGATTAATACATTTAAATGATTTACAATTTCAGGGTAAGACACTGGTCAAGGGTCCCTCAACAGGAGGTGAGATTCAAACCACAATGCTATCTGCTACCGTGCCTCACTTAATGAGAAAATGTTTTAGTTTTCACAACACAATGCTGCCCATGAGCTCTATAATGCAAACTTTAGCTAAAGAAATTTTTTCATATAACTTTATTCGACAGCTAGGAAAAATCAGTAGCAATTGCAGTAAAACCTCGGGTTGGGCGTGTCATTGTGTTGTACCAATGGTTTTACTGTACATCAGGTGGAACAGAAACATTTTATATGCTACCTATGGGCAAAAATGATACAGTATTACTCTCATACCTCACCTCTTGCCATTGTCATGCATGGAATGTATCACTAACAATGCAATTCTATGCCAATATGCCACCACTAACCACTAACATTATTAACCAATTAGAAAACTGCAAGAAAGAGCAGATGTTCCTAATAAAGTGGTCGTGTGTGCGCGCACATGTAAAAAACTATTGATAGATTCAAACGTTAAACAAATGAGTACTATGAGTGCCTTGCAGCAGCACACTATCAATGTTACCATACAGCAGACAAAGTGGTCATTGTTACATCCATCGTGCAGTGCAAGACACTATGGCCAAATGCTGAGACTGGAAAATACAATGTACTAATGTTTAAACAATACTAATACAAACAACAACAACAACAACAACAACAACAATAATAATTATTACAATCACTGATAGACACCTAAACCCCAAGACTCAAACAATAACAAATATGGGTGCCTTGAGGCAATGAGGTCGGACAATATTTTTTATACTGCAGACAGTGATTGTCATTACATCCGACATGCAATTCAACATGTTAAAACCAAACAGCAGGGCTCAAAAAAATAAGGTCAATAGGACAATCATCCTAAGTCCAGGTCATCCTAAGTCCACGACTACCTGTATTCACCTTTTTGTACAATTGCATTTATTTATTTATTTATTTATTTATTTAAATTATATCCTCCCTAACTGGAAACCACCCCCCCCCCCACAAAAAAGTCAACATCAAGAACAACTATAGACAATTTTAAAGAGTTGTCATAGAACCACAAACCTGCCACATTCTACATCCTGCACCATAACAAAGATTATTTACATATGCTATGTATAATTAAAAGTGATGTCAACTTCTGTCTGTGTTATTGGTATCCCAAAACAGTAATCCCTTGTGCAATCTTTGTGACTGGTAGAGTAAAACAATGATGCAGGTAGCAGACAGCACTGGCCACAAATAAATTGACTTGTTCTGACAAAGATTTTTGAATTTTTGAAGTGCTTCTGCATTTCATGATACTTGCAATTTGCTGCTCAGATTACCAATAGCTGCAGCGGCAAGAGCTGCCCAAGTCCACCACAGCTGATGCACAGCAGGCCTTCTCAAGAAATCCCACATATTGTAATATAAAACAAGTATAAGTCAAACAATCCAACAAGTCCTCTCCTCACCACGTGGTCACCTCACCAAAGTGACCAATTTGACAGACAGGTAAACAAACAAACCAGGGGTCACCAATAGTTATGCAGTTTAAGCTGCAAAATTCAATACAATTTCCTCTTCTCAAAAACATTTTGACCTCCCTTTCCTCATCTACAAATAACCTTGAAATCAAACTGTCCTTAACCCCTGGCTGTTGCTTGGAGACATCACCAGAAAGTAAACAGAGTAATCAACCAGAGCAGCCAATGCTGAATTCTCCATGATGGGGTTCATACTTTTGCTGTGCGCTAGGTAAATACAACCACACTGTTCCATTTACAGCCCCCCCCTTATATCCTTCCATTTACAATAAACAGAAAAGCCCGAGGTCTAGCTTTCCCACCAGGGTAATGGAGGCTGCTCCGCTTCTATGCTCTATGCTGTTGGCAAAGCTTGCTCTCCTTTTAACATAACCAGTTACCCAGGAGCAAAGTGACAACCAATGAACACACCATGGCCAGACTCCCACCTCACACCCCTTGCATAAACAGGCCAGTGAAGACTGTCTACATCAGAAACATTTTATCTTACACTGGCAAGGCTTCTGCTTACTAAACTAAAAGCAAAATCATTACATTAATACCTCAATTTAATGTAATTCCTTTAAAAATATAATGCAAAAATTCACAACTCACAATGTTTCATTCAATTTAAAAGATTAAATTACTTTAACTGCACATAACTAATATAGTCTGTCTCCCATATTTCTTTTCCTCTTTTGTAAGCAATGTTATGTTGAACATTTAAGAGTTTTACTCAGAAACATAACTGCATTAAAAAAAGGAGGGGGAAAAAAGAAAAAAAAAACACAAGTTCCAAAAGTACAATCAATTAAGCACAAATTCAGCTTCACATAACTAATCATTGAACAGCCAGCATAAATACTTAATATCTGAGCAATTCTCTTCACTTTGTGACAAAACAAACTGTCCCAACAAATTGAAAGTAAACTAATACCCTGGTTAGCACTCAGCATATGTTCCTAGAAAATCGAGTGTCAATCAATGCAGCAATAAATGGTCATTTTATCAAACTGGTTCACCACAGAGAATGATGTGCTCCTATCGGTTAAGAGCCACAGCACTGGAGAGATGCAAGAAGAACGCCAGTATTGATAACAAAGATACAACATATGCAATGAAGGGCAGCTCAAATTAACCACAGTTAAAAATTTCACTAAATGTAGAATTTTAGAAGCAAAAATAAAATCTTAGAAGCTTCTTGCTCCATGTTGCTCTGAAAACTTCTTGTCATGAGTAAGTCAGTGTGCGTGCGGTGTACCTGGCTTGGCTGGCTGCCCCAACAACACTTTAATTAACTTCAGAGAGAGCAGATGTGCTGTGAAAGTGGCAGAGCAACATGACATCTCAGCTTTATAATTCACCAAAAGCAGAAACATGGGAGCACTTTAAATGTCTAAAAAAATGATTGGGGTAGGAAAGGATGACAGATATCCAATTTGCAAAACATGCCAATGAATGAATCAATAAACAAACACTGGCAGCCACCAAAGGTTCAGACATGTCTGATCAATTTTAGCATTTCCGTGATAGCCATTCATTCTTCTATACACAAATCAGGGTAAAAATAAACTAGATAACATTGCATTAGATGTCTTAAGCTAGGGCTCTCCCTGGCTAGAGCACTTCACTGCAGAGCAACTCTTACACTGTGTTTATTTAAGTTCATTTTACAGCAATACCTCTGTCACTTACAAAATATATAACTGGGTTTCCTATAACTGGTGCTCACCACCTGTCCATCCACTGCTCCTAGCAAGTAAACACACTTTTTACTGATGAGTGAGGGAAAAAATGGCCCGAGACTTTGAGCTCTCTCAATGTTTTCATTTACCTACTATAATTTATTTCATATAGCCAAATAGTGCACTATAAAAATTACTGGGAAGTTCATAAGATTTTGGTTCAATTGCTATGCTAGAAATTTTCTATAATCATTAAATCTGCTATACAGTAACTGACATTGTTTATCTTACTTGTTAATTCGTGTTTCGCCTAAAACAACCTCTGACCCTTTTGCAAATGCAGGTCAACCAAATGTTGACCATTTTATTCAAAATGGAAATAGTTTATTTTTCTATATTCTTCTTTAAATTGTATATAGAAAAATAAAAAAATAAATTCAAACAAAAGGTGGAAATTGCATTTTGGTTTTTAAAAGCAGCTACAATGATTTCTTAAATGTGCCTACTTTTTTGCATCATATTTAAGTTCTCAATACAAAGTAGACTGATGCTTTAATTGCTGGACCAAAATGTTTTGTGAAGAAAAAAGGAAATTGAAAAATAAAATAAAACTCAATTATATCATCGTTGTGTCTTTTCCCTCTGTAGGGTCTCAGAACAAACATTGATATGATAAAATATGATAACACATACCTGTACTGGCACACACAACAAAGTGGGTATAACAAGGGCAGGACACGATCCCCCAAATGTTTGAGTATTGTATTTTTCCTTCAGTGAGTGTATAAAAATCAGTTAAATACTACTGTTAAAATTTTATGTTCTTCCAAACCTGGCTGTTACACCACTGTATAAAAACCATTTAAAAATTCAATCCTTACATGTCAGACCTGTGAGTAAGTTACCAGTCATCAATGAAACAGAGTATTGTCAGGAAAAAGATATATATAACAAAACAATAAGGTGAAAAGGCAAGATTAAGTAACACGCAAAAACATTTCAACTATTGTTAATCACTCCAAAGGTCTTAAAATAACAGTACTTTTAGCTTGCTTTCAGCCTTTAGTGTTATAAGGAGTTACAGTAGGTGAGAACTGCTTAAGAGGCAGCAGACAGTTAACATGAAAGTCATCTTTCCATCTAAGGTTACCATGTAGAGAAGTTCTGAAAAATCTGTTGTGAAACTAGGAACACAAAACTGATAGGAAACATGAGCACTGCCACTGTTTTAACAGGCAGTTCACAGCATATACAAGAGCCCTAACTGCTTTATCACTAAAAAGTCATCCTGTCAGTAAACAAGGGATTCAAGGAAGAAAACAGTCTTACAAGACCTCAGTCTAGCTCAGTTTGGTAATGACATGGTAAACCACTCCTAAAACACTCATTACTGATAATCATTTCGTAATTGCATTCTATAAAGAGGAGAGTCTTACATTTGTGACTCAACAAGACCATGTTTCAAATGTAAAGTACTTGCTATTGCCTTTGGTAAATCATTGAGTTAGGCAGAAGTGGCTCTGTAAAGTCAGGGTGACCTGGAGCACTAATGTGAAACATATGACCATAATGCAGAAACCCTGCTAAAGGCGGTATGAGGGGTGTGTACCTGCATCATGGGAAGCCAATGCCCGGAGCATCTTCCCGGCACTGCGACGTGTCTGTCTCTCTTTGTTGCACAGCAGCTCCATAAGCAGGTCCAGCGCACCTGTTTCCTTGAACACACCCACCAGGGAACCTATGCTGGCATAGGCACTCAGCACATGGATGGTGTGCGTAATGCTGATAGAGAGGTCACTCTTCTTGGCCATCTGTTTCCGTGCCCGTTGAACCAGATTCTTTACATCATTTTTCATGTCTGAGAGCTCCACCTCATCAAATGTAACATCAGCTGGGAACTCGCTGCTGGGTCGCTCTTCCTTCAGGGGCCTCTGAGCATCTGCCTTTCGCTTTCCCAATAGTGTGGGGCAGTTGGCATAAACATCCTCTGTTGACATCCACATTAAGATGTTCTCTGCCTTGTTCTCCCCAGAAGGACAGCTGCCAGAGCCAGAGCTTCCACCACCTCCACTGCCTGCTTCACCCACTCCACTCCCAGAGCTGCCACCTTCCTCCACAGGTATCAGGCTCCAGCGGATCAGGTACTCCGTTTGGCCATCATGTGTACGCCGCTGTCGGATGAGTTCCTCTGGGTAGGCCTGCTGTTTGGGGCCCAGCTGCACCAGTAGGTTACCATTGCGGCGTTCGCCCACCATGGTTACTGCAGGAGAGAACACAGTGTCAGCCCAACATGTTGCCTAAATCACCAAACACTGGACTAAATTCCTGCAATCAAAACCTCTATCACGAGTAAAACTAAGTTGTCTTACTTTCAAAACATCAAACACAGATTAACACATTAACTACATGTTAACAGAATATTGTGTAGATAAGCACCACATTACACTATTACAATAACTGACCTTCTCAGTATCAACATGGATACATGTATATGACTACAGATTATTAGTTGCTGAACTAGCTTTCAATAACTAATCACTAGAAGATTGTCCAAACCTTTTGACCTTTGTTCACGTTATCTTTTAACTTTAGGGGGTTATAGCATTGTTACAACACACAACATGCACACGCAAGTGAATGGTTCCTGCAGGTGACTGTCAGCTGTCTGAGGTCATTGATGGCACTGCTGTCCTGAGTCACTGCTCACTTCTTGCTGGCAGTGCTGGTTTAAAAGCCATTTACTTCATGCCCATCAATGCTGTAGACATCACAATTAAATCTGGTGACTTTTTTCCAAACTGCTAATTTCTGGGTGCACTGTCAACCCACATAGTGCACATCTAAGGAGGGGAGCAAAGTCAAAATGCGTTTAATCTCATTTAACATAAAACGCCCATTTATGCAAAATATAACTGCTTGTAGTAATGTAAATGTTCAACTAACAAAACCACATATCATAAATACACCAGAAAAAGAATAAACTTTTGCACGATGGGCATCTGGCAATGGATTGGCACAACAGACAGATGTTGGCACAGTAGAGGAGTTGATGACTAAATTACTAGTAAAGCTGTGGACAGTTACAATAAACACAGCACAACTATATCTAGTAACAATGCAAATTTTCACCTAATCAGGCTTATTCAGCACCAGTTAAGGAAAGCACTGTGACGCTATGGGCTGAAGTTTTGCTTTGCCTTCCCCAACGAGAATTGTTACTTGACATACTAAAATGTTACACAAAAGACCTACTTAGTAGATATATAGCTATACAAGTGAACCCAAAGCAAGAGAAAGTTCAACATCACCTGAAGTAGCACCATGAGCATCATTTTAAACACAAATAAAATTATGTATAGATTTCAACATTCACCAATAACCACAATGTTTCAAAATGTTTCTGCAAACCATTCCTACCAAAAATATTAAATAATGCAGAAAGCCATACTTCCTCTTTGAATAGCTGCCAATCCAAAGATGTTTCTGTTTTAAAATGAAACCAAGGAGGTCCCTTTTCCACTATCAGTCTTCTACTTATGACCTGAAAGTAATGTCACTGGACTTCAAATAAGACTTTAAAATTTCCTGTGAAAAAGTACATAATTATTTGTCAAACATGACCTAAGAGGTGTCAGAGGATTACAGGGTGAGAAATCTCTTTTTTTCTAACTCCCTTGGCAACGTAACTTTGTACTTGGACAGGATCTGTGAACACAGCCCAAATTTAAGAACATGTCCTAAAGAATGTAATCAGAAACATGGAAATTCAATTCAATTGATTTTTTAAAGCAATCATAGATGCTCATATGTAACACTGAGTGCTGAACAAAGTTAAAAGAAATGAAGCAGCTAAGAACAGAATAACATAAAAAGATTACCAATTTATGCAACAGAGAAATTCATTCATGAATCTTAGTTGGTCAAGCTTTCAGAAATATTTTAATCACTACAGTTTCAACTAAGCACAGTGAGAAATTTAATACTTGTTGGGTCAAAATAAGCTCTGCTAATATGCATAAAATTACAATAGAAACTTAGCTAATGAAGCAAACAAACATAAGAACATTTCATAAAAGATTAGTGCATACAGTCGAAAATAAAGTTAGTAAAGGCACCGCCACCCCGTACGAAGGGCTGGGGATGAGATGGGGGTTTCAGCAGAGCCAGGGCCATTCAGTGGATTTACAAACCCCCCGGTTAATGCACATGTCCATTGAGGGAATCCCCAGAGAGCAGCAAACCTCACTGAGGAAGTGTCACCTAGACCAGCGAGAGGAAATAGAGGGGCCTGTAACTGACAAGCGCCCACGGACAACACTGTATGGACAAATGTGTTCGTGGACACACACGTTCTGCAAAGCAACAAGTGAGCCGACCTTCATCATCACAATCACATACATAAGGTGAGACGAATAAACAAGTCCCTGCGGCTTGGAAGAAGACCAAAAACTGGCTGGACACGGGAGGCGTCACATGTCGGCTTTAACCAATACTACAACGCGGTACACAGAACCTCAATGTACAATAACACCACCTGGCCAAATAGGAACAACTGCCACCACACACAGCACCGCGAGGGTCCCGAGTCCTCAACACACGTGCTGACAGTGTATGAAGCGCCCTCCTCTCAATCCGTCTCTCTCCATTATCGTCTTCACTCTGCACTCAGATGCCTTATTTATTGCATCAGACACGAGTGAAAGAGTGAGTGAGTCGGTGGCGCTCCGTTCCGCGCAACACCGCTTTACTAACGACACTTCTCGGTGTGTTAAACTGAGTAACGGGCCCTCACACGGCCCCCCAGCCCCGGCGCGGCGCTCAGCCGCCCTGCTGCCCGTATACTGTGCATGGAGACGGGCGGACGCGGGAGAAGGAGCGCGGCCTAGCATTGTCCAAGGCCGGACGCACTGAGCCGCACCACGCCACGCCACGCCTCGCCTCACCCACCTCTAGTATCAAGGGGTCTCCACTTCTCTGCTTCCCCTCTCAGCTGATGGAGTTTCCTTCTCCGTCGCAAGCTGTCGTTTCCCAGCCTGGAAACGTTTTCTCTACCGCTGTTCACTGTACTGAGTAAATGAATTTTTCTCCTCTGTCGAGCTCTTCCTCTTTGGTGCAACTTGTGCGACTCACGGTCGCACGTTAGACCGAGTGCTGCCACCTGTCGGCGTGGAGGCCAAAAAGTACTAAATACGAAGCCGCCCGACAGGTTTTACGAGCGACGTCATCCTAAACGGCGGGACAGTGCTGTATGAGCGGAACACGTGACAGGAGCAACTAGTTTAAAAACCGCATCATTTTTCTTTATTTGCTTTTAATTCTGACACGCACAATTCACACAGATTTACAATATTATAGATACTATTAAAATGCATTCTAAAAATCTAATTACTGACTTCATATTTACTCCTTATTGTTGTTATTTCAACTAAAAAGCATAACTGCTGTTTGGAACCATTTAGATAAAAATAATCATCATTATTTTAATTCAGAATAAACCTTACGAGATATTTTTTTTTCATTTTACTTGTCTACCATGAGTTTCACTGGACACCGTTTCTGTCTTTCCCCAAAGTGGCACCTCTTCAGTAACATACTGTCCGTTATGAACTGTGTCACTTTATTCACTTGTATGAAGCTTCCAGTGAAATTTATATCTGTAGCAGAACACTCAGAGAAACAACATAGCTTCCTATTACTTATGTTTAGAGAACCATCAGCACTGTACCTCTCACTGGATAGCTCACAGAGCGATAAGTAACTATATTCTTTGTTTGTAGTCAACTTTTGTGTTTTACAATACAGCCAGTCTAGGGAATAGTATACAGAGACTAAGAGGTGTCCAGTTTCAGGCTTGTTATAATCCACATTAAACTACTGTATGTGTTGTATGGAGACCAGGCTGTTGCCATGGGACCATCAGCAACAAAGAGAGTAGCCTTGATTTTATGAAGTCTGTTTTGCAAAAGTCCCTTTATCTTTAGTTCAGCCAGCAGATAACCGAAATGACCTGCAGTGAACAGAACTAAGAAAAAAGTTGAAAAATATACCCAATATTGACCTTAATTTAATGGACAGTGAACCCCTCCAGAGGACAACAAAAAGTTAGGAGGTTTTATTATTTATGACTGAGATAATGATGTAGAGATTATTGATTTGTAAGGAGAAAGTAAAAAATGTATAAATGCGATCAATTAAAAGTTTTTTTTTTAACAAATGTACTTGAGTAAAACATAACTATGCCTGAAATTATTCTGAAAAATACTGATTTTCCAGAAATTTGGCAATAGTAGCCATCTTCTGTTGGTTTGTCACATACCACTATTTTTGCCAGTGCACATTTCATAAGCAGCTGCAAACAGCACCAAGTATAAAAATAAATGCAATGGTAATTATGGCAAATGATGTTTTGCATAATTTACAGAGCTGACAGGAGAACAGGAGAGGAGTGAGTCCAAAATATATCCATTTTCAGATCTTCAGCCTTTAAACTTGTACTTACTAGATTTGTCTGATGATACCGGAATGTTTTCTGATATTTGTTACTTACTGTTTATTTATTTGTTGATTTTTTTAACCTCTTGTTATGTGTCTTCGGTAATGGGTCCTGCTCTATGTGTGAATTTTCATGTAGGAATTAATAGAATGTATTTTATTTTATTCTATTCTTCTTGCATGCAAAAAGAGCACTTGCAGTTCTGAGGGAGTGAGGCAGCTCATTCCGCCACACTGGACCTAAAACCAACAACCTATACATTGTTGATTTTTGATTTCTTGTGAGGGCATGTCCACTTGGTTAAGGAGTCTATTAAAGTGTTCCTTCCACGGCAGTCTCCTCAGCAGTGGTCAGTATTTCCCTACCCTTGCTCAGTAAAGCATGGGCAGAGTGATCTCTTCCCCTCCAGAGGCACCAAATGGTTTGCCAGAACAACCTTGAGGCCATGCAATGGTCTTTCTCCATGATATATCCAAAACTCCAACTGCACAGCCCTCAACTTGGGCTTGAGAATATCCTCACACCCACTTGGGGCCATTCAACAGGCAGGACTCCAGAGCAGGAGACAGACCGCTCTCCAAAGCCAACGCTATGCATAGAGGTGAGATCAACTACATCTAACAAGTGCTTTTTCACCTCCTGCACCAGCTCAAGCTGCTTTCCTGCCAGAGAGGTAACAGTTCACATTCCCAGAGTCACTTTCCACTGCCAGGACATATCTAGGTCCATGCTACCCATGCCTGCTGTTTAACTGACACAGCACCTGATGTGCACCCAGGCTGACATTAAATGCATCCATGTGCTCCATGTATCTCTGCACATCTCTTATGTCTTTCATAACAACCTGAAGCCTACATATCTACTTGTACTCAAAATAAGAACCATCAAGTGTCTTATAGCCTCCAATAACAGCTAGTTATTTCATCACCTACAAAGGTGCTTTATATGCTAAAAGTTTCTACAATGTGCAGTTCACAGTAGAAAAGAAAAAACAAAAGATAATGAATTAATACAAAAAAAGCATAATAGAAGGAAAATGAGACAGGAGGTAAATGCTAAACAATAAATCATAATGATAATAAAGTAAAATATTAAAATGTGTTGTGTCTAATGTGCATAACTGATGATTCGCTGGATTTTAAATGTAAGAATCCCAAATTTAAAACAATTTGTAAATGGATGTATTTTAAGTGCAAAGCAGCTCCTGGCACGTTGATACGCCTATTCTGGGATTGTGACAAGATACAAACTTATTGGAAGGAAGTTCACTGAACCATTCAAAAGATCTTCAATGTAAAGTTTGATGACACCTGTTCTGCTGTTAAGCCACAGCCCAAACTCTCTTTTTGATGAAGTCATGGAATCTAAACTGTGACAGTATGACAGTCTTAGCAAAGAAATCTATTTTAAAGCTCTACTCTACAGTGGAAATTACTTCTATAAACATGTGGATGTTTGAAGTGTTTAACTTCCTCTTGGTTCAAAATTAGCATTTGACCTTTGCAATAATTCAGAACAATTTTGGAACATCTAGATAGGGTTCTGGAACTTTTTAAACAATTAAAAAACAGTAGCTTTAATCTGTGTTTAGAGTGATGCCAGATATTGTGTTGCAGTGCAGTGGAGAGACCCTAACACTGCTTTCAGCCTGTCTTTTGAATGCTTCAGCAAAGGATCAACATGGAGGAGCAAGAAATGTGTACAAGGTGTGGGCTCTACCAAACCTCTAGACATCAGCCAAGAACATCTACCTTACAACAGCTGATGTAGCTTTAAACAAAAGTTTGTTAAAGCAACTCTAAGTGTATGATGAAAAAGGTGTAAAATTTTAAAGTGTAAAAATATGCATTGTTTATGTGGATACTTTGCTTTGAGTATGTTAAAACAATTCCTCAGCCTTAAAATTAACTAGATTTATACATATTATAAGGTTAATACAAGGGAACTGTGCCGATGTGAAGTACTGCTATAAAAGGATCTATAAAAACACCAAAATTAGACATACCATCAAGTTCTCTGTGAAATGTCCCCTAAAATGAGGGAAACAACTTGAGACTGAAACTATCTTTTCTGTCCTAAAGTGTTTGGTTGTATGATAAACCCCCAGTGCCTTTTACACGTTTTTTTCTAAAAAGCCCTAATAGAATAAGGATCTTAAACAGCAACCCAACAAAAATATTGCAAGCATTACTTTTACACTTTTACAATATATTATTACATAATCATCCAAGGGACTGTATGCTGATATTTGAAGCAGTACTGAATTTGCTGGATTTATGTAAATAATAAAACATTTTGCAAAAGTGTAATCTTAAAATATATTTTGAGTAGTGTTTAGATTCCTGGTTTTATACAGAGGTGTAACTAAATTTTGCTAAGAGGAATTAACTTCCAGTAAATATTAGTTGTCACCACAGTAAGAAATTAGTGCCACTCACAAAATATATGTTTCTGCTCTTAAGGGATTAGTTTATTTTTACCTACACTATAGTGAAATTTGGATTTCTGTCATGTAGAACTGACTGCCAAAATGTAAACTAAGTACTAAATGTTACTCTCTGTGCTGTATATTCAGTTTCAAAAAATTATTTGCAAGTCTCAACTCCACTATCAAACAAAATATCATCATGTAATTATTGTAGATGCCTAAAATAAATACACAAAGCAAAAAACAAAGTAGCTGTTTACAACAGCTATTGAGTCTGCTGTTTTCTTGCTGGAGATATTTTCAAATGCTTTAAAACCATGAAACTGCTGCAGATTAAGTAAACACCAATTCTCCTCCATTCATTCAGTCATTGATTTATTTATGTAAAATGCATTTTATGAACTAGATTTAGTATCACATGCATGTGGAGAAAGAGCACAGATTACAGTTAACCTGTTCCTTCAGTAAGTCAGGGGCCCTGAAATGACAGAGGTCATGACTACAAAATAATGAGGGCTGGATTGAAAGTCAGAGACACCAGGAGGCACCAAGACATGAAGAAGCATCTGCAGGTGAAGCAGTAGGCACACAGGCCTGAGAGACCTGCATTCTGGTTGCTGCATTGCCCCAATTAGAAAGAGCCTCTGAAGGAGAACATGCCAGAGACCACTTTGGCTTTAATAATGAGACAAATTGCCGACATTATCTGTGTTTGTTTGTTTTACATCTGTGTACTCTGTTCAGTATATTTAACGAAACTCTTTGTTTCCATAACACTGTCTCTTCTTTTCATGACCTTTGATAGGTGCGCATGTGGCACACACAGGAGACAGAAGAAACAGAACACACACATGCATGTCACACAGGGTGCTTTGTCCATTGTCATCATTAAACACCATCTTCACTGGTGTTGCTCCAGTGAGGATGAAGCCTTATTGTTGTTGGTGGTGGAGGTTTCACTTGTGATGCTGATGTTATTATACTGGAGTGTTACAGTGGATTGTGAAGGTGTCTGAGAAAACACACACATGACCAACAGACAGTTAGTCACCATGACACCATGACCTATTTCAGGCCCTTCTATCCACAGCAAGCAGGCTCCTTCTGGAGCAAGAGACACCGAACCAGAGGCCTCTCTTGGTTCACTTTGCCAAGACAACTTTTCTAACCTAGTCCAGAATAAAGCAAAACAAAACCCCAGCGAAAATGTTTCCTAAGACAGGACTACATGCCCGGTATAGGGTCCTGAAGACCAGGCACGAGAGACACGTGTTCAGACTGTGTTCCGGACACCAGGAGGCAGTGTGGTTCTCTTCTCCGGCCGCACTGCAGCATCAGCACCAGCGGCCCCAGCAAAGTGAGTTACCTTAACCACATCAGCCAAGGTCGCCTTGCAGGACACCACAGGGCTACGGTCATCCTGTACTTATTTTAAAGGTTATATCGTTTAAGGCTTCTGCATACTTGGAGATTTTATCTCCGCCTCCTTCCAGCGTTTGCATTTTTCAAGGGGCTGCGTGACGGTGTTGTTGGTTTATAAACATCCCGGTGGCGATGGAAGTGTAAGGATGCACAGGAGGGTTAGGCACTGCGGGAGGGATGGAGCGGCTTTCCGAGCGACATGGCCGTCCTGCCTGACACGCTGTGTTCTTTAGGACCGAGGGGAGCAGCGGCTGCCTGGTGTCTTTCGGCTTGCTGAAGCGCTCGGGCTCACTCAGCGCTCCCCGCCGTGTGTGTCCTCTTCCCCCGCAAACATCAGTCGCAAACCCGCCGAAATGGACACACAGCGCGCCCGCTAGAAATGATGGCCGTGTGTGCGTGAAGAAGGGCCGTTCCGCAGGTTTTTGCTTGTTTGTTTGTTTGTTTTCTTGTTTGTTTATCCTGACGCCTCGTCGGACGCACATCCTCAGCGCACGCGGTGCTCGAACCGAGTGTAACTTTCAGCGGATTCCGGAGAAGTGAAAGCGGACTGAGCGGTACACGACACCGTGGACCACCTCGCTGGCTCGGCTCATGCTTCAGAGCGGGGACACTCGCCCCACGGAGCTCTTTCCCCTCGGACGGTAAGCTACCGCGCACTGTACGAGCTGGAGGAGCAGCACACTGCATGGATGAATGGATGGATGGTGGATGGACGGGTGACAGCAGCGTTGTCCAGCCGAGACCCGGGGGTCTGCAGGTTCATGGCCAGATGACAAGGGGGCCTCTCTCTGGGTCCCAGCAACACTAAATACACGGCATCTGTGCGTTACACACCATTATTTTTACGTGCGCATTTAGCCATAAACAGTATAACTGCTGCTAGTGAGCAGGTTTGACAGATACAGTTACGGATGAAGCTGAAACGGTGCCTCTGGCTGCACTGCGCTCCTGCAACTTCTCCTCAATTCCTCTCTCTGGGCTACTGATACATTTGGCTGCAGCTTTTCTTCTGTAAATAAATTGGCATTTATCACTTTTATTTATAACTACTATGTTTTGGCCCATTTTCAAATATTTACAAAAATTCAAACTATATGTATTCTAATTTGGACAGGTAGTGTAATGAAACAACAATAAAGTCATTAAAATGTTGTGTAGGTTAAATAAAAGTAGAAACAGTTGTCATAATTTTAAATGGATCGAGGAATTTACAGCAGTTAGTTTGTAACTAATCAAACAAATAAGCTTTAGTTTAATCTGTGATTCTTGCTACTAAGGTCATGGCCTGTTAAATGTGCCCTGTTAAATCTTTTAAAACTCATTCTGTAATTCCTTGATCCATTTAAAGAAATGATGACTGACTTTTTATTTAATCTACATGAACTTTCAAACTAATGTAAAACAAAAAAAGAGCCATTTGTACAGAATTTGTACAAGTCACTCATTTTTTGTTCTTTAGACATGCTTAAACCATGCTTAGAGTCACAGGACTCACACTAAACAGACACACTGAGTGAATGTTTACGCTGAGTACTCACACAAAGAACTCACAGTACATGGGCACACAAAAGCTAAACAGTGCTGTAAATCTGTGCTGACAGGTAATTTAATATGTTCTGATTTACAAGGTCTATAAAAACCTGTTGTTTATATGGTGTACATGACAGAACCGGGAGCAGATGTCAAGAAGCAGTTGATTTATGTTGATTTATTACCGCTGTCTAATATTATCTTTGAGTGGTAATATTGGTAATATAGTTCAGACCAGTGTTGTACTGCTGGTTTAGGGTCCACACACATTTTACACAGTGGAACCAGAGGAGGGCCTTCTAACATCCTGATCCCTCTGCCAACACCAACAGGCTCCCCAAATGCAGCAGAGAACTGCCACAAAAGATGGGTCATTCTGGAGTGACTGTGATGACACACTAGGTCACGTTATGTCACTTGGTTGAAACCTTCTGTTGCTGCTCTTATCTTTCAGGGTTCTGCTTGACTGTCATCTGCAACAAAATATGTAACTTTAGACATAGTGAAACCCTGAAGTGTTTCAGGCATAAATATACAAATGCAACATAAAAAATTTTGACAGTAATGAATAAACAGGGTGATTCAAAAAAGAATTGAACACTTAGACAAATTTATTACCCAGTGAAGTATCACATTAGTATGTAGTCTAAAGCACTCTCTAAAGAAACTGTTTTTTTCCTTAATCGTACAAACGCTCAATGGATTGTTTTTGAACCACTGTGTATTACACTTCTGCTTTCCCTTTGAAATTATATTTAAGTTTGGGGTTATATTACCACTACAGAAAAAAAGATCAATGATATAAAAACATTAAAACTAAACTGATCTGCTTAAGAAATGTGGAAATATATACAGATGTGGCTAAAAGTATCGGTAGCCTTGCATTTTATTCAAGTAATGCACCATTGTTCCTGAAAAGTGTTGAAATTAAAAGATCTTTTGTCATCTATACATGCATTTCTTTGGTTTGCAGTGGAACAAAACAAAAAAGTGAAAAGAACTGAATTCTTTCTTATTCTACAAAGACATTCTACGATGTCCTGGAAAATATTATTGGGACCCTTAAGAAGTTATATGAAATAACTGTGTTGTAGTGATACTTCAAGCAGACTATTCTACTTTAGTTAGTACCACGGCATCTTCAATCTTACAATCATTCAGCCAGTTTAAATGGAGAAGAGTTCTCACTCTGCTGTTTTGTGTCACTGTGTGTATCACAATAAACATGGAAAAAAGAAGGAAAAGCAGAGAACTGTCTGAGAAGGTTAGAAAGAATGCAATAGCCAAGCATTGTGACCATAAAGGCTACAAGACCATCTGCAAAAATTATCAAGAAATGTAAAGCCCATTTGACTGTAGCCAACATCCCTGGATGTGGTTGCCTGAGGGAAATTAACCCAAGATCAAAGAGAAAGATTGTTGGAAGGGTGGAGAAAGAACCAAGGATAACATCAAAAGAGACCCAAGCTGACCTTCAAGCTCATAATGCAACAGTTGCAACTTGCACCATCCATTGCTGTCTGAATGAAAATGGAATCCATGGTAGAAGAACCAGGAAGATCCAGAAACACAGAAAAGCCCACCCGGAGTTTTCCAAAATGCATGTTAACAAGCCACAGTCCTTTTGGGAGAATGTCCTTTGGACAGACTAAACAAAACTATAGCTTTTTGGTAAATCCCTACACAAAACAAGACTTTCAAGGAAAAGAATACCATCCCTACCATGAAAAATGGAGGTGGCTTAGTCATGTTTTGGAGTAGCTTTGCTGCCCCTGGCACTGGGTGCCTGGAATCTGTGCAGAGTATGATGAAGACTACAAATGCATTTTGGAGCAAAAGGCACAGCCCTGTGTCAGAAAGCTATGTCTCAGTCGTAGGACGTCGATCTCCCAGCAGGACAATGACCCTAAACATACCTCAAAAAGCACCCAAGAATGGATGAGAAGAAAACATTGGACTGTTCTGTAGTGGCTTGCGATGAGTCCTGATCTGAAACCAATAGAAAATCTGTGGGAAGGGTTGAAAGTCTCAGTTGGAAGAAGCATCCACCAAACCTGAGAGAACTGGAGCAGTGTGATCAAGAATGGGCTAAACTACCACTGAAGTGTGGAAATCTTATTCAGAGCCACAGAAAGCACTCGACTGCAGTTATTATCTCCAAAGGCTGTGCTACAAAGTACTAAGTTAAGGGTACCAATATTTTTGTCCGTGGCATTTTCACGTTTTATTTTTTTCAATAAATATCTTAAATCATACATCAAAGCAAAGTTTATGTTCTAAAAATTTGAAATGAAGAATGGTGGACACCAAATAGTCACCAAATGGTCAGTTTCAACTTATTTCAGAGAAAATTGTGAGTTTTTTGGAAAAAAATTGGAAGGGTACCAATACTTTTAGCCACAAAAATCCTATAATTGCAGCTTATAAAACTTACAATAACTTATAATTGCAGCAATCTGAGTAAGAAGAGAGTACCATTCATTTTTCACTCAGGACCCTGGATCAATCGCTCATGACTCTGTACTACTTAAAGGGCCTCATTACTGCTCTGAGCAGTGCAGAGACTGCCTAGTCCTAGTTCAAGCACAAGCACTCAATATTCCAATCATGTAGGCAGTAGAAGGAACTTAGTGCTAACATTAGCACACATGCAGCTCACATTCAGTTGCTGCTCTGTTCTTTTTGCTGCATTTCAATGACATTCTCAGCCACATTTTAACAGCCGCTTCTACAAATATCCTAGAATAATAAATCAATGAAATAATCTGCATGCATTTACAGCTTGTCATTCCTCCTCTGGTGAGACCGGCAATTTGATTTGTAAGAAGTGATTGAGTCTGCAGATATCAGCCTGAGAGTATTATGGGGAAAAAATGAAAAATGTGAATCAACGTGACTAATCACCCGAGAATTTGAAAAAGGGAATACTACTAAATGGATGTGTAAATACACATATTTTAGCAAATGTACATTTAATGTTTTATCTCCATGGCAACCGTGGCAATAACTAGTGAAACCAGTGGAATGTCAATATATATTACCTTGAATTTAGACCGACTGGCAGTGAAAATTAACAAATGCTAAATTTTAAAACTGACATCTGGCCAAAGTAGAGTTCACTTGGGCAGCTCAAAATGCAAACCTGCTTCTGTATATTTGGAATACACAGTAGTTTTGTGAGGTAAAAACTGACATGATGTTTGTCCTGCAATGAAAAGTGACCTCCCTAGCTGTCTGCTTCTTCCCAATCACTCACAGGACAGTGCCTCCTGCAACTCCATGCCTTCCCACAGGTCACTGTGAGAAGAGCCTCTAGAGAGGGACAAAGGGACATGTTGACAACAGGAAGGATGGAGAGACCACCAGAGGAGCAGGAGCCCCCAGAGCTGCGGAGCTGCATCATCGGGGAGTCATCAGCAGGTTGCAAGCGAAACGGGCTCATCAACACCCGCAACCTGATGCTGGAAGCCAGAGATGGCCTGGTGTCCGTGTACTCGGCCCCCCAGTACCAAGGCCACGTGGTGGTCAACCTGCCTCCTCAAGAGGGCTCCCAGGAAAAAGATAATAAGGGTGGTGCCCCCCCACAGCTGCTCAATCCTAACACCCTGCCTCAGGCTGTGGAGCCCCGCTTCAGGCCAAATCTCATCTTGTGCTCAGAGAACATGCTTAAAGCTTGGGGCGATGGGGACTGCTGTGAGACCACCTTCATTGAGGACATTTCTTCTGCTTCCAAGGAGGGGATCATGTTTGCTGACGGCAAGCTCCTGGATTTGTCTGCTGAGGATGCCAAGATCCAGACTTTGTCCTATGATGTGGAGGATGAGGATGAATTCCGAGAGTTGGAGGTACGTACAGACATCTTTGTTTGGGTTATTTACTGTTTATATGCTTCACAAGCAAGCTGTTGTGCAACAAGTTGTGCAAAATGAATCACAGCAAAATTTTTCAGGAAAAAAACCAACTATAAAGCTACACTACAAAGACAGCACAGGACCAAGAATACGGTCTAAAACATTATTCTTTTGGAAACAGCAATTTTTTTTCTAAATCATAAATCAGAACTTATTCTTTCCAAATATGTCATCTGAAATTACAATGCCACACCTTGCAATATAAAAAAGCAAGAGGCAAAAAGCAGGGAGGCAAATGAAGGTCTCAAACTACAATTAAAAAGCAGATCCCAGCAGCATGAATCAAATAGAATGTACCTGATCAGCAGTGCTTCAGAAAGGCGAGTTGTCATATTTTAAACTTAATAAGGTTAGAGATGGCATGAAATCCCTCCTTCACTATAGCATGAGAAGAGACACATCAGTGAAAGCTGGAGTGGTGAAAAGAATGTCTTAGAGGTTGGTAGATAGTGGAAACATCAACAAAAAATATTAAAAGTATATATGTGTATTTGTATAAGTGGTTAGACACTACATTCAGAAAAGTGGTGCATTTTGATTATGTTATGCAAAAGCTGGTGAAATTATACACCAAGCTCACAGCAATACGGTTTAAACAATCCTTACAGATGTTACGAAACAAGTCTTACTGAATATTGTCAAATCTGATGCCCAAATGAAATATGAAAGATCTAACATATATATATATATATATATATATATGTGTATGTATGTATGTATGTATGTATGTATGTATGTTAGAATGTCTTTAATGGTCTGGTGTCCCATCCAGGGACTTTCCTGAGCAGTTGCTGCAGCCTGGAGCCTATTCTGGAAGCAGGATTAGTGGTTGACAAAAATAGACAGGTGGATGGATGTTTGATTTTCTGTATCAGTATGAAATGTGCCTCTTGTGCCCATCGTGCATGATATGAGATCATGGGTCATTTTGGGCTGAAATACAAGGCAAAAAAGTTTCTATAATTAACCAGAGGAAACTCCCACGCCTGACTATATGGCGCGGGGAGGGACCACTGATAACACTGGTGGCCTGAGTTATGCCTGGATCTATTTCTTTAGCTGTGTTCTTCTTCCCAGTCACTAGCAGTACAGGTTAAGGGTGTGACTCCACTGAAGTTCTGTGCCTGATTCTAACCCATTGCTCCACAACCAGTGAAATACTTTACACTGCACAGTAAGTTTGTTGGGTTTTTATGGGGGTAGGACAGGGGGTGTGGGAGAAGCAGCTAGGACCCTGGGGCCCTGCAGCTGCCCTGCTGCCATCACCATATGGTCTGAGTCAGTATGCCATAGACAACCAGTGCTGCTGGCTGACGTATGACAGGGTGGGAAGGCACAAGTGTTTGTTCTCAGCAGAGGTCCATATTTCGCTGGCAGTGCTCTGTTTCTTTGCCAGAGGCCTCTGTTTTATGTAATGCTTCTGTTACATGACCGCTATGCCTAAACCAAATTAAGTAACAGCCTCAATATCTTAGACAGTGTAGATAGATTTACTTTGTGGGCATGTAATTTAAAGGCACCCCATCTAAGACCAGGATGTGTTCGTCCTACTGTACTGACTGTGGAGAGTGGAGCTGTGCTAAAGACCTGCTCTGATGGCGGGACATTTTGAAATTACTGTTTGCAGTATTGGGTGCTATGAATGGTACTTTCTTCCATCAATAACAGCAGCTGAGAGTAAATATGTAGCAGGATAACCACTGGGGGGGTTCTCTTCGCATGTAAAACAGTAAAGACAGCAGCGTGTGTCTCCAGACATGGACAGTGGGCTGTGGAATTGTCAGAGAAGTGCACACAAAACCATCCTGACAGCTCAATGTACTAAAACATTATCCATTTAAGAAAGGTAAAAGGATTTAACATTTCCTCCCACAAGTGTTATATAAATCTCCAAAATCAGTGTTACTGGGAGCAATTCTTAAAGTTGTTACTAATGAAAAAGACTAATAACTGTCACTGTCCTGAAAGGCCACTAAGTCTCATTAATTATCTAACTATTAAGACAATGTTCTGGCCTTTTCATGTAAAACTGTTAAAGGTCCATCTTTAAATCCAATTAATATAATACTTGACCCTTGATTTATGAGTCTGCATTCATCTGGCTGTTCAAAATGCTTCTACAGTAATTCAGACACAGTGCAGAATAAAATTATTCCATTGCCTGCTTTGTTGTCATACAGACTAATCGGTTCACTTAAATGAGAAGCTCACCAAAGTTCAACACTTTTGTGGCTGGGTTTGTACAATAGTAGCACAGTGAAAATAGTTGTATTCATCTTTCTGCTTTTGCTTTGCATGAGGACTGATCACAGAGGTGGAGAGTTAACTGTCATTTTGAGGCCGAATGTCTGACTGTTGTTGCAATGGGTTGTTGCGTGGTGTAATCTGTACTGTATTTAAACAATAATTTGCAGCATTGTGTGAAAGTACACAGTGTAGCCTATGTCGTGAGTGCACGGTGAAGTTGCTGACTGTGAAATACACATTTAAAATATCAACTCACCAGCCACTTTATAAGGAACACCTGTACACCTGCTTGTTCATACAATTATCTAAACAGTCAATCATGTGGCAGCAGTGCAGTCCATAAAATCACACAGACATGGGTGACCAGCTTCAGTGGATGTTCACATCAAACTTCAGAATGGGGAAAAATGTGATCTAGTTGACTTGACCATGGCATGGTTTTTTGGGTCACATGGGGTGGTTTGAGTATTTCTAGCTCATCAAAGATGATGGACAATCCTCATACAACAGGAAGAAAATTGTTACACTGCTATGTGCTCTTGGGCTCTGCAAAGTGAACAGTATTGCAAACACTGGGCCTACAAGACCACAGTCCCATTCATTTTTATAATTGACTTGCTGCTGCTGCTACCTGATGTTGAAATGGCTGAGACAATAATTATAGTTGGAACATCTGCAGGATTTACATAATCATTTCACAAGGGGTGACTGCATTCAGAAGAAGCATGCATCTCATCCATAACCTTTCATTGAAATGGTTACCTTATACTCCAGCACTGAAATTACCCATCATCTTGTATTATATCTACTTTTCTAGCAAACTTCTATGCCTCTTGACAGCTTCTATTATGGACCTGTCAGCCATTTTTTCCAATTCTCCTGACATAGGCATGGCCATATTAAAGCTTTAACAGCTGGCTGGCTGAGCAAATAATGAAGAAAAGAACAAAGGAATTTGTTTCCTCACAGAGCGAGACTGTTGTTTACTGCATCAGTGAATCTCCTTTAAAACTGGACACTTGACCCCCTCACTGTCAATGATGAAACTGTTCATTGCTGCTTCTCCCACTGGGCCTTCCTGCCCCGGCTCCTAGCTCTGGTTTTTCCACTGCAAGGTCCCCCATGCAATCCTAGCGCTGAAAGGGCAAATAGTGTTTGAAACTACATGGATGGTTCCAAATTTCTGACCTACTGTAAAATGCATGAATGAGCAGGAACCTCTCCTTTTTGCTGCTTCACTGTTGCCACATTTAAGCGGGGGGCAGCACTAAATTTTGGTGGTCACCTGGCACTGAGGACTGGAGTGACCATGTGCACTAGGGTCTCCTGCAGGTCCACGCTGTGGGGACAAGTGCACTGCCAGTGATCACAAGCTGTCAGTGCACAGTGAAGAAAAGGCACTGAGTTATAGACCCACACTGACAGAGGGAGTGGGAGAAACAAAAAATGAGTATACTACAAAATCTGTAGCTTCAGGAAACAGAAAAGACTCTGATGGTATGAGTGTCTAATTATTAATGTCATTAATGTTGTTTGTCATCAAATTGTGATGAGTTGTGTTTATGTCTATATGTCAAAGAGTAAGATGGGCTAGGGGGTCTCTGTCTTCTTTATTAATCAGTTTCTGTCCCATTCTTCATGAGGGACATATTTATTCAGATCATGATGAAAATCTGATAGTGCTGGCTAACCACAATTGGCTAGAAATAGAGCCAAACAGATCATCCATTTTAGCACCCTGTGACAATCAGGTGGTCTGTTCTGAACACATGTTTAGTAGATGAAGACACATGAATGTTATGCACACCTACGTATTCTTGGAAGGGCATGTTCCATGTGACAGTTATCATTTACTCATTAGCATTCTCTGAAATAAAAAAATTTACATTAACAATTGGTTTGAGCTGTTTACATTAAAAAAATCTCATCTCATGACATTGCTCATAAGAATTTTGACAGTATTATTACATTTTCTTCTATGTAAAAGGCCAGGACAGGATTTATCTGGTCACTCAGGGATGGATGAGACAGACATCAGTACTTTCCAGGCCCACCTCATTCCAGTCACAATAGAAAATGCTGAATCCAGATTTCTGTTACAGACTCCTTTGTCCAAATGGGTGTAGAACCTGACAAGTGTATCCTTAAACACACAGAAACAAAAAAGGCTTACACAACACACCAAAGTCAAAGGCTGCTCTGGCTTTTGATTTTCATAATTAATATATACCTGCATAATCACAATAGATTTAATTCCATCTGATGAACTTTTCAGAATAGATAAGCAATAGCACTTTGCTGTAATTTTAAGGGTACATTATCCGTTTAGCAAGCTAATATAAAAATTAGACTTACATTATAATACATTATTGTTATTTAATTTTTAGGTTATTTGTTACTTAGAAGACAAATTGGTCTTTCTGGACTCATCACTGGTGATGTCAAAGATGTGTATTAGGGAGATTATGAGCATGAAACAAAGATCTGTCAATGCAAAATCACTTCAAACTCTCTATATGTGAATGTTCATTATAATGGTCTTGAAAATTAATAATTAAATACTGGTATCTGCATGAAAACTTTTGCTATAACAAATTTTTATCCAAAGCTTATGCATGATAAAAAAACCAAATACAAATAAAACTAAATAAATCCAAAATGAACAAATACTTCACAGTGTACTGTAATACAAATACTGTATGTATTGTAATAAACTGTACTGTATACTGTTACCAATTTATCTGAAGCAAGATGTGATTTGCAGTGTCTTATCAGCTGTTTCCACTACTTTTGCTTTGTCAGAACATTTTTGAGCTCTCACAGCACTAATCACTTCCTTACCTTCACATTTCATTTTTGAATAAACGTATTCATTTAAATTTTAGTTGTTGTGCCAATCAAAGAGGAGGATACAGTGGATTAATTTGACGAACATTTATATTCCCCTTATTTAACAATTCATAATACAAAGTCCCACTGCAAACCCTGTGCACACGCCTTCTCAACTCCCCTGTGTAACACAGTGACACTGGGGGGGGCACTAACGTGAAATTTCCTCTACTGTACATACTGTACCACACGTTATAAACATGCAAATTAATGACAACATTAAATCTTTTCTAATTAGGTAGCTGGTGTTTCCAGTGTTTTATCATGCTGAAATAATGGGTTGATAGATGTGCTGGGAATGCATTATCTATCTATCTATCTATCTATCTATCTATCTATCCATCCATCCATTTATTTATTTATTTTCTCATCTATAATATTGAGAAATAGGAACTTGTATCCTCAATTTCAGTATTCATCACATTTTCAAAGACAAATCAGAACTGGTTACTGAGGGATTATTGTACTGATACTGTCTCTTCTACTTGCCCTTAGTAAACTTAATAATTTCTTTCAAAGAGAGAATTGTCAGATGTGTCAGTTTTCTGATGGAAGTTAAAAACTGGCTGGGTCCACAGTGTATGAACTCACAGTGTCCATAATGTTATTCCCTTGCCACTCTGTCCATGTCATTTAGAGCGAGTATTCGAGTGACACGGAAAGTGAGGACAACTTCCTCATGATGCCTCCCCGGGACCACCTGGGCCTCAGCGTTTTCTCCATGCTCTGCTGCTTCTGGCCACTGGGGATCGCCGCTTTCTACCTGTCCCATGAGGTATGAGCTGCTCTTTTTTGTCCATCATCACTGGGGGTGAGAGGCATCCAAGGGGCTTAGCAGTTCACTGTTGGGACCAACCTCACACCCATGGTTTGGACTGTACACAGTATACATGTTTATATGTCAGGATGCTATTACTTTAATGATGCCAGAATCAATTCCATAGGAAAAGCAAAATACAGGAATTATGACACTTGAAAAGTTGTCATGTGTAGGTTTTCCCAGGATTTTATGTAGGGCTATAAACAGTTACGTTGCTTGTCCTGGAATGACTTGGAGACTCAATTTAACCACAGCTAAGAAGAAACGGAGTTTTGGCAGCTCTTACATTCAAAGTTTAACCTGTATTCAGTCAAGCCACCAATGAAACGGAGCTGAATTCTTGAAGGTGCATATGCAAGAAAAATGACTTCTTTGAATGTCTGAATTTTCTGCAGATTTATTTCTGTACTCTTATTTTTGGACTGTGTGATCTTGTCACCAGATTGATGTCCATAGGTTGTTATGACCCCTGCAAAGTGGAACTATTTGAGTGGAAGAACAAAGAGGACAAAATACCTTTACTGTCAAAAGTGGATCAGGCATAAATGGCTACCATCCTGTATCAAAAATATGGTGCTGTCTTGTTCATCTCACACATTCTCCACGTGTACCGTTTTGAATATGATTTAATGGATTTAGGCATCAGACTAAAAAAGTTATAAAATTAGATATTAGAATCCTTCTGGTCTTTACACAAACCAATTAACTTACCACCCTTAAAAAAACTGTAAATTATTCAGCCCCAAATTTCAGGCTCTATTTTCTTACAAATGGGTTTATAAGAAAAACCTCAATGACTAAAGCAATATTGTGTAAATGCTTGGTTCTGCAGCACAGGCATGTCACCACTTATCCCAGCAGGTTTTGAATACCTGGCTAACATTCATGTAAGGAGGATGTAGCAAAAGCAATGTGTGCAGAAACCTAAAGGAAGAAAGTCATACAGTTGTTGGATACAACAGCCTGCAGTGTCACACTCACGTCGCCTTTCCTGCACACGTTCCCTGACTACTGCGGCTGAACACAGCTCTCCAAATAAATGGCCATGCTTTCGAATTGACACTTAAGACCATCTGTGGCTCTATTATAGGGATATTTAGGTTTGCCAGAGGGCTGAGTCCTGCAGGTTTTCAATCTCTTAGTTCATCACTAAGAACTCGGAATGGATGGGATAATGGAGCAGGTAAAATGTTTTGTTGGACTGAGTTATCCAGTAACTGAATGGAAGAAAAACCTAACTGGACTCTGGGTGAGAGTATAGTCTTCAGTGCACCACAGTAGAGGCGATACATGTTCTGGAGTGAAACTTAACAAGTACTTTATTTACTAGCTTCTAATTCCAGCACTGCTGCCTGGAAAGGACATGACCAGAAAGTCGGCATCTACTGTATCACAAAGACAAAACAAGATTTCTGAAGCCGGGCTTGTAAACAGCATCAGTGAACATGGGCCCTTAAACATCTGCAGTCCCATCTTTTTTATGAACGTTTGTCTAGTATAATCATTTTCTGGAATTGTGTTCTAGTAGGCTAAGATGGTGACCTTTTACTGGCAGATCCATGCTGGGCTTCAGGTTATGACGGAAGGGATTCTTTCAGGCCCAGGCAGCCATGGTTTCCCTGTGCCTCCCTGGCCCACTCTGCTTCATTACAACTCCACACCTACATCCTGCTTACTCTCTGTGCTACAGGCGGGCTGCCAGCAGGCCTGCTGCAACCCACGCTCAGATCAGTGCTCGAATCCCAACACAAAGCTTTGCAACAGCAGGAAGTGTCAGAAGCAAGAGCTCCAAGGGCCAGGACACCCACATTCTCATTGTGGGAGGTATTTAAAAGTGCCTCAGCCAGCATCCACAAAACAAGTCACACACAGTGATCTGCCTCATCCTTTGTAGAATCCAGAGGAATGCAGGACCTGCTAATATAAATTAAAGCACTTAATATGGATTCCAACCCATTAATGTACTAGCAATACATCTTAGTGTATTGGTGCTATGTATTCGCTTTTGAAAGAGTAAGACTGACTTTACAATGAAAAGTGGGAAATATATATTTTTTTAACCATAAATTGCCTTTCTCATTTCCCAGCACTAATCTGCAATCTCTGTTGCTATGTCCAGAGAACTGAAATTTGAAAAATGATATACTGTACTGCATATTGCTTCAACCATTATTCTTAGCTACTTAAGCCTGAGCGGGGTGATAGAGCCCATCATGGAACCACTGGAAGTAGGCTATGAAACTATCACTGTATGAGACATTAGTCCATCACAGGGTGGCCCCACAAACACCATAGACAATTTAGAGTGACCCTGTATTCTGAAACATATGTACTTGGACAGTAGGAGGAAAGCCATTCAGACAAACAGAGAACATGCAAACTCCACACAGCCTGAGCAGGATTCAAACTCATGCCCAACCAACCCAAGCAAAGTGAGGCAGCACTGTTACTTGCTAACCCATTGTGCCACCTTGCGTATCGCTTTCCCAGAAGGAATTCTTTCAGAGATTTTCTGTTTGATCAAAAATGGGCTGGTATAAATGAATTATACTGATTGACAGCACAATGTTGCATGCTTTTTAGCCTTAAAACTGGTCTTTGAATTAAATAAAATCTTTAGAAGCCTTTAGAAACAGCCTACTGCTCAGTGATTCCAGGATAGGCACTGGACCACTGTGCCCCTGACCAGGATAAAGCAGTTAATGATAATGAATGGAAGGATGATGGATGGATGCATTTTTCCACGCATGTTCTCCGGTAAATAATTCTTGATGGTATTACTATGAGGACCACCGGGAAATCTTAACCGTCTTAGCAGTAAGCCAGCTTTGAGACCAAGGTTTTAACTGCAAAGAAATGCCATTTGTTATGAATCTCTTAAGATGCTCTCCTTATGGAATGTCCTGTAATTCCTCTTTACTTAAAGTGGCTCCACGTGAAAAATATCCACCTTTAAATATCTCATTATTTTTTAGGAAATGAAAAGAATAGTGGAAAAATGTATTCTGGATTAATTACTACTGACATTTTTTTCCACAAAGAATTTGTTTTTAACATACACTGGGTCCTCAACCTACGAACACGATCAGGACCAGAAGTGTGTTCATAAATTTACTTGTTTGTAACTCCAAGGTCACTTTTAAAAGGTCACAGTGAATAAAATCTGAATAATGCATTAATCCCTCCCCTCTACTTGTTAATGGATTGGGTTGTTTTAAAAACCTCAGACAAAGCAGTAATAAATAAAAATACTCAACACTTCCATTCATCCAGCCCAGTGTAGGGTGCTGGGGTCTGAGATATAGCATAGCTAAGAGAAGCACAGCTACTTTTAAAATTAAAATTGACTGAAAATAAAAAAAAAAAAATACATCCTGTCTGCAAACTCATATTGAATGCCAAATGTTACTCATTAATTCCAAAAATATTTGCAACAATCCACATATTCATGTGTGACACTGAGGAATCCTAGACAGGAGATGTAAACAGTGGAACGAAAGTGGTTTTTCTTGTGTTACTATTCTGTCTCAGAGGTCATTTTTGTTCCACAACAGACATGCATTTTTTAAAACATTGTAGGTAATATAATACAAAAATAAAATGTAAACACATTGTATCTTTAAGAACACGAGGAACTGATAAATCTGTTATTAGCTGTGATCAGTGCAATAAATCACACATGAATTTACAAATTATCCTCCCATATGTACAAGGCCCATGTTTACACACATTATTTCTTCCTCAATATCATGGCACTAAAATTCATAAAACTAGTAAGGTGAAATGACATGCACAGATAGATTTTCTTAATAAACACATTATCATGTTTTGTTCTGTGCACCCAACTCTTGCAAGGAAGGACCAGTGGCATGTTTACTGTGCCCTGTGGACACAAAACCACATCAAAAACAGATTCTGCAGCAACGTAGGGCACAACTACCTCAGATTTCTTTCAAGCGTTTTGCTGGGTCTCCACATAATAATCATGAATTGAAAGGTCACATAGATTTTAATTGGTTCTTATGCCTTTCTGTCTAGAGCAGGACTCCAATTAAATTTCTCCTTTGCCGTGGCGTGCAGAAATCAATACCCTGCAGACTGTGGCAGTCGGCCGTAAAAACACTCTATGCGAGATGTCCACGTTTCACAGACGGACTGCCCCGACCTCTTGATAATTGGAGTAGCACTTTGCTTGCCTGGTCAATCTTTAACAGCAGCCACATGAATCTAACCAGGAGGCCACAAGCACATTGTGGGTTAACTAACAGGGCTGTTAAAAATGGCTGCTTCTGAAACACTAATGTAGGCAAAAATGAATAGAATGGGGCAGAATGGGTGAGACCCTGGGATATAATTAGCTGAAGTCAAAAGAGAAATGGAGTCAGTCACTTTCAGTATTTCAGAGCAGTCCATAAATGTTTTATATGTGCCAGGACCTGCAGTGGATCTGCTTTAACAGAAAGGGGCTCATCGCGATGCATGATGCACACACTCTGCTTCAGCCACCGTCAAGGTAACGGACGAGGCACTGTTTGGATTCAATGGCCGGCTGAAGTTTTCTTGGCTCAGCTGAACTGACGTCCCTTCAGGGCAGACAAAATCTCTCACATTGAACAGTCCATTCATTAGACCCTGGCCTACATTCTCCATGTGCAGGAATGAGCTGTTCTAACAGCTCCACTGACTATGAAATGTGGTGAGGTGGATATGATCTTAGAACAATTTTTCTGTGTCTCTCTACAATCCAGGTGTTGTGTGCAAACACTGGCTAACGTTGTAAAGTAATGATGTCTGCAAAAGAACTGCATTTCACCATTTTGCTTCTCATGCTGGTCCAGCACAGGTGGAAGAAGCAGGATTTACAGCTCAAATATGATAAGGTGACAGCCCCCATTCAGGTGCAGTCTTTCAGATTGACTTGTGATCAAAAGGTCCAACATTCAAATCCCACGAGGAGTCCAACTGGTTTACTCTTATGTCAGTTACATGGCCTGTGCTACTTTAGTAAAAATCCAGCTGCACTATATAAATACAGCAATCCCTCTGTGTCTGAACTCCGTATATCTGAATTTTCACTATAATAGCTCTTGAAAATTAATACTGAAATATTGGTATCTGGAAATAAATGTTTGCAGGTTTTTATCTGAAGCTTATTCATAATAAAAAATTGGAATTCAAATAAAAATCAAAACAAATGTTTAAAACAATCAACAAATAATTCTTGTACAATACTGTACGTGTTGTGATAAAACAGAATACTGTATATATTGTAACAAACTGTATTGTGTACTGTTATGTCTTCATTTTATTCAACATCTCATAATAACACTGAACTCCCACTGTGAACCCCGCACATGTGCCCTCTCATCTCCGGGGAATAACACAGTGACGCTGGGGGGTCAGTAACATGTGAAATGTCCTTTAGTGTACATACAGTACCACACACTATAAACATGCAAATTAACAACCACGTTAAGTCTTTTCTAATCAGGTAACTGGTGTTTACAGTGTTGGATCATGCTGAGATCACTGGTTAATAGTTATGCATGTGTTTTCCAAAGGACTGGGAGTACATTATGTTCTGTTCATCCATTTAAAATAATGGGAAGAAGGCACTTAGCATCTGAAATTTTGGTATCCAAAGCATTTTCAGACACAATTAGATTTGGATACCAAGAGATTACTGTGGTTACAATTTTCAGTTTAGCTAAACTATAGCAAAAAACAGAACCTCTGTCCAGGGGAGTTGGACACACTTCTAGTTTTGTTCAGTCATATCTCTCATGGCTTAACTGGCCTATATATGAAAGCAGGAGAGCACATGCCCCTGGGTACTGTATGTTTCACTATTTCGAGAAGTGTGGAAGAACTGTTCCAGGAATATGCTGGTATATCTCTGCCCTCATTTACAACCATGCTTCAGAAAGAAGTAGAGACGCTTTTTGGAAATCAGCCTCTGATTACAGCTTTTGTCTCATTAGCCAGACCCATTTGTCATTTTTATTGCAAACAACTAGAGGACGGAGATCTCAGTCAGCCTTTTTCAAACTCGTGTTCTGCTCTGAATATAAACAGCTTTTTATGATAAAAGGCAGATCTTCTCTGTTCATTTTTTGGTCCCGAGCTGCTGTATCCAAGGCAACTTTGCACAGTAACAAAGCTTGGGTGTGAAAGTATAACAAAAAGTTCAGCAGGTGTGTTTTTAAATGAAGGCCTTCATATGAAGCGCTGGACTCAGGGCTGCTGAGTCCTACTGTTTTGCTCAGGTTCTGCAGCTTTGGTATTCTACCCGATTTTTCGCTGGTTGGGGTGGAACACAGTTGCTTAACACTTGACGGCAGACCACTTTTCTTTTTTACTTTATCAGCTGCTTCTATGGTCCTGAAGAGGTGAGATCCCATTGAAAAACCTTCACCTGACACCTGAGGTTTCCAGACCCTTACAAAAAGGTGCTCATGTGAGGCCTGATGCAGTATTCAGCTCAAACAATATGCTTGACAGTTAGTCTTATTTCACACCCAGCAAGAGTGAAACAGCTTGTATCTGCAGTTTCCTTGGCTGTTGTGAAACACATGAAAAATTAACATGTGGGCAAATATCTTACTGGACACAAAAACACCCCTTTTCCAAAAGATACTTTTAAAGAGAAAGAAATATATTGTGTATTTGAAAATCTGTAGATTTTATCTATCAGAAATGATGTCTTGCCTGGTTAGCCAACCAGAAACATTTTTAGAATCACTTGTACTGACTTAAGCTTTTCTGGTGTTATTCAGCACTACCTACTCAACATGTATATGGCATTCCCGATGACTTTCACGGTAGCATATACAAACATGTTTACCAACACTGGCTTAGTTACAAATCTGAATATAAGACAGTACAGTACACATACTGGTTAAAGCTGTTCAAGACATCAGTTCAGAAACAATGTAAACTTTGGCAACATGATACCAAACATCTCCAGGTGGAACTTTCAGTTGTGAGAAAAAAACAGCCCCAAGGCTATTCTTCCAGTGTCCCAAAACTTAACGGTCACAATTTGTTTGCACTAAGCCTGTGTATAATCTGATTCGCCGCTTTTAGAGCCCCCCTCCAACACATGGAGTAAGCTCTTTACACAATATTTTGGCTGGGAAGAGGAAGCGTGGGCTTCTGCATAAGCTGTCAGCAAACGCCTTCCCTTGGCTGTGGACAGGTGCCACAAAGCACAGATTATGTTTATTCATCCGTTTAGCATGGGCGGCTTTTTATGCTTTTCTTTTCTTTTGCAGCTAAAGGGCATGTGGTGGGTTATTGCTTCTATCAGAGGCAGAAAACAGAGATACAGCATTGTCCTTTTGGAAACCATGTGGGTTGAGATAGATCCCATAAATTTTAGTTTGTGTAAATATCATTTCTGCTTGTTCATTAGTTTTTTCTTTATCTCATGTGCTGCAGTTAATTCGTTTTGGTGATGCAATTAATAAGACAAAATTGAATTAAAGCAGTAACTGTACAAAGACACTTCTTTTTCAAGCAGTAGAATTGGATTCTTAATCATGTTTGCTTACAAAGTTTGTTCATTACTAGCTATAGCAACAGAAAATGGTGCAATACCTTCTCAAACTGTTACATAAGTCCAGGAGCCATAAGCAGAAGCATAAAGACTCATTTTGGCAATAGAGATATGATTAGGGATGATAACATATAAACATTAAAAAGTAACAACAAAAAGAGATCAAGACCTCCTTAACTCAAAACCTTACTCAACGGTGTGAAACCGAGGTGTGTCAGCTGCAAGGCAACATCCTGGCTCAGCTCTAGTATCAAGCGGTTTTAGCTATTAAATCATACTTCAAAAATTTAAAAGATATACTTCCTGTCAGTTCGATCTATGTAGTATGTTAACCATTTCTCATTCCATGAACTGTCGCCAATGTCATGGTCTTTACCTCCATTTTAACTCCCTCCTCCAAACTTATTTCACTGGGTTTAGTTCTGTTTTTAACAACAGTAACTATTCCCATTACAGCACAAAACCCACTATGAACCCTTGCACAAACCCTTCTGAAGAGATGTCTTTTGAGGTTGCACACCTCGGAAGAGAGTCACTTGCAGTCAGGCGCACAGAAAAACCTTCATCTAAACCGTAAAATGTTATGTTCCTAGTTTAAACCTTTGGCTGTTTAAATAAAAAAAAATTGCAGTTTTGTTTCAGATTTACAGCCCTTCTCTATAGATAATTAGTTTGTCTTATTTATTAAGGGGGACAAATTAAAGCTGCAATTATACTGAAATGTGTTTCATCTGCACAGAACAATTTGATGGTAATCATGTTTGCACACTAAATGAATCGATTAACAGGTCAGAGGCCACACGCTGAAATACAGAGGCTTTGTGCGATTTGCTTTCTGTTATCTCAAAAGTCATCCCTAAGCGGAAGCAATTAGCAACATACATTTCAAAAATTATATCTTTTTGAATGTTACATTTTTCCAAGCCTGGGTTTGATCCTAGCAGCAGAAACCGCAGTTAATGTTTAACTGTTTGAGACTTAGATAATCTCATCTAATACTTCTCAAACAATAGGGCCTGAGGGGGGCACAGTACAGCAGCAGCAGCAGCAGCAGCAGCAGCAGCAGCAGCAGCGCGCTGCTCCGAGTTCATCCAGGGTAAAAGTGAATTACTGCAGTGCTCTTCATAGACACTAAAGTAATTCAGTAGACATGCACTCCCGTGTATCTGTAGTATCCCTCAATGAAGCTCAGGGCCTTTGCATACTTTGCATACAGCCATTTTCTGCTTCTCAGCCAGGGGAAGCAGTTCTCTGTGTTCCCACATAAAAGGACCTTCTGGCTCTGATCTCAGTAGCCTATTCCACACAGGATCTGGAGTGTTTGATGTGTGTCTGTGCAGCATGTGAAGGATGCAAGAAGGTGCTCTCCTTGTGGCGATAGCTGATTTTGATGTGTGCCTGCACAAAGTACAGAATGGTGCAGAAAGGTGTTCTCCGTGTGGCAGTGACTGAGTTTGAAGTGTGCCGGTACAGGTCATCACAAGATGCGGGGAGGTACCCTTCGTGTGCCAATGACTGAATGTGATGTGTGTCTCTGCACAGATGCTGGTGGTGGCAGGTGACTCAGCGTGTCAGCATTTTGAAGCAGCTCTCATGCACCCTGAGGTACTTTCAGGTTCTAAAGTGCAGATCGTTGTTGGCGTACTTAATCCAGACATCAGCTGACATGAACGCAGGCAGCAAGGTGTAAACAGTGCAAGTAACTGGTTACTGTAAAAACCTGAATTTGCTTCTCATACTAATCGCAAAAAACAAGGCTCTGAAATAGTCACATTAAGTAAAAAAAAAAACAAAAAAAAAACTGTTGGTTACACTGGTACTGCATAATATCAGTTTTTAAACAATTTTACTCATGGCTAAAGCAAACGTAGTTATTCTATTGATTTTCCATAATGCACTCCTTTTGATGAGCTTTTCCCCAGTGACTTGAAAGAATACTGAACATTAACTTTGCACATACAAGTTCAGTGGTTGTGACTCAAGGAATTTATCAGAAGTGACAAAGATGTACAAAAGCATCAGTCCCTAAATAGCTCCAACCATTTAGTGTGTCTAAGACAAATACAGTAGACAAAGGTGAAGTATTAGCTACAGGTACCAGTTTTAAAGGCGAGTGGAATGTAGCTCTTTTTACTGTTTATCCTGTGTTTTATAAATTCATTTACCCATCCCTTACCTGACATGGTTTATTTGTTCTGTAAAATCATCCTGTTGTATTTCAGGGGTTTTGCTGACTATAAAGTCTAATTTGTCTAATGTATAAATTGGTGGTTGACTGTGGTTAGTATGGTGCATTGTTTCTAGCATTGTTCATTGCCTTAAGCAAACATATCAACTATAAACTGCGTTGTAATTATTGCATATCTCTAAAAGAAAAGCATCTGCTAAATGGATAAGTGTAAATGTCACTTATTATTCAAATGATTAAAAGTGCTATCGTGAATTGTGAATGATACCCTGTTAGAAAAGCCTAGACTTCTCTATAAACGAATGTATCGTCACATGCAATGGTGCCCTATTTAACTTTATTTAAAGCAGAGTGCAAATCTGAATGCCAGCCAAAAATCCATTCCTTTATAGACTGCAACATGTCCTTGTCATACACATGCACAGAAAATGCCACCTTACCGCAAATATATGAGTTTTCTTGGTGACAGTAGGTGTTTGCAGCTCTAGACAAGTGCTTCTCAGAGACTGTCTCACATTCCAAATCCAGTGTACCAGTCCACTGCTGTGACATTGGGAAAAGTGATGAAAATAGTCTGGAGTGTGTCACACCTCTATAGAAGTAAATATCA
Organism: Arapaima gigas; assembly: GCA_900497675.1. Lineage (NCBI taxonomy): Eukaryota > Metazoa > Chordata > Actinopteri > Osteoglossiformes > Osteoglossidae > Arapaima > Arapaima gigas. The sequence continues at coordinate 1,101,639 of UFQX01005261.1, read as the reverse complement.
TGCTCAATGGATAGTTGCTTGGGGCTGAGAAACCAGTGGGATTCAACTATTCTGGTTGTGTGACAGGTGGATGAGCTTCTTCAGTGGCAGAGACATGCTTTATGGTTAGCTGAGGCAGTCATGATAAAAGCGATGACCAATAAAAATGTGACCCACTACCAACTTGTAAAAAGACATCATGCTGGGCTTCCTCCTCAAAGATGTCATGGAAATTATGCAAAGCAGGGAGTGAAGAATGTGATATCTTTGCTTCTAGGAAGCAGGAGAAACTGCATGTTCTGGATTGAAGTGATGGGAAGTGACAAAACTTTGATGGATAGAAGTTATTACTATAAACTGGTGTCCCATCCAAGGGTAGCTTAGCACCCAATCTTTCTGGGATAGGCTCCAAACAGCTGTGACCCTGCTGAGGATTAAGAGGTTATCCATAATGAATGGATGGATTGATGGATGAAAGTTATTAATGTGAGATGGTTTAAAATAAAGATGGAGAACTGATCTGGAAAGTACATTTAAGATCTTAATTGTCTCAGGGACTTGGTTCGCCACTCAAAATGGGTCACAGAGTGGACCCAGGGCAGGTCATTAGTTATACTAATGGCAGAAAGATGGTATTTGACTTAGTTACTGTACTTCAAGAATCATATGTTTGCATACACGTCTCTTTGTAGGTAGAATGCAGTTTTGTTTATTCTGAGTTATGTCAGCTAAATGAGGAAATATAAATGTAAATGTGCTGCACATGTCAGCAGCCTGGACTACTGAATGAAGAGGAAGGCAGCAGTGAGATTTTTCAGACTGGAATAGCGCAGAACAGCACTGTCTCTCTATCGCTCTCTGTTTTCCACTGACCAGCTTGTGGAGACCTGACTGCCAGACAGACAGACTTGTGAGCCGGGATGCTTTGTGCACATTTTAAATAAAAAGTACCATAAAGATCCATGGCTAGAGTAGGGTGTTATTAAACTTAAGGTGGTGCTTCCCAATTATCATATCATTCATAATCATTATCTATAGGTGAATCTGGTGAAGCTTTAAGATGCAATTTGAATTGGTTTGCCAGCTCTATTTAAGAATAATAAATACTGATCAATTCTGAAAACATTTCATAAAGGTGAAAAGTTTGTTACTTAAAATTTCATAGGCCTGAGAACCACTCTATCATTTTCTGAAACTATGATTCCTTTTTTCTCATTGTTAAATAATTTATTCCTTTTGTTTTTGTTCTGTTGTTGCTGTGACCCACTGTTGAAATAAACAATTTCTTATATATTTTTATAAATATGTAAAATTAAGATATTTTCAATTACTTGTGACTGATATAATACATATCTATGTGAAAAAAAACAATTTATATAAAAGCAGAATACAGTAGGCAGAGGGATGCCTCACAGCTCCTGTGCTGCCTACCAAGTGTGGGGTTCAAGTCTAGCTCAGGGTGTGGAGTTTGCATGTTCTCCATATGTTTGTACCCTTCACACTTGCATGGAAGAAGGTAATGGCAAACCGAATCTGTTCCTCCTTGTGTTGGGAAACCATGCTGGCACTCACCTATGAGTCAGATTCATCTCAATAGCACTTTTTCAAAGAAGTCAGCAGACTCTGACATTGCATTCTGTTTCAATCAGTGTATGAGAGAGAACAGAAGCTGGACACAGACACAGAAGTGATCTGTTATTGATCTACGTGCCCACCAAACGCTGCACATTAATCACTTATAGACATTAGTGTTGCCATTCCAGTTTTCTAGTAGTATGTCTGAACAAGCATAATTCCCCCCACAAACTGCTCTTATTTACAACACAATAATATCAGTAATAAGTATGCAATTCCATACCATAATTGCAAGAAATTGTCAAAACTAATAATTTTTTGGCCCATGGCTTCCAACACAAGAATTATGCTTTTTACATATTAGTGAAACCTTCTTTATTTCATTTTAAGAAGATTAAGGCTTTTTACATTTTTCCTCCAGAAAAATTAGCCCAAGCCCATTCTGAAGATGCAGAACCAATTTTCAATTTGCTAAAGTAGGATGCATTTGATGAAATCAGCAGAAAGGGCATTAAAGAAGTGCTTGTCAGCAAGTGACATCCCATTTTTCCCTAGCAACACTGGGTGCCTGAGGATCTGGAAGAGCCCAGGAACATGGAACTACATTACATCTTTCAGACTTGAAGAGGTATTCCCACATAAGGGTTCTGTCATTCCTCTGCCACAGGAAAAAATGAGCCACAGGGACTTACATTAATTGAACGATGGTCATACAGATGTCCAGTAAAAGAATGCCACAGGAGTGACATGTAAGAACTGCATTTCAAAACAGTGTCACTCTGAATGTAGATACACAGGAGAAAATGTTACCACAACTGGGAAATGCTAAAGTGGTACTTTAAGATTCTCCTGTTAGGCTGGTGAAGTTTCTGAATCGTTTGGCTCTTTTTAAATGAAGAAAAATAACTGCAGCAGGTAGTGAATCTTCAGTCCCTCCCTTGCTGGCTTCACATAAATCTCATTGTCTTTCTGCCTGTCATGCAGCATACAGGGAATTTAATGATCATTCCCATCCAACAGAGCTCAATGGAAACAGGCCTTAAACACAACACTGATACTGGGAGCACAGACTTCACCATCAGTGCAAAGTTCTTTTCCTACCTTAGTGCACACGACACACAAGCTGTCAGTGGACATGACACTGACAAGTAGCGGCACTAAAATATACCGTCTTGAATGCATCTACATGTAGTGACAGCTAAACAATTTAAGAAAGAGAATAAAAACATTTTAACTTTAGATTCAAGAAAGGCTGACTAACGGTATCACAGAAAAGCAAGAGGAATTAAGGGACATGTCTGTAGGGTTAAAGGCCTTGTGTATATCTATTGGCTTCATATTTGTGTTTCAGCCTGCAGGAAAACTCTAGGGAAGTCAGCTTATCTTTACTTTGGAGCCTCTATATACGCAAGCAAACTGCTGACTTATTAAAAAGCAGCTGCATCAGAGGACTGCACTGAGTTACCATTTCTGAATAAAAACACTTGAAGTCCAGCAGGCAACATCAAAAGCAACATTTCTTCCCTCAAAAAACCCTAAATGGAGCTCATTCCCATTTTCTTCATGTTTATCATTATGCACTGGAATCCGTATGGGTTCTGTGGAAAATAACAGGATTACATGAATATATCTGTTTTTGTTGTGAGAATAGTTCACATAAGTCAGCTGATACAGATTCACGGTGTTTTCTATGGTTTTGTTTGTAAAAGGCAAGGCTTACATACTGCACGCTGCCAAAAATATTTTTTCTCAGCATGGTATTATTTCAATATACTGAGAATATGAGAATTATCTTAGGTTACTTCTTTAATTGGGAAATGATAATTCATTCCATTTTTGGAATTAACATCACTAAGGAATAATAGCCAATGCTCATATCCAATAAACTGAATATTCCCAAATGTTTAAAATTAAAAATCCAAAGTAGTGTAATAATTACATACATACTGAGCAATAACCTGCAACTCAAGGAGGTCACCAACAGGGTGTTACAGACTAAAAAATGTCACTGGTCTTACGTTGTACTGTCTGTTCCCTGTTTTGTTGATACGCAAATGGCCACATTCATCTGAGATCTCCAATGCCAGATGCCGACCCTGCAATAAACCTGCACTTTGTATACAGTTATTCTTGACTCCGTGACCTTGTTTGTCTGTGGACCTTCTTAGCTTGATGTCATGGCAGCATACATTTAAATATTATTTCATTCACTGGACGTACAACACCTTTATTGCTTGCCCAAAGAACATTTAACCAGAAAACATGCAACTGGAGAATGAGCATAAAGAAAACAGGAATAATTCATGTTCACTATGGCGACTGTGTACTAATTTGAGTACAAAGGTACACTTCAGACAGACTTGTGAAAAAAGGACTGCAGCCATAAGCCGTGGACAGTCTGAATGGGGCTGTTATTCTCTGTGTTTAAAAGTGACTGCAGACTCCCGCTATCTTTTTGCAGTCAGTGGTATGATGCTGTTTGGCATATTCCTCACCACCAAACCCCCCACTCCCCCACCAGGCAGCCAATCCCAAGAATATTTCAGCCCTCCATCACTTGACCATGCTAGCCAGCTAACCAAAGGGAAAAAGAAGAAGGAAAATGTACATTTTAAGTGAAGGAAGGGGGGGGGGATAGGTCATGCAACCCTTTTCTCTACAGCAGTGGTGTTTTCTAGTAGATGAACCTAACAGTATTGCTGTCTTCCTCCACATGCATTGACGTTGCCCTGGTTCCTCCAAAATCCTGCATACCCCCATCTGTGCTCTTCTGTTCTCTCTGCAAATTTTGAGGAGAAGGGGCACACGGTGCTCTATCTCCAACGTGTACTGTGCTCCATCTGTAATGTCCTTGTGCCTTTTCCTGGGGCCATCTTAGTAGGCCCACCTGCACACTCCCCCAGAGAAAAATATTCCACAAAAGGCAGGGGACATGACAGAAGTGTATGTGCAATATCTGCAGGAGTGGAATTGCTTTTTGACCTGCAGTGGAAAGACGTGTCAGGCGAACTGAGATTTTCAGCATTACGTAAACCCTTGCTTCAGGCCATCAACGCCCAATTGTGGCTCTTTCAGTTAGACAGGATATCATCCCAAGTGGTAGCTCACAGAAATGTTTGCCTTTCTGTAAGAAATAGAGAACCTGCTATTATTCACCGAGGTGCACAGAATTTGTCAAACCTGAACACAACTACACAAGTTTAAACATAACTGCAAATTTACATAATATATGAAAAAGCAGAGCTGTTTTTCAAGTAATGTAACACATAATCGACAGTCTCTGTGCTTACCAATTGCTAGCTAGAATAGAACAGTTTTCAAGTGCAGCTGTCTGCCAAGTTGTTAAGCCATATCATGTGCTGAGCCTATAAGTCAAATAAAAAGTTCTATTTTTGTTATTTATTTCACTGAAAATACTAAATAAATGAATATCATACAACCAGTTGGAACAAATATGCTTTATACATCCAACTTCACTCAGGTTTGACTACCACAGCGAAGCTATTGAGCCCTGTCCTGCTGCTTTAGCAACAGCATATTGTCAGTTCAAACTAACACACCTGTGTGGACAATCTAATTCTCCATAAAAACAGAGATTAGCCCAGTTCGTGGTCTCTACCAGCTGGACAGCTATTTAGTGTACATTGACAGCCGATAACTACAATGCAATTTCGGAGCCATCTGAGATTGTCAAGGTTTACAATACCGTGTTAATGTATCCGTGTCCTCAGGATGCTCATCACAAATGACATAAAAATTCCTGACCTATGAAGAGACTTGCAGAGTGCTGAAAGTCTTAGAGAATTTGATTCGCGATGCGGTCACATACACAAAGCACCCCATGAAGGTGGTTACTGCTATGGACATTGTCTATGTAATGAAGCACCAGGGTCGTATTCTGTACAGCTTCAGTGGTTGGACTTCCAGGTGTGTAACTAACTTTAAAAAAGTGACCATTCACATTCTTGCCTCTTATATATGGATATATTTAAGCAATCCATTTCAATAACTTATGTCCTTCAAAGGGGGGTGGAGAACTGAGGAAAGGTAAGCTTCAGCCAGATCGTCTGAAACTCAAATGTCAACAGAGCAGTAGGTGAGAGTCATGTATATTTAACTAATGTATTTTTATAGATGATGTCAAAAGCACAGTTAACATTTAGGATTTCAAATGCTCTAGGGTAATCCATGTTTCTAAGACATCACACAGAGATGTCAGCCTTTGGCAGGTCAGATTTTCACTGTGCAGAGCTTGCGCAGCTAAGCAAACTGCGATAAAAATGTGTCAACTTGTCCTCTAATGCATACAAAAGAGGTTGCAGATGACAAGGAGGAGGGGCAGCAGCAGAGGAGGAGGAGAGCCCTGGTTGAGGAGTCTTCCTGACACACTTTGTGCATATGCCTGTGGAAGTCCCTTTTTGTGCGTAGCCTTAGGGATTTGGTTCTGTAAAAAGAAGGAGCCTAAAGAAGCAGTTTTTGCTCAGAACAATGCAGCCTTTCCCTCTCTGGCTAGTTGGCAGAGAGACATGCTGGACAGTGGTGGCGGGGCAGTTTGCCAAGGTCATAAGCCATGTGCAGGAAGAGGCAACCATTTCAAGAGGCACCCTGGCCAGGAAAGGAGGAAATGCTCCCCATTTGTGAGCTCCATCAGGAGACGACTTCACTGCTCTTTCACCTCCTCTCACCCCCAGAGAGCAAATCAGGACTGAAACAGACAGCGCACTAGAGGGCAAACAGATAATCCACAGTCCAAACCACTGCCCTTATCTGGTTTCAGCTAAAAGGATCTGCACTGCACAATTATGAACTGATCATTAAAAAAAACATCATCAGGACTCTACTCTCATGCTGTACTTTGCCTGATGCTTTCTTGCCACAAGCACAAGAGACAACACAGACTCACCTCAACAGTGTGACCGCCACCAACCCCCCTTCTTATTATGTCAGGCAGCTGCTGGAAGGGGAAAGTACGCATTGAGATTCCTGCTGGGCATGTTGAAAAAATTAAAACTAAGGAAAAATAAAGTTAATTCCTTAAGGGTGTTGAGATGTAAACGAATTAACCATATATATCTGCCTTTAATCTTGGCACCACATGGTGGACATCAAAGGCACTGGAGCCCTGTTGGGAAACTGAGTCATCAAGGCTACAATATTTATGTGGCAGCAGCTCTGTTTCACTGGGTTAGTCAGTGTCTCAGATACTAATCCTCCTATGTGGCAGCTCGCAGGAGAGGAGAGGTTGAATAATGCTGTTTTCTGATTAGCTTTCTTCCTCTCACTCACTGTCTCTCTGGTTGAGCAGAAAGAAGGAAGTAAACAGCATAAGCAGCAACGTCTGTCTCTCTTCCATTCCTTTTCTGGCATCTTCTTCATCTCACTGGCACTATTTCTTTCTCACTGGCTCCTTTTCTCTCTTCTTGCAGACAAACAAGGCCGTGGCCAAAGGAGACTTCCACCTGGCCAGCTCCAGCTCCAGGCGTGCACTTTTCCTTGCCGTGCTGTCCATTACCATCGGCACAGGCATCTATGTGGGGGTGGCTGTAGCGCTCATCGCATACCTCTCAAAGAACAACCACTTGTAATTCTCCAAATTCTCTTCTACCCTCCCCCCACCCCTGTAGTAGACTGATGCTGTTCCCGGTCGGCTGGTGCTGGGGGTGAGGCCCTAAAATAAAGGGTCTCAAGAATGCAAGACAGAGCTATTGCATTGCCTCTCACACATTCTTTTTGTCAGAGGCTAGCAGTCAGCATAATCCCTTTAATTATTTGTATTTTACTTTCTTGCTGTTTTTGTTGCTTGACACGTAAAAACATGCTATGACTTCGCTAAGTGCAGTTTGTGCCAGGACAAAAGTAAGTCCACCCTGCTTTGTGGATCATGCTACCTTCTTTCTTCAAAGAAGGAAGGTGGTGCTTGTCATTTTCTCTTATGAACACAGGGACCAGAAAGCCAGCTGAGGGTGAATTCCTGGAGTCTTCAATTTTAATAATTCACAATAATAATGCATTTGTACCTGTTACATTATGTCAGACGCCAGACCTACAGGGTAGGCACGAATGCAGACTGGACTCTTTAAAGAGCCATAACACTTAATCCAGAGGTCTCTGTCCTGGGTGCAGACAACACTAAGCAACCAGCTGTATCACTGCAACCATTCTTTTCAATGAAAGCAATGATTTTTTTTCAAGCTAAAAAGAGGACCATTTCTCGCACTATTCTAGTATGGAAGGGGATAAGAAAACTCGTGTTACTCTTTGACGTTTTCTTGGATCTACAACATGTATTTTTTTCTTACTGAGAAGGGCTGTGCTTTTACCTGTTCTGCCCACCAGCAGTTGCCCTGATCTGGACGAGTGCAAATTGCAGTTGCTCAGCAGCAAGCACATCAAGCATTTTAATAAAAACTGGGTTATTTAGGAGTGCAAAGCTGCACTGTAAATATAGAAATGAGCCAGTAGTTATGTCCATATACAGACACATGCTGTGTACCATCAACATATTTGTCCTCTGTAAGCATTTAAAGACACCCATAGTTTGCGCAAGCTTTTTCCATTCCATCATCACCCACTCTTTAAAAACCATTTGTCTTCATTGTCACTAAGGTCATTCATTTCACTTACTGAACAGAAAAATCTTTCTATCTGTATGACTGGCACAACTGTTCTTTTCATATAATCATACATTGTTTTCAGGCACATGTGATGAAAAGCATTCTGGAACTGTAATCGAGCCCGACTCGCCAACAACTCAGGGACGGCAAGGATCTGCTAATCCTTTCGAAAAGGATCGCCATCTTTTAGATGCCGTCAATGAAAGCAGATGGACCATGTGAAGACACAGCCAGAGAGGACAGGTTTTAGCCTTAAAAATAACCAAAAGGCATTTTAATGCATTCTTTTTCTACAATTTATCATTTTTCTGAGATGCCTAAACAGCATGCTTTTATAGAGGTTTCCTTGGTAGTGAGCCATTGACTTCATAATGCATATGCAGCTTACGTCCCATACTACTGCCTCAAGAGGCAACAATTTCGACCTCATAGATGAAGTGCTTGCATCAGGGGCAAATGAACCTTCATTCACTTTTGCCCTGCTGTAACAAATCTGAGAAGCATGGGTTCTGAACCAGTTTGTGGGAAGATGGAGAACGAAATCCAGGCATATCACTGTTTTCCAACTCCACCTTAATGGTTCAGAAAGCAGGACTTCCTTTCTGCTTCAGTTTCAGTTCCAGCAAAGGTTGTTAAATAACAAATGTGTCGTTACCATTGCTATCTTGTCACTTTTGTCTCAAAATATCACTTCTTTTTCTCCAGCTGAACCTTCTTTGCTGGTCTCGCCCCTCAGTGTAACTAGTCTATGTCATCTAGAAGGCCATGTTTGCTGATTTGATTTAAAACAACAGTCTCGTCATGCACATGAACAACCCTGTCTATGTTATTGTTGTTGTGGGAACAACTGACCCCACCCTCCCCAGTGCACCCAATACCTCATTTCATTTCAGCTTCAGCGGTCAACCTCTCTCCTGCACTGTCAACATACTGATAAGTCAGCAGCTCCATTAGCTCCTGTCCTGGTTTTCACTATGGGCGCTTGTCACAACAATTGTCCTTTCTAATGATGGAGGTCCATCATCTCAGTTTCACAAGGAGTCAAGGCACAAGAGTCTCGTTCATCTAGGAGTGCTGTGATAGCATACATTTGTCCCAGCATTTTAAGAAAGTGAATAATCTGAGCAATGCAGAGCTGGCTGCACCGAATCTGGTAATAATGGTTTGGTGGAATAATGAACCAAACTACCATTTCTGCTCCTAAACACTATAGCATACATAACCAGCATATAAGTTTGTAGACATACATATATAATTGACTATTGCTGATCATATCCTGACCCTGTTTTAGACACCACCTGGAGAAAAGGAATAGACTGCTTCATAATACAAGGGGCACCCAGTCATTATTGCAGATTTGTTCTCAGAGGGGCACGATGCAGTGTGTATGCTGCCCTGCACGCCCATGAGCTTTGCTGCCACTCGCAGCTATTGTTTTTCCCAGGAGAAAGAGAGCGATCCTACAGCTTTAATTAAAAGATACCCATCTACTGTATGTTCCTGAGTTAAAAACATCTGAGTAAAATAATAAAATGAACATTTGTCTCCGTCCAGAAGTGTTTGTCTCTGTGAGTAGACTGGCATATTCCTGGCCAGTTTTGCCGACATGTGCCATCGACTGCTAGCAAGTGCGGCATGCCATTTCAGGGCATTGCTATCCTGTTCGATAAAACCTTTTGCTGTGAACAAGGTGTCACTGATTCATGGAACGAAGCTCAGTTTCCTGGCAGCTGAAAGCAGTTACTGACAGCTGCTGAAATACTGACTGCTAGTAAATGTTAATGTTGCTATCACTTGTGAAAAAGTTTATTGAAAACACAAGTTGTGCTCCTGTTATAATAACTGATTCATGTGTTGTTAAAACATGTATTTGAATTATTTCAGGAATTCATTAAAAAGGACATGAGGCATTAATGATGTTCTTCAGAAACCACCATAATTTGAAGTGTCTGTAGCAAGTAGGCCTAATACACTAATGACATCAAATAAATATGAAAGACCTTTCTTGCAAAACACATTTTATACTCACTGGCATAGGCTTGAATTCTCTTGTTCGGTGGATTCACATCCTGACAGGCTGTGTTTTATAAATGTTATGGCAAAGCTGTACAAATGTCATGGAAATGTTAACATAGAACACTGCAGAAACCAGTCCCATAAGTCAGCTCACATCCCAGCATATCTGTGCAATGACTTGCTAATCATCTACATGCACTGTGCAGTACCTTATATCTCATGACTGCAGAAAAAAGTTGCTGGCTGCCTGTTAGATAAATTAGCCCCGAGGAGCACAGGGCTGAGTTATAGTATGCATAATATGTCACGCTGACTTTGACAGCAGAATAACAGCCCACATTCTCTGAACCTTATATAATTCACCTTCAGACTGTGGTAAAAACCTATAGATGTGTTTGGAAAGAAGAGGTCTCTAATTAAACAAAGAATCATGTCTGGTGGGGTGTTAACTGACAGTAAAGTCAATCAGTACAGAAAAGAGGAACTCTCACAATAGCTGAAAGGCTTCTTTTCTGGGGAAATTAACATTCATTCATTTCTGTCAGTGCACTGAGGACAGGCTGAAGGAAGTGCACTTCAGACTAAAGGCTTCCAGCTCAAATTCCAGAAGTCTAATTTCTACTGAACTCCAGAGCAAAGCACTTAATCTGGATAGAAGCTGTATAAGAGTATGTGCTGTGCAAGACATTTAGCACAAACTATGAAAACTGTAATAGTATAATGTACATTAAATCTACTACAATAACAAATGTTACTACAATAAAAATAATTAAAAAGATGACCTTTCATTCAGTTTGTAAGAACCATATCCCGTTGTTGTTTTGAAGTCAGAGATCCACTAAACCCATTTTTTACGATGAAGTGATATTTAGTTGCCTTGTCCAGTGCGTAAAAAACTGCTTAGTCCATTTTTCAAATTAATAGAGCAAGGTAATTCTAGAGGAGCAATTCAGGATAAGCACCCTGTTCAGTGGTAATACAGCAGGAGTGGGGATTTAAACGAAGCATCCCAAGTATTGCAATGCAGCAACCCTAACCACTAGGTTATGTGCTGCCCCTATATATACATTTATTCATTATTTATTTAATTAAAAAGAAATACCGCTGCTCATGGCAGTTCAGGGCATTTCCATATTTTAATGAGATTACAGGAGTCTGGAATTCAGCCACATTTAGTGAAGCCTTCAAAATTAATTAAAAAATTTGCTTATAGTGGTCCAAAAATCTGCAGTGATGAGGATCTGTGACAGCAACAGGTGAGGTGCTCTGTCATCCATACAGTTACTCAGCACAAGTGGCAGATCACCAGGCTTGGCCAAAAGGGTCAACCAACGCCTACAATATACCCTTTAAACAGAAACACTAGCTAAATGGGACTTGTTCTGATTCACTAGCTGTGTAGCACTGGCCAGCATCTAGAGAGGGACACAGATGCAGGTGATGAGCACAACAGCCTCCCTGGATGTGCCCCTAATACAAAACTCCTAGTGAACCTGCCTGCGGTGCAGCACAGAGCTCAGTGCCACTTCACTTGCTACATGTTCAGAGAGAAAGGGATCCAGAGAATAATTCACTGGAAACCACTCAGTGCACAAGCACTACAGTACAGGAATAATTGAGGACAGCTCTGCTAAAGGCTGTGCTGTAGAGAGGGCAACCCTGCATTTAGCTTAAAGTAGGGTCATTAACATGTTTATGAATGCTTGCTGGGACGAGGCACAATGGAATGGACAGTATTAGAGATAGAGGACATTTGCATTCATTGTGCATCTTCCTGCCTGATTTGGGTAAATATCTTCCAACAATACAGATCCCAGACAAGTGCCATTGTGCTCTAATGGATCTAGATTGTGCTCCCGGCAATTAGGCATTTTTTGGAACAATCATTAAAAGTACTAATGTTGCTTGTTGCTCAGTATCACTGCTAACTGATCTAATGAGCCACAATTAGGAAACGTATTTCAAACTTGTGTTCAAAGCCTTTTGCAACAGAGGCCTTAAATCATGTGCTTTTCGAACCACGTGTCCTCCCTTCTTACCTCAATCTGTCCTTGCAGAATGTTTCCATAAATAACTGAATGCAACACAATGCTTCACAAAAAACTGATGCAGGGCTTCCTGTCGATCTGCAACTGGTTCGCCACCTTCCTTCAGATAGTCACTGCAAGAACATGTGACTTCATCTTGCGGACACTTCTTGGAGCCTGTCACAAATATCTGCAGCAAACTTAAGTGCCATTTTGAAATGCATTACAGGTACTCCCGAGATCCAAAAAGTCATGTAATGCAATGCAGACAGTAAATCTGGCACGGCGACCAAAACAAACATTTGTCACCAGAACCGCAGTCTAGCAGTAGAAAAGCCAGCCAGTGATTCAGTGCCTTTGTCTTCCCTTGAGTCATTAATTAATAATGAAAAATGAATGAACAGTCTCTTGCCACTGAATTTTGGGCCATGTCATTGCCATAGGAAGTCAAAATATATTATTCTTCCTTTACAAAAAGCAATATCAGTTTTTTCAAGTTAAATATACTATAAATTAGGTGTAAGGACATGCAAGATTCAACAGTAAAATTCCTGTGAATATTTCACCATTGCATTATTACAAATGTGAAGGGGCCTATAGTTTCCTAAGAAAGATGCACGAATAGTAGTCACACAATGTATTAAAATTTAGACATGTCCCTGAACTTACATTATTTACACCTCAGCTGGTTTCAGTATGTGACCTTGGTCTTTGCAGTTCACCAAATGGCAAAGAAACAAGTTCACCAGAAATATACTTATATGCAAAATCTCCATAAAGCTGAATCTCTGTTGGTTTATTCTTTATGCACAGCTTTGCTTTTCAAACCAAAGACTAAAAATTTGGTACACTGGCACTTCTCCTGCTAAGTCAAGTTCAGTAAACTTCAAAAAAGGCTACTTACTGTTTTTTTAAACTTTGTCTCTTTCTAGGCTTGGAAAGGCATGTCACATGCACCACATGGAAATGTCACACTCAGAGCATACGTAAGTAATGCTGGTAGATTTTCTTGCTCCATGCACACACACACACACACACACACACACACACACAGGAGCATTTAGGGATATATAGTTTGTCATTATTGTCTACACGCACCATGCATACGTTACACACATACAAATGTACTTTCTCACTCAAGCCCATACGAGCCAAAAGGTAATAAAGTTTGGTTATCTATACTATATGTATATACTATATTTGTTATTCCTTTGTGCATATCAATACAGCTGGTGCATGTGTTGCTGTCAGCGCCATCCACATGTTCAACCACAGGAGCCAATAGCTGTGTATGTGACCAAATGAAGATGTAAAAATTAATAAAAAATCATACAGGACACATAAAAGATGCTGCACACATTAGAGATGTATGGGTAGTAATGTTTGGGGATATACATTTTGTTTTTTCCCCCTTTCCACTGGACTACAATCGATGTTTCACTCTCTGTGGCGTTGGCCTATCTGACAGGACTAATAATACTTATGTTCTCAATAAAACCACTGTAAAGGTGATTATATTATGGGTTATTAGTTTTTACCTTTCCACTACTACACCTTTTTGACCTGGACAGTGCTGGATAACTCAGCTAGTACTTATTAATCCGAAAAAAAATTTTCAGCACACAACACCTACTCTTTCTAATACATTTTTCCTCCTTAATCAGTCTCACCACAATGAATGAGAAGAGGAGTTAAACAGGCTTCTATCCTCCCAACTAATGCTCACATAATCACTATCCATCCACTGCATAAATGAATCCCTGAAAATAATTAACATTCATTGGATTGATAATTTACATTATCCCAAATACAACTATGATCAATTACATAAATATATTTAAAACTAATATTATACTAAATTTAGAAAGCATAGTAAATACCAGGGATTCCTTTAAAAAAAGTTAGATTTACTGTAGGACCTGTTTCTTTTCCCAGTGCTTTCTGGCATTTCATCAAGTCTCTCTGAGACTAACATGGCCCTTGTGTGAGTTCCGGCGACAATCAGAGCATGGGCCTTAAATAAAATTTGATCAGTAAAATAGAATATATTTAAAACTCCATTCCAATGTGAAAATTCAGCCTTCAGACCCTGGAAAATCGAACCTAATTGTCCTCTTAAATGACCCTCTAATTTCTCAAAGTTGTGAAGCTGAGACCACCATACATTATTCCTAAGGTGTAAAGCTGAGGGACAGACAATGACTCATTAAAGCAAAGAAAATAGAATCACTCAGTTTTTAAAACTATTGAATGGAAACCATTTGCTCAATTCATTTTACCAGCTGTTTGGTTTTTAATTACTGTGCAAATGTTGAGCGCACCAGGAGGCCATGTCACCACGGTAACCAGATGTAAGTGTCGTTCCTTGTTCCTAGAAAGCACCTTTTCTGCTCAATTGCACATGTAAACCTTTTACTGACATCCTGTCTGGCTGTCATAGACGCTGTCGTAGACTGAATTTTCAAACAATCTTACTGACTACTGTAGATTAAAAGTTTTGATACATCGTTTTGGTTACATATAAAGCAAAGGAGACAGTTGCTTCCCCACAACTGACTGTACTTGTACTTGTGAGAAAGCACATCAGCAAATGCGTGGAGCAAGAAAATCAGCCAGTGTCTTTACATATGCGCTACGTGTTACGCCACTCCTCCTGCCTTTCTAGGCACTGTCAGAGACTGAATTTTAAATGTTCAAAAAAGCAAGTAGCCCTTTTGGCACTGAAAGAACTTGACCACACAAAAACTTCACTTAAAGTGAGAAACACCTATGTAGCAAATTTCAACTCTGTGTCTTCAAAAGCAAAGCTGTGCATAAAGAACAAACAGACAGAGACAGAGCTTTATAAATATGCAGAAGAGCCTAATTTCATTTGTTTAAAAAAATGAAATAAAATGCATAGTGTTATACTGTAAAACTAAAGTGTTTATATAACCACTTAAATTTATCAAAAAACCCACTTATCCAACTTATATTTATCAAAAAAAGCGGTAGCTCTGATTCCTGGTAGTTGTCGATCATCAGACAACCACAATAAAACCATCTCTTGTTCAAAGTCAAAGTCCTCCTGTAGTTTTGAAGTGTCTTGGCTTCAGTGAAAGTTGTACTCTGGCGGCTTGTAAAAGCTTGATTTTGTTCAATTCAAAGAAATGGATTAAGCAGTTTTTGAATGTGCCTGAAAACTCTTTTTTTGCACTATAGCTAGCACTGCTACCATTTTGACTCCAGGACAGATTTCACTGCTTCTTGCATAATACTCATGTGTCCAACCTTGACTAGATAAGCAGTGAAGAAATTGTCGTGTAGCCTAAATAACACCCACACAAGATTTGCGTTTCTAGCATTTTCCCAAATGGATTTTTACTTAATTTTCTGAAAATGAGTTTTGGGCAGAGGCTCATGCTTAAATAATATTGTGCATACATTTCAATTGCATGGTGACCAGATGTTCACCCTGAGAAGCATTCACAGTGGAATAAGACTTCCAGAGGACACAGGAGAGGGACAAGGTTAAAAATGCTAAAACGGAATGTGCTGATAAGATTACCTCACTTGTACAAAAAAATGAGAGAAAGCAGTATTTTGTAGTTCAAATGAAAAACAGTGGCAACATTCTTATGAGGGACTGAAGCATCTGTTCATAAATGTAGAAAATACTGCACATACTCTCAGATCTATTTAAAGGGTGAGCATCGTTTTTTTCATTTAGGTACGTATGCATGCCATGTTCAGTTTCATGGCATAAACTAAATGGGCTTTTTTAATCAACACCCACATTTTGGCATAAACATTCATCAGTCAAAAATATGATTCAACACTAAAGGTGGGTTTTAACAAATGACACATGACACAGTAAGACAGTGCTGTTTGATCATGGTTTTGAAGTCTGTTTTTTTAAAAAAAAATATCAAGTGTTTCATCATAAGTACTCATCTGTCATCATCTGTCACCAAAATACAGATTTATAAACCCTATGGTGGCATATAGATTTGGAAATCACTGCAAGTCTCTTCAGAGGTGTGCTCTGTATGTGTGAAAATGGATTCATGATTAGACCACGCTTGAGCAGTCATGCATTTGAAAAACTCACTGTAAGAAGGGATAATCTTCTCATGTTTCCATACTGACATGTGCATGTTTCCATGCACACACATTTACCCGCAAGCACACGCATGTTTGAGTGAGACCTGTGAAGGTGCACACCAGAAAGCAGGGCAAGGATGCAGGAAATTTTGGATGAAGTGAGGGAGTGGGCTGAGGCCCTGGGGAGCCAGGGGATGTACTGAGTCTGCGCTGGAACTGCTGACCCACATGCAGGGATGAGCAGTGTGTGAAGGCAGCCCTGGGGAGCACCTCTTACCTCCCTGAGAAAATGAGCTTTAAGGAGGCATAATGTTCAATAGGGCCCAGGCAGATAGCAAAGTAATTTTCCTTGCCATTCCAACATACCAATCTTCTGATTTGGTGGTGCAGGCAGTGTGGTACTTTCCATTAATGTTCTGGCCTGCTTCATGTACTTTGGATAGCAATATGATGAAAGTAAAAGCTCAGTTTTGCTAGGTGCAACACCATTAATGCTACGCTTAGTGTTTGTGTCTCTAAGAACATGCATTTATCCATCCATCCATCCTCCTTAACCACTGTATCCTATTCAGGGTTGTGACTGTCAAAAGCCTATCCCAGAACCACTGAGAGCAAGGCTAAGAAAGCACCCTAAAGGAACACCAGTCAGTCCCAGGGTGGCCACACACATGCACAAACTATGAGCAACTTAGAATGACCAGTTAACCTGCAACATGTCTTTGAACTGTCAGAAGAAACAGTTGAGTACTGAGCTAGTCTGAAACCCATGCCCAAACATCTAAAGGTACTATGAAGTGGCACCTCTACTCACTGCACCACCGTGCCACCCAGACATTAAGTGAATCATCTGATCAGAGCATATCAATGAAGCAACACGTTCATCAAAAACATAAGGTAGGAGACTGTATCAATATATATGAGCTCGCCAACACGATAAAAAATGTGGAATTTAGCTACACGCGAAGCTCCACAAACTGCCAAAAAGCTGTCTCATAACATTGTAGTCAAATATTCATCCAAGTACATATATAGACCAGATCAGACTTCATTGCTGGTTAAAGTGAATAAAATCTCTTTCTAGCGTTTGCATTCCTATTGAGAATTCGCCGCAACAATCCATCTGTGAACTGAGGTGATCAGACGGATGTTTTGAAATCGAAAGTGACACAACTCTGTTTGAGATCTGATGACACTGAGGAGGGTTTCTTGTCTTAGTTGCAGTCTTCCTCACCTCTATCTGCAGATAGCTGGTGGGCTTGGGCTACTGGGATGTAAGAAAGGAAAAGAAATCCACTCAATTACTACGATGCCCACCCGACACCCACTGCCATATATACATACATTTATTCTCTTCCGAATGCTATTAACGGGTTATATTTGTGCAGAGAGTACAAACGATATGTGCTGCACGGTCCATCTGGGTGTTGTAGCAGGTGCAGGATTTGGCAGAGAGGTTTTCCAAGTGTTTTGCTTAATGTGTTGGGGAATCAATACTCGGAGCTAGCAGCCACCTGGAAAGAGAGACTGAAAGTTTATCCCAGATCAGTAGCCCATGCACTTTTCTCACTCCAGCTGCAGGTCTCATTGATCTATGGGCCTTGGAGCATTGAGCCACATCGAGCAGCAACAGTAAATCAGATTCAGAGCGGGCTTCTGGTTATCTGAATTTCAGTGCGCTGTCAACAAGTGCAGTACCTTTGATTCAGTCGAGTGGCCACATAACAAACAGTACCAGACCACTGTAAATAAATCCAATAAATGTCAGAAAAACAGAACTGCACAAGATACATTCGTTCAAAATGAATATTAGGTCAAGTAATTTCGGCACTGTGAAAGTATTTGCAATTTTTTTCTTTTTGCAGCATTTTGATAGTAAATTTGACCAGAACTTTTTGTCAGTTCTATCAGTATCTGAATGAACCTGGGAGAGAAAAAAGACAACAGTGCTTTTATGTTACTGCCTTGGTGTGGAAAATAATGAAATTAGTAATCAGAGGTGTGAAAAAGTAACTGCCTTCAGTCAGCAACTGGTTGCACCACCTTCAGCAGCAATGACTGCGATTCTTCCTATAGCTGTTAATATGGGTCTCACTCCTTCATGCACAACTCTTTCAGCACATTTGCTGGTTATTGAGCATGAACAGCTCTTTTCAGGTCCTACCATTAACCTCAATTTGGATTCATGTTAAGACTTTGACTGGGTCATTCCACAAGTTATTTTTTCCAGCCATTCTGATGTTGACTTCTATGTATGTTTTTGGGATCATGGTGCGGCAGTACGACACAACTTTAGCTTCAACTCATGTACTGATGGCCTGACATTCACGTCCACAATTTTCTGAAGCAAAGACAATTTCAAGGTGCCTTTAGTGACGGTGGCAGCAAGACATTCCCAGACCACCACTGTCTCCACTATTCTTGACTGTTGATGGATGGATCTCATTCTGAAATGCCAAATTTAGGCCAGAGAACCTTTGCATTTCATGCAGGGGGTTGCAGAACTGGCTGTTGGAAGTGAACTAAACTGAGATACACAGGTCAGTAAGTTCATGTTAGTATGGATTATTTTCTTGTCCTGCATTGATCTGTCTCCTTGCAAAAGTCTTGAGATCATGCGTTTGAAGGGTAGTAATTTGACTGACATGGAAAGAGATACGACACTGAATGACACATTTTTTTGTCTTCTTCCACCTGTATATTTCCCAGTTTGCACAGGAACTGGACTAAAGACATGATAGTAAGTGAAAAGTTCAAAACCTAATCTTGGGGGCACCATAACAATTCCTTTCCTTTCCACTGGTCCTGTTTTGTGATCTGCTGCTGGTCCAATAGTTTTTTAGGCAACAATTTCACATTGTTACTTTAATCCTCTCATGCACTCTTTATCTGCCAGGAATATTATTATATTGTTAGTTGATTATATATTATATTACAGCATAGCATCCTGCTGTTATTAAAATTTTATATAAATTAATATTAAATTAATTTAATGAAGGGTTTCTTTTAAAGGCTGGTTCCACAATTTGTCGAATGTGCTGTTGTAACTCATCTGGTATTTGGTTTATCCGTTGTGCTATCCACATTGGTGAGGAAATCTTTGAGGATGCTATAAGGTCAAACAGTACAACACGATTTCCTCACCAGCAGCCATGTACATTTACAGTTATAGCCAGCACACTAACCACCATTTGATCTGGCTGCATTAATAGTTTTGCCTCATTCAGTTAAAACACGTTGGAGGCAAACATAGTGAATAATACAGAATAAAACAAGATGGCAAAGGAAAGAGATGAAAAGACTAGGGAGTCCACTGGTGAAGGGCACTGTCGAAAATGTGAGTACAGCAATTTCCTGATAAATGTCATATGTGGTCACTTGCAGCCATATGATGGCACAGCTGAACTTTTACAACTGTGTTGTCATTTCTGGACCATGTTCACTAGCATGCTCTTTAAAACTAGTGTTCACAAGTACTTTTTCATTAAACTTCATGTTTTTTTACTGTAATTGAGTGACCTAAGAATAATATTTGCTATTGTACAGACAGCACAGCTCCCATATGTGTATTGCTTACATAGTGTTTTTTTTTTTTTTTTTTTTTAAAAACACAAAATAAATTGTGCAATGCAGACAACAAAATAGACAAAAATGGACAAAGGGAGCTTTATGTAGCAGCCGGATTAACATTAATCTAACATTGGTTTTTCTCATAAGGCAACAGCTATAACCGGTAGGTTCCCCAAATGCTCCAACATATCCTGGCTTTTGTAAATGTAAAATAGCTAAATTAAATCTTTTGAAAGCAAAAATGCAGGTGCAGAGATGCACGCTTTAAAATCTGTATTCTTAAGCGTTCACCACAAGTGTCAATTTTCTCTACACAGAAATAAGTAATAAAATAAAACATTTGACTGTGTACCATTAAGTGTTTTCACCCAGAATTCTCTCTGACTATGGCAGAATATCAACACATGCTTATCTTCCTTGTGCACATTGGGAGCAGCTATATTAGTTATAAAAACGGAACATCCATCTAATCTACCCCAAACTGAATTACATCAGGCATTTAACAACCTCCAGACAATCTGGTTTATTTTCCAATCTTCCTGGCAGCTGGTAGTATTAAAAGAGTAAGCCTCTTCTCCAAAAATGTCAATTAACAAAAAAGCCCATAATATTCAAATGCCCAGCTGTTAATATGCTGCAAACATACTATAACTCATCAGGCACATCAGGCAATATAACACTGACAGGCCTGGTTTAACGCTGTGCACCTATGGCGAAGGAAATGGGCTTACAACGTCATTTTGCACGGCTTTGGGGGGCATTGTTGCTAGGTTACATTCAGGTTAGAAAATAAGAGGGATATGATTGTTTCAACTGGCAAGAGATGGATGGGCGATAGTTCCTAAAAGGGTTACGAGTTCATTGACCAGATGTGGACACACATTCTGTGGTAACAAATGAATTAAGGATGCAAATATGATGCTTAGCAGTTCACTTGATGCTCACCATCAACTAGGACAGCATTTGAAGTTTAAATAATACAGAATCAAATGAAAATAAGTGCTACAGTCTGTTCCATGTATCACACTGATATCATTGCTACTCATGTACTGCATAGACATCACTGTATTTTGTCTCAGGGTGGATTTTATTTACAAATATGGCATTTAATATTCAGTAATTTAATTGACTAACCCTATGTGATGATCAAGTGAGATTTAAAGATATATTAACACAAACCACATCATAATATTGTGAAACAAGTGTCTACTTAATATGAAATGACACCACCCAGTGACAGTAAAATGTGGCATAGAAAGCTTCAAATAAGATGACAAGTATTTACAAAAACAACAATTTCATGATGAAAAAAATGTGATGGATAAGTTCCATAATAATGATCTAATCCAAATAATGCTTGGGTAGAATAGAACACCCACTTACCTTGCTTTTACAAACTAATAGCAGTAAGGAGCATGATTCGGCAACAATTTAGCGATAATTTTGGCATGATTTGGTAATAATGCAATCAAGTTGCTTTCCAAAAAACAGATACTTTTTTAACCTGGAAATTCATTAGGTCCCACAACTCTGCCTTTATTGAGCGTGTGTTCTGCTGTTGGCACACTGCATATAGCAAGGTGAGAAAGCAGATGGAAGACCCCACGAAGATACTGCAGTTTTCTTAACCAAGCCAACATTTAGACTCATTTCCACTGTTGTCATCAACTCATCAACCACTTGCCTGACGAAAAAATGATCAAATCACTACTGACATGGGACAGACTTGAACATGTGGCCTGTTGGCAAAGTAAACAGGTAAATAAAACTGCACTGTCGTGGAGTTACTGTGATCGATGTGGCCAGTAAATTGCTCAGCATGACTTCTGTGCTTCTAGAAGTTCTCACAAAACTACAGTGGAATGTAAGGGCTTGTCATGGGTTTTGAAGATTTGTTTTACACAGCAACTATACTTCAGCGAAGACAACTTCACCATTTGTATTTTGTAATTCTCCACATGACAGTTTTTTCAGATTCTTGCACTTTATTCTCAGCCCTTTATCATGTCACATAGTGTGGGAACGACAAAAAGAAAGCCAAAAATATCAGAGAACTCATTCACCACAGGAAAATGTGGTATCAAAACAAAAAGCTACCACAATAGGGACTGCTTAATATTCACAACATTTGCATATAACCCAAAAGTATTAGGTAATGATTAAAAAATGGAAATATTTTTTGCAACAAGCACATCCACTTCCACAAGTATCACACATTATTTCACTATTTCACTGTATAATTCTGTGTTGAACTGGTGTGGCCTCATGTACCTCATGCCCCTTTTGAATGTGCCAGTGTCTATTTTAACCGTTTTGTCAAATGTGATTTTTACAAAGGCAAACTTGATCAAAAATATTTAATTCTTTTAGCAGTGTTAAAATAATGTCATGCAGCATGATGGTGCAGTGCTTAGTGTGAGGTTTTGGATGAGCAGAGCATCAATGTTCTTTCTTCATTTGTGCGAGTTTCCTCCCCCACTTCAAACACGTGCTTCTGGTTAATAAAAACTGCCCTCAGTAGGTTACTGTGTGGACTAACTTGCTGTGTTGTAGGGATGGTCATATACTTGCAATAACTTTATAAGCTACTAACTTGGATTAGTAATAATTATTAATATCTGTCAGTTGGACATGTCTTTGCAAAGTTCAAATTAGTATACCACCAAAAAAAATCAAGTTGAACTCCTTAGAGACTCTGTTGTCACTCTCTTGATATTTAAATGTTTTAACACTACTTAGATGGCACTCCCATCTAGACTCACATAACATTTCATTTATTTACCATTCCTGTTGTCCAAAGCGACACAATGTTAAATTGCACGAAATGATACAAGCATTTATACATTTGGGTATTTTTCACAGTAGGAGGAGGATTTGAACCTGGCTGCAGTGCAGGTGTAACCATAATGTCACCTGTAGAAGTAACTATCCTATAAAATTAACAAGAAGAAGAATGAGTTAAAAAAACAGCTCTAATAGCTTGGAATAATGCTTTTCCCTCTTCTCACAAACCCAAATGCAGACTGCAGTAAGCACGTGCGAAGGAGTTAAGATGAAAAATTGAGGCTCCATTGGCTCCACGCTCATATTACAGATCTTTATTTAAATAGAAGCCATGGGAATCTAGGGATTTCACAAGACAATGCAACAGTAATTGCCAGTTTAAATAGTGCCTGGAGTGAAATCAGTCACAGGTTCATTTACACTGACTTCTTAAAAGATATTTGCTCTGTTTATTTGAGACAAATATTAGCAAAATTAGCAAATTTTGCATTAGGGTACATTTTTTTCAGATTCTATACCATCAAAATGACTTTTTTCTGAATCCCAAATTCAAGGTAAGGGTCATACATTTCTTTCCAGAGCAGTAACAAACATGACTATCATTTCACACAAAACTAAATTGTTGCCTTTTTTCAATTCGTACAACTTCAAATGTTTTTTCCTCACACAGATAATTGTGTTTTGCCAGGTACTGGATCAAATGCCTGTTTCCACAGATCTCTAAGAAAGACATTGGTACCCTTCTGAGTTTTCATGGCAGGCTAGCAATACCTGTGCAAATTTCCCCTCCTCAAGAGCACAGTTTTATTTATTTATTTACTGCTGCAAAATTATATTATACTTGATACAGCACAATTGATTTTTCCCTTTTTTCGCTATAATTACAATTTTGCACAGCGGCAGTGTTGCTGAGTCCAGCTGTAGTGTCGAGTCACAATGTTAAGGAAATGTGACTGCAGATGTTTTAAGGCAGCATTACAGTCAATATATTTTTTGCTTATATATAATTTACCGCAAAACTAACAGAGAAGCGACTCCAGTGCACAAGCTATTGTCTTTCAGTGGGTTCCCCTCTTGATATCGGCCATCAGTTAGCTTGGTCTTTAAGGAAATCCAAGCTTTGTGCGCCCAGATTGCATTAAAAGGTCTTCATCCTTAGTGTCTGCTCCTTTCTATTTTTGTTTTTTTATCCTGACTCTGGGGTTGAAGGTGGTAAATTTCTCATTGCCTCAGGGACACCGTCTCTATTTTTTCCACTTTTGCATTATCTGTAATTAACCCATTCCATCTGAAGGTCATTTTAAAAATACTTAATACTGCTTTGGCCATAGTGGCAGGGCTCCACACAAAACAGTTTGAATATGCTGCTGATATTACGGAACTAGTGACTGTAACAAAACTAGATCAATAATGAGAAATGTGTTAGAGGTGTATGTCTCAAGTTCCATTGATTCAATCCCATGTAATGCACCCCTTGTTTAAATGTGTAGTGTGTTTATATCCTTTCCATCAAGCTGGGCTTCTCAAGCTTTTTTGCTGAAAAATTAGCAAATGGTTTCCACCATTAGACTCAAACTACAGGGGCCTGATGAAGCTGAAGCTGTCAGTTCACGTGCTCAAATTCTGGTCATTGATTTCTGGTGTGTTTCTGTCAAGATGTTAATTGTACCTGCGATCCTTTCCAGGTTTTAAAGGTACTGTCACTCTGGCCTGCAGTACTGAATGAGTCAATCTGTGATTATTTGACAGGCGTATGATTAGATGATTACCTGGAAACCCCCCCGTGGTGTAATGTACCCAATCCGGTCTCCACAGAAGGCCAAGGTGCACTAACCCAGCATGTGTATAACTTTGTACCAGAATGGTATCCCTGATTATGGCTTGTCATTGCTCACAATCCCCCGAGCAGCATAGAGCAACCCCTACACAGAAAGGCCTCACACTTGTAGAGGTTACGGACTAGCAAGCAACATGTGCCATTGGGGTTAGAGACACCACCTTGCCATGGAAGGACCCAGAACTGAATCACTGCTCCTTCTGTAGTCCTCTTGAGCAAGATCCCCACCTTGAATTGCTCCAGTAAAGATGACTTAGCTGGTTAAATGGGTAAATAATTTTAATTTGCTTAGTCTGCAATACTAACATTGAAAGCCATTTTGGAGAAAGGTGCCAGCTGAAAAAAATAGCCAGAAGAAATGTAGTGTAGCAAGACAGCAGTCACAGTGGGTATTATTATAGTGCAAGTCTGGCTGAGTGATGCCCTTGAGAAGGGCAATTATAGTTCCAACAAAACTCATCTCATGAGGATAGAGCAATGCAGCAGAATTCCAACAAAATAATCACGATTCTGTTGGCTAAAGGGAACAACACCTCCGACATTTGTGAACGAAAAAAGAAAAAGATTTTATGCATCAGTGCACAGTACAAATGTTATATAACATTAGTTATGTAAATATAAAATTGATTCTTTTCTATATATTCTTTATTGATATCCAGCACAGCTGAGAGCATGTTTGTGATATGCCAGATAAAGTTCTCATGACTTAAAAGAGTTTTCCCTTCAGGCAGTGGGGAGAAGAGTGCCCAAACTCCACAGTAATCGTGGGAAATTAAATCAGCCGATATCACGGACTTTGGTCCACTATCCTCCAGCAGGTGAAAGCTTAATGTTGGATTCAAACCAGCATCCCTTCAGCCACCCACCCCAGACCCTCTCCTGAGGCCCTGTGAGCGTGACCACACTAGCCTCATTTGGGCACTGATGGCACTGAAGGCACTGATCCTTTGTGCGACCAATCAAGTTCGAAAACGCAAAGAGGATTGGTTGTTTGGCTCCCCAAAGACAGGTAAATCCATTCATGCTGGCCGGTTCAGCAAAGCACAACAAGGCCCTTCCCCAGCACGTGGCTTATGCCACCCGGAGAAGGAGCAAATCTGGCAGTTTATCACAGCTGGAGTCAAACCTTTTTTTAAGTGCAGTTAAGCCATGTGTACAGCTTTTTTGCAAATCAATCCACGGCCATAATCCTACAGCCCAGGAAGGTTTGTCATAACTTCAGAAGTCGAAAATGTGAAGAAATTAACGTAAGACAGCTACTTGGCCACTGGATTCTCCGATGAGCCAAACTATTTAAACTATTTAGCCCAGAAAATACAAACCAAATCACGTAATGATGAGCTCTGCAAGAGTCCCCCCCCTCGGATTCATTTACTTTGGTTTCAAAAACAAACACGTATCGTATTTAACACAAAATTACCCGCTACAATTCATAAGTAGTGTGGTGGAGCATAAGGTATGACTTATCACAATTTATGTACAGTGTGTATTTATGAAAGCTATCACACTGCCAGGGTTACTGGCATGTTGAGTGCTCTGCTCGGAAAGCTCTTTCTGTATTCGCACTCTTCCCAGACTACTTAAAAATGGAAAAGCTATTAAAGAGGCGCTAACTCTGGCAAACAGACCGATGCAACCTTCGGCAGAACTGAGCACTCCAGTCAAGCTGCCATTCATTTGCCATCTACAGCAGCATTTTGGGGAACATATGCTGCAGATGGGATCAGTGGCTATAGGATCTTGCTGCATTCCAGACCGCAATAAAGCATAGTGTTGAAAGAGATCCAGAACACAATGACACCAGGCACATTTTTGTGAAACTATTACCCAGAAGAGGCTTTATTTTAAAGCAATTTATGGTTTTTAATAGAAGCAGATATTTTACAGGATTAATTCTGGTTATGTGCCTTTCTCAAGGGTACAAGAGCTGGGATCCTTCCAACAAATGAACCAACAACGTTCACTTTAGACGTCTGCTCATCCTTAGTTACAAGGCTGTATGATGGATTAATCCCCTATGCAGAATAGCATACAAACTGTTACAATTTAACAGCAGGACAACTTCTGCTCACCATACTACTATAAGGTAGACACTAACAAAGTTATTCAATCGTTCCAACCATTATCCTTAACCGCTATATCCTGGTCAGGTTTGCAGCAGTCCAGAGCATATCCCAGAATTAGTGGGCGCCGGGCTAGGAGATAGTGCCCAGGATTTGACACCAGTCCATTGTGTGGCACCACACACTATGGGCAATTTTTTAACTTGAAACATGTATCTTTGGATTGTGGGGAGAAACTGGAGCACCTAGAGGAAACCCAGGCACACCCCACATAAACAGAGATGGATTCAAACCTGCAGCTGAGCAGCCCAGGCACTCAGAGGCGGCAGCGTGACTCACTCCACCAGAATGTCGTCTCCTGACATAATCAGCGAATGTTTTGTTTTTCCCCCCTGTAGCGTGTACTTCATGACAGGACCTTCATCCTCTCTGCTCACAGAGTACATGTTGTCACGCTGACCTGTGGGGTTAGTCCCAAAGCTAGTCTGAGTTATTTTTAGAAGCATTTTCACTTGTATTTCACAGTCTCAGTATTACGTGTTTGTGTATGTATAAAAGAAAAATAAGACTCTATGGTACGGTACTTGTTTTATTATCAACTGTGTTACTGTCTGTCAGGACAGTAAAACACAAATATGTTTAAGGCCCAGGTCTTGAAACTTTGTATTATTAAATAAAAGAGACCATTTATGTGCATATCCACAAGGGGGCTTGGGCTCCTGGATGAAAACAAAATTGTCCACTGGTCCCCTGCTACCAAATTCCTCAATTTAATTTGAGAGAGGAAAAAAATGATAGCTGTGCAGCACCTACAATCCACCATTTCAAGATACACTGCTGCATTTCACCTCCCACAATGCAGAACACAATACGACCTTTCCAAACATCTCTTGAAAATACAGACAGCCTAAAAGCCAAAAAAATCTTAAAGTTAAAATAAACTCAAGCATAACGGTTAATTCCTTATTAAGTAGTGCAACAGTGACGTTTGCAAAAAAAAAAAAAAAAAAAAAAAAAAAAAAAAAACCCAAAAC